>CP106731.1:118878877-119478877 GCA_025506655.1 Gossypium rotundifolium | reverse complement strand
AATAACCATTTAGCCCTTAGGCTCAAAAATTGATTCTAATCACATTTCTACCTTCAACAAGCCTAGGTGAACATTTAATACTCTTATATCTATCATCAAAACTCTACATTTCACATAATTACTACAATTTTGTAACCTTTTCATTAAGGTCCAAATTAGGTGTTTCCAATACAACACCTTTCACAAAAGTTGTTCATCTAACAACTAAGACTCAACTTCTTCCATAAAAATGTAGTAAATAACTAAGATAGTTATCATGGTAGAAATCAAGACTTTTCACAATATTGCACAATAGTCCCCTCATTTGAAAGCTTAAGCTTTGGGGTCTCAAAAGTACAACTATTTTCAAAAAAAGGTCACTATAACACATACATGAATGGATGAGAGCTTGATAAAATTTTTAAATCTTTCTACCCCTTATTTTCTACTTATTTTTAGTGGAAGAGATGAGCAAGAAAGATGGATATCATCTTTTCTTTATTTTATTACTATTAGTCAAATTAGCCACCAACTATCAGCAACTTTGACCAATTTTAGACACAATGTGTCTCCTATGGCCGGCCATGCTAACTCTAGGGGTCTAATTTCCTTTTAAAGACCTTAAATTAATAATTATGGCTATTTGGCACCTTTATCTAATAGAGTAGAACTTTTGCTCTTTATGCGATTAGTCCTTTTTCACAATTAAACACGAAATCGCTAAAATTAAATCACCAAAATTTTCATGCATCTGAACTATCATGTTCTAACTCATAATATAACATGAAAATAAGTTTCTCAAATCTAAGATTAATGATCTCGAGATTAGTATTTCGACTAGCCCCTAAATCGGGCCGTTACACATGATGCATGCAAACCCATCCAACCTTGTACTTACCTCCTCCAACCCTGCACTACCTGGGGAATAAATCACCCACGACATCCCTACACTTACAGTGTTAGCACCTGTAATATCCTGGATTTAGGGGTTATGCATTTTAACTTAAAGGCATGTGGTGGCGTGCTTGTGTATGATTTGTATGTGTTTTGGGGGATTTGGGAACCTTGGGGTGTAGGTAGAAGCTTTAGAAAATATTTGATTTTTTTAAGCATTGAAAAGAGAGCTAAGGGAGCTAAGCCTTAAGGAGTTTAGTATATGGACTAGGACACAAGAATCGAAATGGTAAAGTGGCAAGGAGGGGCCACTTAGAGCCTGGAGAGTGGACCTCTCGGGAGTGTGAAGAGGCCTAGGTTCGAGTAACGCTTGCATGGCGTTTTGGAGCTTTTATTTTTGGAAAGGAGGTGCAGTGGTGGACAACACAAGGACTCTGAATGGATGAGTGCAAGACCAAGTCAAATCCATTTGAATGTGTGGCTAAGAGAGTGGATGAGAGGTGGACTCATTCAAACTCTTTAAATGAGAGGTGGAGAGGAAAAGTAGGAGGAAAAGAAGGATTTGAGAAGAGGGAAGAGTTGGTAGGAAAAGGGACATTGGAGGAGCATATTCGGTCATGCATAGGGGAGTTAAGTGCCGAAATTACTTAAGAGGTTCTAGGTGCATTTTGGTTCTCTTTTCTTTCCCTAGTGTTGTGCCGAAAGTAATAGTCAGAGAACTTTCAAAACCTTTTTGCATTAGCCAAATTCAAGAAGATCATTAAGGTCACTTTCTTCTACTATTTTCTTCTTCTCTTTTTCTTGTCACAATTCTTCAAAAGTCGAAAGCCCCATTGCATTTTTACTCTTTGAAGCCGACTTGTCCAGTAGCATCAAAGGCCAAATCCTATCATCATTCCATTATTGATTTGAAATCAATCCTTTTTCCATTTTAACTCTCAAAGCCGAATACCCTTTTTCCCTGTGGCTGAATTTCTCTGTGTTTCCAAGCAAGGGTGCAATCGATCTCAACATTGTGGTAAGGGTTAACTATCATTCGGTTTCTTTTCCTTTTTCCTTTGGTTAGCCAAAATCTAGGAATCTAATCCCTCTCATTCTCTTTTGGACGAAACCATGAAGGAGATCTTTCGGGATTCTTGTAGTCGATGATTAAAAGGTGATTTTTTGGGATTTGGATATTCGAGGTAAGCAGGATATAACATTCGGCCAAGGGCCACTTTTATAGGTTTTATGTAATCTAACATAAGTCATGTAGGGATTTCGACAACTTTCAAGGGCAGGTGATAGATTTCGGGACTTAATCAAGAAAGGTAAGGGGGTTGGAGTATTCAGCCAAAGTCTATACCTTTTAAGTGTTAGCCGATTCTAACTGTGATGTTATAGAAAGGGTTCGACAGAGATAAAGGAGGAGTGTCAGGATCGAAAGCTTTGTTCTTAGTGTTATCAGGTGTGTAGCCCTACATTAATTTCCCGATAGATTAATAGTGTTATTGTTAAATGTTTGTTAATAAAAATACGAGTAACATGGCTTAGGGTACCATTCAATGGTACAGTGCATTCAGGTACGTTACCCCTAACTCTCAGTTAATAATGCTTATAGGCATTGATATGGAAATATGTGTAATTTCATTATGACTTTGGGGTAAGGTACATTGCATGATATCTGAATAATATGTATGTTGCATGGGCATATGGGTGAAATGATAAGGGGAAGTGTTCCGTTGTTTTTACCACATTATCCAGTGACTCTGTCACATTATCTGGTGGCTATGCCACGATTATAAGGGCGATGTGCAGCTGACTGCAGTGATTGCCATCGAGGGTGTGTAGCGGATGGAGGGTCGATTTAGTAATCCCCACGGTGTGATTGGCAGGTACGGGTGGTGTGTAGAGGTTGGATATCTAGGTGGGTTTGGGTTGCATCATTGCCTATATTTGTTTGTATGTGATTTAATATGCCTTAATCGATTGGGAATCGGTGTTGGTTGTTGCACACCGAGCTGTTGACTCACCCTTCGTGGGCTAACATTTTGCGGTGTGAAATACCGTCACAGGACTTTGGGGTGGCCATGCTCATTTCAACATTCCGGTTTTCTTATGATTAAACTTATCACGCTTTCTTATTATGTTTTCGGATTTACTTTAGGTTTTGTTTTGTTGTAGTAAGGCCATTACTATTTAACTATTTTATTTACATTAATTTTTATTCTTATGATTAAAACAACTTCAAATGTTTTGACACCTAAACACCTATGATTTTCAACTTACTGATAAGCTCTAAAATTCGGCATTTCTTTTAACTTGTAATTTTTGAAACATGAAGACAACGTTTTAATGAAATACAAACTTTAATAACAACACGGTTTTCAACTTGATCATAACACAAATCTATTTTTTTTCAAAACCACCTAATTTTCCAAAATGACAAAACGAGATTTAGCTAAGTTTTCTTAAGGAGCATGCCAGATTTGGTCGGGGCTTGTGGGCTGAGTTTGGGGTGTTTCAATTTGGTATCAGAGCTTGGTTCAAAACTCAGCTTGAAGGGCTTTTTGGGCCCAAAACGTTTTATGACAGTGTGTTTACTAAAAGATGAGCAGGTTTTCTGGCATGGCTTTGAGTCTCCTACCAAGTCCACCAGGTAAGTACCCCTAATTATTGTGTGATTTGTATGTGGGTATTACGGGATCGTAGATTAGTAGATTAGGAGATATTGAACTCTAGGATTATCTTACTCCAACACAAAATTACATAAAATTTAAAGACTAATTGACCAAACCTATGAGTGAGTCACCGAGTTAAGGGTGTGGCAACAGTTGTGCACATGTCTAGGATTGGATTCAGGGGAGCTTGGTATTTAAGCAGTCCTAGTGACTCACCTCCTCTTTGCTCGAATCCTACATGGTGCGTAGCGACGGTTCACCCTAACCAAGAGGACTTACCCACAGGCTAAATTCAATAATTAAAACCCGAAAGGGACTAGCTACACTGTTTTATAAAAACCCTAGTTTTAAAATCACCAAATTACCCCCGATTTGCAAAAACTACCTTAGATATGAAAAAAAATTACCGAAGTACCCCGATTTGTAGAAATTACCAAAATACCCTCAGTTTATAAAATTACCATACTACCCTCAATTTTTACCAAAATATTCTTATTTTGCAAAAATACCTAAAACCCCTATTTTGTAAAATTTCAAGATACCCTGATTTGGAAAATTACCAAAATACCCCTATAAGACAAATTACGAAAATACCCCTGGGTTGAAACGGACGAAAATGTTCAAAGTGGTGACCGTGTGTGGTGGATAGTATTGATGAATGAATGTGATTCTCTGAGTTAGGATAGGAGATTAGAATAGAAACTTTGTAATGAATGAACTACTACTGAACTTCTTTACATAAAACTTGTTCGTGGGTAATCAGTGAAACAGAAGCTAATGCATAAAATTTCTTAAATCAGATTAAATCGTGATCATAGACATGAGTTCTAGGGGATGTGGTCATAATGTGCGTGGGCGTAGTAGAGGCAGAATGACCGTATCAAAACCAGTTAGGTCTGGTCAAGGGTCTGAGAATGAGATGCCACCACCACCAGCTGCTGGTGTTGAGTATCAAGATCAGACGGGGGATGATGTAGTATCGCAGGCAATACTGTGAGTTCTTGAGAGGGTGGCTGGAGCAGGTGGAGGTATAGGAGCTCAAAAATTTGTATCCGAGAGACTCGACCAATGGAGTTGAGGTATTCCGAGATGTATCTGGTGTGGCACCCAATACTACTAAGTATTGGTTGGAGGCGACGGAACGAATCATGGACGATTTGGATCTAACTGCTGAGGAGAAACTGAAAGGGGTGGTGTCGCTTCTCTGGGATGAGTCATACCGGTGGTGGCTCACTGTTCGGGATAGTCTTTGCAATGGATGATCTCACTTGGGAGTATTTCAAGGCGTGACGTAAGAAGTATATTGGGTCTAGTTATATTGATGCGCAGAGGAAGGCATTTCTGAGGCTGGTTAGGGGAGTAAGTCCGTAGTGGAGTACGAGGTGAAATTCTTAAGGTTGAGCCGGTATGCTCGAGGTATCATGGCTACAGAGCATGAACGATGTGCCAGGTTCGAGGATGGACTGAGGGATGATCTGAGATTGTTGATTGCTCCACAGCAGGAGCGGGAGTTTGTCGTGTTGGTAGAGAAGGCTAAGGTAGCCGAAGGGGTCAAAGAATCTGTGAGACAGAATTCGGATAGGAATAAACAAAAGAAAGGTTTTAGATCATCAGGGTGGATCATCAGGGTCATCCGAAAGTCTCTAAAATAGACCTAGAGTGAATGGGCCGCGAGATCGGTAGGTTGCTGTGGGAGGTCAGTATCGTTCGTGTGCTCAATGTGGAAAGATGCACCCGGGGGAATGTTGGAAGAGGACCGGAGGATGTTTTAAGTATGGGTCCAAAGACCATATGATTAGAGACTATCCTGTGGATACAGATAGGGGTCGATCAGTAGGTCATGGTTTTAATCAAACTGGAAGAGATGGACAGCAGCCATCGCGAGGTCGTGGTCTAGTTGGCAGAGGTAATGGTTCTGGAAGAGGTCGGAGGACACCGGGCAGAGGTGTTGGTAACACGGAGGTGAGACAGTCGGGTCTGGTGTATGCAGTTCGTCGGAGGGAGGATGGTGATGCACCGGACTTCATAACTGGTACGTTCCTTATAGCCGATAAGCCTTTCTTTGCTTTAATTGATGTTGGCTTGACCCACTCATATGTTGCATGTAGAGTAGCTAAAACACTAGGTGTAGTATCTGAATTGTCGGTGAGAGAGATGGTATGAGTGAGCAGTTAGGTCAAGCGGTAGCGGTGAATAGGATATTCGAGTGTGCCTCTAGAGATTCGTGGAGTGATATTTTCGGCCGACTTGATGGAACTACCTTTTGGGGAATTTGATCTCATTCTAGGCATGGATTGGCTAGTGAATATTGGGCTAAATTGGATTACGCAGCTAAGCGAATGGAGTTGAGGACTCCGGAGGATGAGGAGATAATTATGATAGGAGAAAGAAGAAACTATTTGTCTAACATAGTCTCCGCGTTGAAGGCTAATAAGATGGTTCGAAAAGTGTGCAAGGCATTTCTGGCCTTCGTTAGTGCCTTGGATGCAAGAGAAGAGGGGGTTGGTGGAGTTAGAACAGTAAGAGAATTTGTGGATGTCTTTCCGGAGGAGCTGCATAGGTTACCCCCGGACAGGGAGGTGGAGTTAGGAATTGATTTACCGCCAGGTATAGCTCCTGTGTCAATTGTTCCATATAGGATGGTGCCAAAGGAGTTGGTAGAGCTCAAGGCCCAGATCCAAGAGTTACTCGATCGTGGGTTTATCTGACCTAGTGTGTCTCCATGGGGAGCACCGGTCCTATTCATGAAAAAGAAGGACGGGACTATGCATGTGCATAGATTTAAGTAGATTGAATAAGTCGACGATCAAAATCAAGTACCCGTTGCCAAGGATAGACGACTTGTTCGATCAGCTTAAGGGGGCTGCGGTATTTTCAAAAATAGATCTACGATCGGGATATCATCAGCTTAAGGTGAAGGAAGCAGATATCCATAAGACAGCTTTCCAGACTAGATACAGACATTATGAGTTCTTAGTAATGCCATTCGGATTGACGAACGCCCCAGCCCTATTCATGGATATGATAAACCGGGTTTTCCAACCCTACTTGGATCAGTTCATCGTTGTGTTTATAGACGACATGCTAGTATATTCCAAGTCTAAGGAAGAGCATGATGCGCATCTCCGGGTAGTATTGCAGGTGTTAAGGGAGAAGAAGTTATATGCCAAGTTTAGCAAGTGTGAATTTTGGTTGAAGGAAGTTGTGTTTTTGGGTCATGTGGTGTCTGCAGAAGGTATAAGGGTGGATCCTCGGAAGATTGAGGCAGTGCTAGATTGGAAATCACCTAAGTTTGTGGCTGAGGTTTGTAGTTTCTTAGGGTTAGCAGGCTACTACAGAAGATTCGTAGAAGGGTTCTCATCAATAGTAGCTCCTCTGACGAAATTGTTAAGAAAGGAGGTACCTTTCGTATGGGCGGATAAGCAGCAGGAGAGTTTTGAGAAACTTAAAAGAGTATTGACAGAGGCTCTAGTTTTGATTCAGCTGGAAGCAGGGAAGGATGTTGTGGTGTATTATGATGCTTCTCACACAGGACTGGGATGTGTTCTAATGCAAGACGGGAAGGTGGTCGCTTATGCGTCTCGGCAATTGAGGCCACACGAGGTTAACTATTCGATGCATGATCTGGAGTTGGCGGCGGTAGTATTCGCTCTAAAAGTGTAGAGGCACTATTTGTATAGAGAAAGGTCGGTGATCTACACGGACCACAAGAGTCTAAAATATTTGTTGACTCAGAAGGAGCTGAATTTAAGACAGCGAAGGTGGGTGGAGTTGTTGAAAGACTACGACTGTTCAATAGAGTATCACCCGGGTAAGGCGAATGTGGTAGCAGATGCCCTAAGTCGAAAAATAGTGTCGGATCTGAGGGCAATGTTTGCACACTTGAGTCTTTATGATGATGGAAGTTTGCTAGCAGAGTTGCACGTGAAACCGACATGGCTAAGTCAGGTAAAGGAGAAACAGTTGGTAGATGATGATATGAGTGCTAAGTTGCTACAAGTGCAGAATGGGGAGTTGGAAGACTATGGTGTAAACAGCGATGGAGTGCTGTGTTTTTGGGGCAAGGTCTGTATGCCAAAGGATGATGAGTTAAGGTAGAGAATTCTTCAGGAATCGCATAATAGCCCTTACACTATGCATCCTGGAGGAAGTAAGTTATACAGGATCTCTGGGATCGCTTTTAGTGGCCCGGTGCAAACGAGAAGTTCTGAATTTGTGGAAAGTGCTTAACGTGTCAAGAGTTAAGGTGAACACCAAGTACCTTCGGGATTGCTCCAGTCGATAAAGATTTCACAGTGGAAGTGGGAGAGAATTACCATGGACTTCGTTAGTGGGCTTCCTCTTACGCCTACTGAGAAGGACTCGGTATGGGTGATAGTAGATCGGTTGACAAAGTCTGCACATTTTATACCAGTGGAGTTGGCTATTCTCTGCAGAGGTTAGCAAAGTTGTATGTGGCAGAAATTGTGAGGTTTGCGAGTCTTTGGTGTCAATTATTTTGGATAGGGATCCGAGGTTCACATCGAGGTTTTGGAAAGCACTACATCAGGCTTTAGGCACCAGGTTGGACTTCAACACGGCATTTCATCCGCAGTCGGACAGCCAATCTGAGCGGGTAATTCAAGTGTTAGAGGATATGTTAAGGGGTTGTGTGATAGACTTCAGAGGAAGCTGGGAGGAGTTCTTGCCTTTAGCAGAGTTTGCATACAATAACAGCTATCAAACAAGTATTCGGATGGCACCGTATGAAGCACTGAATGGACGAAAGTGTCATACTCTTACGTGTTGGACAGAATTGGGGGAACGTCAGGTTTTGGGTTTGGAGATTGTGGCAGAATCGGAAGAAAAGGTTAAGGTAATTCAGGCACGGTTGAAGGAGGCATCTAACAGACAAAAGTTGTATGCAGATCTCAAGCGGAAGGAGATAGAGTTTGCAGTGGGGGACCAGGTGTTTCTAAAAGTTTCGCCATAGAAGAAGGTGATGAGATTTGGTCGCAAGGGAAAGCTAAGTCCCAGGTTTATAAAACCTTATCGGATTTTGAAGCGGGTTGGACCAGTGGCATATCAGTTAGAGTTGCCTTTGGAATTGAAGCAGATGCATGATGTGTTCCACGTTTTGATGCTACGTCGTTACCGATCGGATCCATCTCATGTAGTGCCAGTTGAGGAGGTAGAGCTGAGACCAAATTTGTCCTATGAAGAAGAGTAGATTCAAATTCTGGAACGGGATGTGAAGGTTCTACGGAGGAAATCAGCTCCTCTAGTCAAAGTGTTATGGCGTAACCATGGATCGGAAGAAGCTTCTTGGGAGCCAGAGGAAGCAATGCGGCAACAATACCCCCACCTATTTTAGCCAGGTAATTTTGAGGCCGAAATTATTTTTAAGGGGGTAGAACTGTAATATTTGGGATTTAGGGGTTATTCATTTTAACTTAAAGGCATGTGGTGGCATGCTTGTGTATGATTTGTATGTGTTTTGGGGGATTCGGGAACCTTGGGGTGTAGGTAGAAGCTTTAGAAAATATTTGATTTTTTTAAGCATTGAAAAGAGAGCTAAGGGAGCTAGGCCTTAAGGAGTTTAGTATGTGGACTAGGACACAAGAACTGAGCTAGTAAAGTGGCAAAGGAGGCGCCACTTAGAGCACAAGAGAGTGACGCCTAGGGAGTGTGAAGAGGCCTAGGTTCGAGTAACGTAAGTGGCATTTTAGAGCTTTTATTTTTTGGCAAGGAGGTGCAGTGGTGGACGGCACAAGGACTCTGAATGGATAAGTGAAAGACCAAGTCAAATCCAGTTGAATGTATGGCTAATAGAGTGGATGAGAGGTGGACTCATTCAAACTCTTTGAATGAGAGGTGGAGAGGAAAAGTAGGAGGAAAAGAAGGGATTTGAGAAGAGGAGAAGAGTTGGCCGGCAAAGGGACTTTGGAAGGGGCATATTCGGTCTTGCATAGGGGAGCTAAGTGCTGAAATTACTTAAGGGGTTCTAGGTGCATTTTGGTTCTCTTTTCTTTCCTTAGTGTTGTGCCGAAAGTAGTAGTCAGAGAACTTTCAAAACCTTTTTGCATTAGCCGAATTCAAGAAGATCATTAAGGTCACTTTCTTATTTTATTTTCTTCTTCTCTTTTTCTTGTCACGATTCTTCAAAAGCTGAAAGTCCCATTGCATCTTTACTCTTTGAAGTCGACTTGTCCAGTAGCATTAAAGGCTGAATCCTATCATCATTCCATTGTTGATTCAAAATCGACCCTTTTTCCATTTTAACTCTCAAAGCTGAATACCCTTTTTCCCTGTGGCCAAATTTCTCTGTGTTTCCAAGCAAGGGTGCAATCGACCTCAACATTGTGGTAAGGGTTAACTGTCATTCGGTTTCTTTTCCTTTTTCCTTTGGTTAGCCGAAATCTAGGAATCTAATCCCTCTTATTCTCTTTTGTTCGAAACCATGAAGGAGATCTTTCGGGATTCTTGTAGCCGACGATTGAAAGGTAATTTTTGGGATTTGGATATTCAAGGTAAGCAGGATATAACATTTAGCCAAGGGCCACTTTTATAGGTTTTATGTAATTAAGTCGAATCTAACATAAGTCATGTAGGGATTTCGGCAACCTTCAAGGGCAGATGATAGATTCCGGGGCTTAATCAAGCAAGGTAAGGGGGTTGGAGTATTCGGCCAAAGGTTATACCTTTTAAATGTTAGCCGATTCTAACTATGATGTTATAGGAAGGGTTCGATAGAGGTAAAGGAGGAGTGTCAGGATCGAAAGCTTTGTTCTCAGTGTTATCAGGTGTGTAGCCCTACATTAATTTCTCGATAGATTAATAGTGTTACTGTTAAATGTGTGTTAATAAAAATCTGAGTAACATGGCTAAGGGTACCATTCAATCGATAAAGGTGCATTGATCGTTACCCCTAACTCTCGATTAATAATGCTTATAGGCATTGATATGGAAATATGTGTAATTTCATTATGACTTTGGGGTAAGGTACATTGCATGATATCTGAATAATATGTATGTTGCATGGGCATATGGGTGAAATGATAAGGGGAAGTGTTCCGGTGGTTTTTACCACATTATCCGATAACTTATATCACATATTATGAATCCAGTGACTCTATCACATTATCTGGTGGCTATGCCATGATTATAAGGGCGATATACAGTTGACTGTAGCGACTGCCTTCAAGGGTGTGTAGCGGATGGAGGGTCGATTTAGTAATCCCCACGGTGTGATTGGCAAGTATGGGTGGTGTGTAGAGGTTGGATATCTAGGTGGGTTTGGGTTGCATCATTGCCTATATTTGTTTGTATGTGATTTAATATGCCTTAATCGATTGGGAATCTGTGTTGGTTGTTGCACACTGAGTCTGTTGACTCACCCTTCGTGGGCTAACATTTTGCAGGTGATACTCAATGAAATGGACCGGGTCGGCAGGGACTTTGGGGTGGCCATGCTCAACTCAACATTTCGGGTTTTATTATTAAAAAACTTATCACATTTTCTTATTATGTTTTGGGATTTATTTCGGGTTTTGTTTTGTTGTAATAAGGCCATTACTATTTAACTATTTTATTTATGCATTTTAATTTTGATTATGATACGATCAACATCAAACAAATGGTTAAACAATTTTTCGTAAAACAACTTCAAATGTTTTGACACCTAAACACCTACGATTTTCAACTTAGTGATAAGCTCTAAAATTCGGCATTTCTTTTAACTTGTAATTTTTGAAACATGAAGATAACGTTTTAATGAAATACAAACTTTAATAACAACATGGTTTTCAACTTGATCATAACACAAATCTATTTTTCTTCAAAACCACCTAATTTTCCAAAATGACAAAATGAGATTTAGCTAAGTTTTCTTAAGGAGCATGCCAGATCTGATTGGGCCTTGTGGGCCGAGTTTGGGGTGTTTTAGCACCAGTTGTAGCACTAACCAAAATCACAGCAAAGCTGCTAGTATATATGCGGCTTTAAGCCTTCAATAACGGTCTCATAATTGGCACATAGCCATCGGTAACATTAATAAGATTGGCACATAGCCATCTACTACGATAATATAACCGGCATACAGCCATGGGTAAGTATGATCAACATAAAGTCATCAATAATTACGATCGGCACATAGCCATGGATAAATATGATCGACACAAAGTCATAATCAAGACCGCATAGAGCCATAATTAGGTTGGCACAGAGCCATAATTAGATTAACTGGCTTAAAGCCATCGGTAGGTCCACAATCGTCTCGTGCAACCCGTGCGACCTTAACAGATCATTACTGGGTCAAAGTTGTCTCGTACAACCCGTGCGACCCTATCAGAACAGTACTTCCTCCATAACCAATATCCCAACCCCATGTAGTATGTCATATATGCAGAATGTCTTGCCCACAAATCATCATATCATTCATAGTTAAGTCGATTAAATCATAGTCATACAATCACAGTCAAATCAGTCATTTACCCTACAGGGGCATTACGGTCATTTTACCCTACAGGGGCATTACCGTCATTTTACTCTATAAGGGTATTATGGTCATAATGGTGTAAATGGGCCCAAGGCCCAATATTCAGCCCAAGTGGGCCTACACACTCGTGTGGCCCATGTAGCCCAAATTCAATCACGACTATGAGAATTACATAACCCAGTCCAGTATTTGCCAATTATCGAGGATTTTGTGTGTGGGGCCCACGAGCTTAATGGGCCCACACGACCCATTTCAGCCAAACGAGGCCCAAGATCACAAAAATGCTCGTAGTGGCCTCTACAATCTATTGCTCAAAACTTGTGGCCTTGATTTACCACACGAGTAATCACACACTCGTGAGGCCTCAAATGCTGAAGTTTTGACTTTTTAGCTTTTCGGCATTTGCCGATTCACAGTAGAGATAGTATGATTACACACCTTTTTAGGTTTTGACAGTAACAAATTTGGTGTATGGTTACACACCCTTTTGGCTTTTAAGCCGATTGTCATTTACAGAAAATAGTTACACACTTGTTCGTGATAACGAGTGAACAGTTCACTACCCAAAGCCTACATTCATTCAAGATATACAGTTAGTCTACCAATCGTTAGGGTTCACCAACACTTAAATCCCAAATCGACAAACACCACCTACCTTGAATGAACGAATATGGCTTAATGCTCTTAGGTTGCTGGCAAAAATCGATCACCCGATCCTTGTCGATTAACTGTATCAACAATAGACCTACCAATCAGGATTGTTCATATATATGGCCTACATTCACAAATGTAAGCCCAGGAAACAAAAACAATATTCGGCCTATACCAAAAGAAGGTAAGATAACACATTTACCTTAATTGAACGATGAGAGAAATAGGTTTAGATTTCTTCAACAACACTTGCACTTGTTCACTCCTCGGGAAACCCAGAAACCCAACGGACTACACATCACAAGGAAGGGGTCAAAAGTTAGAAATCAGAAGACAAGAAGAAAGAGCATTCGGATTTAGGATAAAAGTAAAAGAGTACACTTGAACACATACCGATTGACAGAAAACTCTTGCCACACCGAACAATATACCAACGATAGTGTAAGGGAGTAACCAATAACTGTACAATCGGTAGAAAAGGGTGAAGGGAAAAAGGATATACAGCACTACTCAAGGGAGAAGGAAGAAGGAAGAAATGGTATTCAGTTTAGGGTACTAGGATGAGCACGTTAGAAAGGATAAGAAAACTAAAAGAAAGAGAAAAAATGTCAAAGTAGAAAAATACCCGAATGGCTAATGCATAAAATGGCTACCAAAACAAGCTTGAAACCAAAAGAGAGAAAAAGCATAAAAGGAATAGCTACTGAAAAACAAATAAACAAAAGCTAGACAATTTTGGCACTAAGTGCCTATAACTGAATTGGCACCAAAGGAAATCCTACTTTTGGCAGACACTACCACTCCCATACTCCTTGATCCACTCCTCAAATCTCTCCACAATATTCTCCTTATTTTTCTCCTCATATCACGCCACAAATCACTCAACATCCAATTCAAATTGCCTACAACCACCTCATGACCAATTCAAACTCAGTGTTCCAGTCCAACAAAACCTCCTACACGGCTTAGGCAACAAAATAAATACTCCTTGTTGTTGCACCAACACTCGAACCTTGGATCTCATGCACCACTCCACACGCCACTAGCACTGGACCAACATGCTCTTTGTGTCATAAATTCACCATAATTTCTTTTAAAGCCTACATGCTAACACTAAGGTTCACTTAAGAGAAAACCAAAATTTTGCAAAAGCCAAGGCTTGAACCCAAGACTTCTAGACACTCTCAAACGCTCCTAAATCACTTAACCATCAAAGAAAATAATCAATTGTGTCATTTTCTTGCACACATAAACTTTTATGTGTTCCCACGCTCAAGACCTATTTCCTTCTAAGCCCCAAATTTTGGGCGTTACAAGGATGCAGTATGGGTCATGGTTGATAGACTCACAAAGCCGGTCCATTTTATACCGGTACACATTGATTATTCACTTGATAAGTTGGCGAATTTGTATGTGTCAGAAATTGTAAGATTACACAGAATTTCATTGTCGATTATTTCAAAGAGAGATCCGAGATTTACATCGCGATTTTGGAAAAAGTTACAAGAAGCCTTGGGCACAAAGTTGAGTTTTAGTATAGCTTTCCATCCGTAAACAGATGGGTAGTCGGAGAGGGTAATATAGATACTTGAAGACATGCTTCGATGTTGTGTTTTGGAATTCCAAGGTAATTGGGAGAAATACTTACTGTTGGTGGAATTCGCCTACAATAACAGCTTTCAGTCGAGTTTGAAGATGGTACCTTATAAGGCATTTTATGGGCGTAAGTGCCGAACGCCTTTGTATTGGACTGAACTCAGAGAAAACCAGATTCACTGGTCGATTTGGTTAGAAAAATGAAGAGAAAGTAAAGGTGATACATGATTGTTTAAAAGTTGCCTCAAATAGACAAAAGTCCTATGTGAATTTGAAATGGAAAGAGATTGAGTTTCAAGTTGGTGATAAGGTATTTTTTAAAAGTGTCACCATGGAAGAAAGTCCTCAGATTTGGCCGAAAAGGCAAATTGATTCCACGCTTTATCAGACCGTAAGAGATTACCGAGAGGATAGGATTGGTAGCTTATCTTTTGGCTTTGCCATCTAATTTGGAAAAGATTCATAATTCCTTCCATGTGTCTATGTTGCGCTGATACCTTTCTGATCCATCACATGTGATTTCACCAACAAAGGTTGAGATTTGTTTAGACATGACTTATGGTGAAGAACCGGTTAAGATTTTGGCACAAGAGGTCAAACAGTTGAGAAACAAAAGTATAGCCCTTGTGAAAGAACTATGGCAAATTCATTGGGTAGAAGAGGCTACATGGGAGCCCAAGGAGGCTATGAGAAACCAAAATCCCAACCTTTTTATCGGTAAGATTTTCGGGGACGAAAATCCTTAAGGGGGAGAATTGTAATAGCCCGATTTAGGGGCTAGTCGGAATAGTAGATTTGAAACCACTAATTTGAGATCAGAGAAAATTATTTTTATATTATTTTATGTGTTATAGCATAATTACAAGAGTGCAACAAATTTTGGTGCATTAATTTTAGCGATTACATGCTTAATTGTGAAAAAGGACTAAATCGCATAAAGTGTGAAAGTTCTATTTTACAAGCTAAAGGTGTCTAATAGTTGTAGAATATTAATTGGAGGCCCTTACTATGCAATTGGACCTTTAGAAGATGGAGTGGCTGGCCATAGGGGACAAACAATGTCAAAATTAGTTAAAGTTGTTGGATTAGGTGGATTAAATTGACTTGTATTAATAAAATAAAGAAAAGGAAGATATCATCTTTTCTCTCCATCTTCTCCACCAAAAATTAGCAGCAAAATAGGGTTTGAGAACTCAAAATTTCAGCCAAGCTTTTCCCCTTGCAAATAAGTGTTTTAATGGTCATTCTTTGATAATTTTTGTACTTTTGAAACACTTGTAGCTTGAGCTAGCTAATGGGGGACTATTTTGCAAAATGCTTGAAAACCTAGGGTTTTACCATGAGAGCATTAGTGCTTATTTCTAAAATTTTATAGAAGAAAATGAGTCTTAGTTGTTAAATAAACAACTTTTGTGAACTGTGTTACCATGAAAACACCTAAAAGGACCTTTTTGTAAAAGTTATAAAATAGGTGGTAAATGTGTGAAATAATGAGTATTAGGAGTTGCTATAATAATAAATGTTCAACTAGGCTTGTCAAAGGGGAAAACTTTATTAGAATTGATTCATGAGCCTAGGGGTAAAATCATAATTTTATGAAAGTCTAAGGGCAAAATGGTAATTTTGCCAAAGTATGATTATTGAAATGTATTGATTAGTGTGGTAATTAAATGAGCTAATTTGTTATTATAGATCATGAAGAATGAGGAATTAACCTTGACTGAGGAAAAGGCAAGGTTTCGGACTAGATCGCAAAATTTCATATTTTGGTACCGAGGTAAGTTTGTGTGTAATAAATTCAACATCATGTTATTAAGTTTTAAAATGTTTGATATTTGTGAAGATGTATATTATTTCTACGAAATTGAGTAATGATGTTAAATGAGAAAATGATGAAAATTTATGATGTTGGAGTCCCAATTGGACTTTAAGAAGTGAGAGGACATCATCATCAAGAAATGAGATTGGTAAGGTCCCGTATAAGACCATGTCTGGGACATGGCCTCGGCATCGAATTGAGGTTTCGTATAAAACTATTCTTGGATATGGCATCGGCATCGAATATGAAAATCGTATAAGACCATATCTAGAATATGGCATTGACATTGATATGAGATCCCGTATAAGACCATATATGGGATATGGCATTGACATCGAAATGTGACCCCATGTAAGACCATATATGGGATATGGCATTGGCGTCGTGTTTATGTGTATGATGATGATTGTGCATCCTCGGGTATTCCAAGTGATTCATCGGGATAAATAATTAAGCTTATAATAAAGATGAAATTAGTGCTAAAGCTATGTAATGAAGTGATACAGGTACATGTGAGTAATTCACGAGAAATGTATATGATATGTGACATGACATGTAGTTGGTAAGAGTAAGTATGACTAAGTTATGGCAATGTGCTTGAAACTTTGTGTTTTTATTCAATGCAATGGATAGATGACATTATGAGCCTTATGTTGCTATTTATTTCATGCAAACTTACTAAGCTTCATGCTTACCTCTCTCATTTCCTTTTTCCTTGTAGTATCGCCAAGCTAACTCGGGGATCGTAGGACGTCGGAGTTCGGAATCACACTATCAACTTCTCTTTGGTATAGCATAGTTTGATTAATTTTTAGTATGGCATGTATAGAAACTCGGTTATTTCGGTGATATGTCATATTGGTTAGCCAATGTGTGGCTATTAATGTTATTCAATTCATTTTGTAAATGGCCATTGGAAATTGGCCAATACTTGATAAGTTATATATATTCAATGGTAAAGAAGTTTATGAAGTGCATGCTTGTATGTTTCGGATGATAATTGAGTAAAGAATATGCATGATGAATGTAGTGTAAACCTATGTATGGATGTCTTCATTTTGGGCATTAGGAGTGCCTTATGATCATGTAGAATGTTAAAATGAAATGGTATAAGTGTGGTTGTATTTTAGGGTGGCAATTGGCTTGGTAGATAGCCTTACAATTGTCCACATGGGTAGTCACACGGGCATGTGTCTAGGCCATGTGTGACACACGGTCAGCCCCATGGGCATTTTGATAGGCCGTGTGTACCCCTACATGCTAAGTTGGTAAGTCAGTATGCCTAGTAGTAAACAACAGGCTGAGACACGGTCATGTGTCTCAACCATGTGGGAGACAAGGCCTAAGATGCGGGCATGTGCCCGGGCCGTGTGAAGTCTGCACCTGAAATTAGGAATTTAATTTGACACACAGTCTAAGGACATGGGCGTGTGCCTTGGCCATGTAACCTTATTGAGATGATGACGTCATAAACATAATTTCAAGGTTTTCACACACAGATGAAGACACAGGCGTGTCATGGCTGTGAGAGGGACACGGGCATGTGTCAAGCCGTGTGAAACCTTGTAGGTTCGAAATGAGAAATAAAATCCATACGGATTGGGGACATAGGCGTGTGTGATTACACGGCCTGCCCACACGGAAGTGTCCCTCTTCACACAGGTGTGTGGCCATATTTTGTGTCAAAATTTTCTAAGTGTTCAAAAGTTTTCGGTTTGGTCCTGAATCATTCTGCGTGCAAGTTTAGGGTCTCGTTGACCTATAATAAGGACATTAAGGCCTCAAATGACAAGTTTTAATTTGACATAAAATTTTATGGATCGATGTTGTATGTTTGAGCAAGTTAAGTACAGTAATGCCTCGTACCCGATTCAGGTGTCGTATATAGGTAAAGGGTGTTACATTTAGTGGTATCAGAGCTACAATTTAGTTGATTCTCGAACTAACATAGCGTAAGTATAGGTCTAGCTATTCATGCCATACGTATTAGTATTTACATAATGATAGTGTGACGACTCTTGACTATTTAAATTATGTTTTTATATAGTAAATGGATCCCGACCGAGCTGAGGCCAATGATGCTACAAGTAATGCGCTGGCTCCTACGCAAGGGACTGTGCTAGTAGAAAGTAGACTCGAGACCTTGGGTCAGGGAGAAGAGGCTCGAGAAGCCTTTCTCCATATGATGAGCAACTGGTACACTGAGTTTATTCGAGCAAATCCTAATGCTCAACCCCTTCCACCCCCACCTATTCCTCAGCCTATCCCTGTAGCTCCCCAAGTGGTAGAGGTAGTAAGAAGAGAAAAGCCTCCGGTTGATAGAATCCAGAAAAAAGGAGCTAAGGAATTTTAAGCTAGTAAAGATGATGATCCAGAGAGGGCAAAATTCTGGCTTGAGAATACCACCAAGGTATTCGATGAGTTGCCATGCACACCTGAAGAATGCATGAAGTGTGTGGTATCTCTCTTGAGAGATTGACCTATCAGTGGTTGAACACCCTTGTGTCGATTATACCAAGGGAGAAAGTTAACTGGGAATTCTTCCAAGAAGAATTCTAGAAAAAGTATATTATTCAAAGGTTCATTGACTAGAATAGAAAGGAATTCTTGGAGCTAAAGCAAGGTCGAATGATGATGACCGAAAATGAAGGTGAGTTTGTAAGACTTAGTAAAAACGCTCAGGATTGCGTATAGATAGAAGTCATTATGTGCAAAAGGTTCAAGGATAGGTTAAATAAGGATGTCCGTTTATTTGTTGGTGTCCTAGAACTAAAAGAATTTGTTGTGTTAGCGGATAGAGCTTGTAAGGTCGAAGAACTGGTTAAAAAGAAAAGAAGAGCTAAAATCGAGTCTCATGACTCGAGGAAGAGACAGTTGTGCAAATCATTTCAATCCTCATCCAAGAAATCAAGAGATTTTACTACCCGATCGGCCACTTCAGCTGGGTTTCCAAATAGAAGTAAGGGTAGGCAATACTTGGGATCTAAAGCTCAGACCACTTCAGTTGCTAGTGTTGGCAACACTCGACCAAGTAGACTGGAATGTCCACAGTGTGGTAGACGTCATCCCGAAGAGTGTCGAGCAAACAAGAAAGCTTGTTTCAAGTGCGAATCCCTAGACCATTTTATCAGAGATTGCCCCTAGGTGGGTGAGAAAGAGAAACCTCAGAGTGCAAGACCTGGAAGTACTGCTAGAAGAAGGCCACAGAGAAACCCGGGAAATAAAATGAGTAGTAAGAATACACCTAGAGAGCAGACTGCAAGATCTGAGGGTAGACTTCCTGATCAGAAAAGTTGAGGATACTGCTGATGCATCAAATCCTCCAGCTCCCAAGTGGCCTCTTCAATGCTATGATCCTACCACAGCACTTTCACTAAGGGGATAGACTTCCTTCGTAGGACTTTAATGTATCGATCTAAGATCTAGACCGCTCCTCCTCAAACGTCAATCTAGTCTAACCTCAATGTCCTCAAAAGGAACCACATGCGTTGGATCAGAGCGGTAACGTCTCAAAATTATGACGTGGAACACATCATGAATGCGATCCCACTCTAGAGAAAGCTCCAACTGATATGCTACTGGCCCCACGCTTCAGAATATGGCAAGGCCCAATGAACCTAGGCCTTAACTTACCCTTGCTACCTGTAACATCCGGGAGTTAGGGGTTACGCATTTCAATTCATATCTATGTGTTAGTATGCTCAGTATGCTGTTTGAGTGTGTTTGGGGGCTTCGAGAAACCTTGGGGTTAGGTAGAAGCCTTATTGAAAATTTCTGATTTGAAGCCTTTAGGGAGGAGCTAGGGGATCTAGGCCTTAAGGGATTTAATGTGGTGTTTATTTACACAATAAGAGGAGTGGTAGAGTGGCAAGGGGACGCTACCTAAGAGGCAGGGGAGTTTGCGTCAAAGGGAGTTGCAGGGGGAGGAGGTTAGAATAGCATGGTCTGCATTTTGGAGGTTGTTTTTGTGTCAAGGAGGGGAGGTGTTAGAGATCGGCTTGGACACTTCTTGGGTGGCATGTTGAATGAGTCAACGAATTCAAATGTGTGGCTATGAAGGGAGATAGGAGTTTGAATCATTCAAATGTGTTTGAATGAGTGGAGTGGAGGGAAGTTAGGAGAAAAACAAGGGATGAGGAGAAGGGGTGAGAGTTGGCCAAATTTGGGATTCTAGGGGGTGGCATTTTCGGTCATGTAAGGGGGGAGTAGGTGTCGAATCTGTGCTAGTAGTGTGGGTGTCCATCTTTTTCATTTTCCTCCTTTAGTTTTCTTTGTCGAAAGTGTTAGTAAAACACTCTCTTTTACTTTCTTTCCATGTGACCAAAAGCCAAATATAGAAGTGATCATTTTGGGCATTGTGTGCATCTTCTTTTCTCTTCTCTCTATTTTTTTTCATTTTGACAACCCTCACTTCTTTTGCAAGGAAGCCAAATTTTACCCTCCATTCTTCTCAATAGCTGAAACCCCATAAACCCCAACATTCTCTTCTTCTTTTCATCGATTCTCTTATCTTCAAAAGCCAAATGACCCATTTGTTTCGTTATTGATGGTAACCGAATGAACTTTCCCCAATTGTGAAACCATAGTCGAATCTCTTTGAGCCCTCTCCATTCTTTCTTTTTCTTCTCTTGTTATTCTTCAAAGCCGAATATCTCACTTTGGTGGTAACACTTATCGGTTGTCATTTGCTAGAGGAAGCGCCATTATTTAGTCATTGTTAAAGCTCTCTCAGTCAGTTCCTAGTAATTGTGGTAAGGAGCCCTCTTTTATTTAGATCTTTTTCCTTATTCTTTTTTGGATTGCCGAAACCAAAAGACTAACCCTGTTTCTTTGGTGTGGCTGAATCTATGAAGGAGTGATTTCGGGTTCTTCATATAAGCCAACATTAAGGGAGTAAAGATCTTTCGGGATTCGATCAATCAAGGTAAGGAGATTATAACATTAGGCCAAAGGCAACTTCTATTGTCCATAGGTGTTAGAGCCAAATCTAACAAGGTATGCAGGGGTTTTGACAACTTCTAAGTTTAGTGAGAGCCTTCGGGATTTAGGTCAACTTTGGTAAGGATGTTCTTTCGATCTTAGCATTTATTTGGTTCGTTATTCTTTCCTATTCAATGTTTTAACCCGGGTCTTTTGATCAAAGACTTTGTTTGATGGATTCGTGTATTAGCCAAGGAGAGAAAGGGGTTGGACACATAGTCCCTACCCCTAAATTCAAGAAGCGGTCAGTTTCAGCGATTCGGGATTGGCCACCGGGGTGTGGGCCAGCTTCAGAGCAGGATCATAGGCAAATAGTTGTAGTGTCGGTTAGTGATAGTGACGACGTAGAGGGCGTGGTATTGCGTGTTATCAGGTGTGTAATTAACACACTGTTTACTTACTTGTTTTAATTAAAATATATATGTATTATGTGGTAGCCAAAACAGTGGCTGTGGTGGTGTTATTACCCATATTGGGTAACCCGGTAACCAGGTTAGTATACTATCTATATTGAGGTGGTGGTTAGTGATGGTGGATATGTGTAAGCATGTCATACGTGAATATTTGATATGTTCATATGTTATAATGCCATTTTATCATAATATGCTGCATGTGCATGGGGTTCCGGGATATTTTGAATAAAGGGGAAGTGTGTATATATTAATATACGTGGATTGATGATGACCTTGAGTCTCATCGTGGATATTTGTGATTTTAATCACGTGGATCAGTGGCTAGACCACTAAGTGGACTTTGAGCAGTGTGCCGTCGGCATAGACTGCCAAAGAGGTGTGTAGCGGATGGAGGGTCGATTTAGTAATCCCCAGGTGTGTGGTGGATGGATATATGGGTAGTGTGTAGCGGTTGGATACTAGGTTGGGTTGGGTTAACATTTTGCATCATCATGCGTGGTATGTGATTGATGTGGATTTGGGTCTTAGCCCATTGGTGGAATCATGTGAATTAATTGCACACTAAGTCTAGTGACTCACTCTGTTTTTTTAAAACAATGTAGGTAACTCGTAACTCGTTGGACCGGGCTGGAGTGGAATTGAGGTGGCCATGTAGAAGTTGTTTTCGTAAATTCTATTTATATTTTAAACTATTTGGATATTATTTGGGTTATTTTATTATGTAATAAGGCCACTCTAACTATTTTGGGATTTTATAGATTTAAGCCGGATTTGTTAATCAAACAACTTTAAGCCAATTACAACCTGGAAAAAAAATTGAAAGTTTTCAAAATTCGGGTTATTCGGGAACAATTTGCTTTTCTTGAAATTCTCATACAAACAACGATTTAAACTTTACACAACCGGAAGATTTGATTCGTCGGCAAAATTACTACTTTAATCGACAAACCCCATTTTAAAGCGAAATTTTTGTTGTAGAACTTAAAACTTATTTACACCTTCAAAATTGAATTCTTTTCAACACTTTTTCAGTAACATTCTGAACTCGGCCGTGGTGTTTTAGGCTAGGTTTGGGGTGTTACACGACCGAACCTCAGAATCTTCTTCCATGGCGAGACCCTGACAAAGACTAAGTTCCCCACAGAATACTCTATATCCTTTCTCTTTAGATCAGTATAGGACTCCTGCCTATCAACCACCGCTTTCAGTCGATCTCGAATCAAGTGGACCTTATCTTCATTTTCTGAAACCAATTCTAAACCCAGAACATGTCGCTCCCCCAATTCAGTCCAACATAAGGGAGTGCGACACTTACGGCCATACAGGGCCTCGTACGGTGCCATCTGGATGCTAGAATGATAGCTGTTGTTATAGGTGAACTCTTCCAACAAAAATACTCCTCCCAACTGCCTCGAAAGTCTATAGCACAGCTCCTCAACATATCCTTCAGTACTTGAATCACCCTTTCCGACTAACCATCTGCCTGAGGATGGAAAGTAGTACTAAAGTCCAACCTTGAACCTAGAGCCTCAAACAACTTCTTCTAGAACCGAGACGTGAAGCGAGGATACCTATCGGAGATGATCGGAATAGGAACCTCATGTAGTCTCACTATTTCAGATATATACAGCTTGGCCAATTTCTGGAGAGAAAAGTCTGTCCTGACCAGAATGAAATGAGTAGATTTGGTCAATCGATCCACGATGACCTAGACAGAATCCTTCTTAGTGGGTATTAAAGGCAATGCACAAACGAATTCCTTCATTACTCGCTCCCATTTCCACATTGGTATCATTACCGGCTACAGCAACCTCGAAGGTAATTGATACTCAGCCTTGACTTGTTGACAAGTCAAACAGTAAGCAACGAGGTCAGTAACCTCACGCTTCAACCCTGGCCACCAGTATAACTCTCGTAGATCTCGGTACATTTTATTCTCGCCGGGATGCATAGCATAGGGACTACTATACACTTCCCTTAGAATCGACTGTCTTAAATCTTCATCATTCAGTACACAGATCCGACCGCTGAAGCAAAGTACCCCATCACTGTTAATCCCAAAATTAGTAGTATCCCCATTCTCAACTTGACGAAACCTCAACTAAAGTGACTTATCCCCCATCTATTTACTTCTAATCTGATCAATCCATGTAGGCCTAACCTGAAGTTCCACTAACAAACTCCCATCGTCAAATAAACTGAGTCGAGCGAACATCGCTCTCAGATCAGTCATCGCCCTACGGCTTAATGCATTTGCCACCACATTGGCCTTACCAGGATGGTAATCAATGGTATAGCCATAATCCTTAAGCAGTTCCACCCATCTACGCTGCCTAAGGTTTAACTCCTTCTGAGTGAGGAGATACTTGAGGCTTTTGTGATTAGTGTAATGCCTGCAGATTTTCAGAGCGAAGACTACCGCTGCCAACTCTAAATCGTGTGTCGGGTAGTTAGCCTCATGCGTCTTGAGCTGACGTAACGCATAGGCTACCGCCTTACCATCCTGCATCAGTACGCAACCCATACCCACATGTGACGCATCACTGTATACGATGAAATCCTTCCCAGATTCGAGCTGTATCAAAATTGAAGCCTGAGTCATAACAGATTTGAGCTTCTTGAAGCTCTCTTGTTGCTTATCAGTCGCAGACAAAGGGAAATCCCTTGCGCAGAAGCTTGGTCAATGGTGTTGCGATCAAGGAGAACCCTTCTATGAAGCATCGATAATAACTCTATAACACCCCTTAGCCGTATTCTACGCTGGAACTGAATACGAGGCGTTAACTCATATGGTCATACAACTTTGGGCTATCAAATTTCATTCCAAATTAAAAACTTTTCCATACACACCTCTAATATCCTTATAATGGGCCTATGAGGCCCTAAACACACTTCTGGAAGGTTTGGAAATAAATTTGAAACTTGCGTGCACTTAGGAAAATTTTACCTAAAAAGGGCCACACTCCCGTGTGGTATTTTACACGCCCGTGCCTTTCACCCGTGGTTGACACTGACTTGCATCACACAGTCAGCCACACATCCATGTGCTGTACCCATGGTCGACACTAACTTATTCCACACGGCCTGTCACACGCTCGTATGCTTCAACCATGTGGCGATTTAAATTCTAAAAGTCAAGGTGCAGACTGTGTCCGTGGTCGTGCCTCCCACACGGCTGAGACACACGACCGTGTCTCGCCTGTGTTTACTACTGAGCTTACTGACTTGAAATTCTAACATGCAAGGGGACACACGACCTGGTCACACATCCATGGGACTGACCATGTGTCACACACGGCCTAGACACACGCCCGTGTCCTTACCCGTGTGGACAAGAACAAGGCTATTTGCCAAGCTCTTTCATCACCCTAGCTCACTCAAACATAATTCACCCTCCACCAACAATTCAATCATGCATTTTTATAGCCAAACAAACCATTCATGTACTCTACACAATCATGAATAGCCTCTTCTTATCATTGATTAATAGTATCGAGCCATTAACTATGGCCATGTACAAAAGAATTCCTCTATAAGGAGCTAACACACACACTTGGCCAAAATACAAACATTTCACCTAGTCTAGCCCCTATACATGCCATACTCAAAATGCTAATTCAAATTATACCAAGATGAGCTGATAGTGTGGGTGATTTTCCAATTATCTTCGTATCCCAATCCGACTCTTTAACTCTATAAAGTAAGGGAAAAGAAAGGGGAGTAAGCTTTAAGCTTAGTAAGTTTACATGTAACCAAATAACATCATAGTTGTGCTAAACAATAAATAGCATTACATAATTAGCAAGAACAATCCACATTCATAATCATGCTTGCGCATTTTCTCCCTTACCACATTCTAACCATATCACAAGCTTAATGCTCACATTCATTAACATGCATCCCTGCACTTAACACCACAAAGTCGCATGATACAACACATCATAATTTCTCAATAAACCATTCATAATACCAATTACTCGGTGGTTTCGCACTTAGCCCAACATCAAACTTTAATAGGGTGGTATCGCACATAGCCCACCAAAAAGGATATTTACGGTGGTATCGCACATAGCCCACCAAATGATAAATAGACGATGGTATTGCACATAGCCCATCTTAATTAAGTAATAAGGTGGTTTCGCACCTAGCCCACCATCAAGAGTTGTTATAGTGGTATCGCACACAGCCCACTATTTATTACTACGGATGTTATTTCACATTTACATATCTATTTCGTCATTCATACGAAAATTATTCAATAACTACCAAATTCAATCCACTTAAATCATACATGTTCTCAATCATAAAATGCACCAATTAGTAA
This sequence comes from Gossypium rotundifolium, assembly GCA_025506655.1. NCBI lineage: Eukaryota > Viridiplantae > Streptophyta > Magnoliopsida > Malvales > Malvaceae > Gossypium > Gossypium rotundifolium. The sequence continues at coordinate 119,453,085 of CP106731.1, read as the reverse complement.
CATTGTGTGTATATAAAATGCATCGTTTACACATAAACTTACCTCGGTGCCAAACGCGTTAATCGACAGTCTATTCCGTAACCTTGCCTTTTCCTCGGTCAAGGTTGATTCCACGCTCTTCTTGGTCTATAAAAACAAAATTCACTCATTTAAAACATCTTATGATCATAATGCCTTAAAATCTATACTTAGGCAAAATAACCATTTTACCCTTACACTTTGGCAAAATTATGATTTTGCCCTTAGGCTCATAAATAATTTTTCAACACATTTTCTCATTAAACAAGCCTAGCTTAAAATTTATTTCTCTTACAACTACTCTTAATTTCATCTATTTCATGCATTTATTACAAAATCACAAACTTTACAACTTGGTCCCATTTAGGTGTTTTCATGACTACACCTTCCACCAAAGTTGTTTCTCATCTCTCTAACATTCATTTTCTTCCATAAAAAATCAGCAAACAACATAAACATTCTCATGGCAAGTCCCTAGACTTTCAACCATATTGCAAATTAGTCCCCTCATTATCTAGCTTAAGCTTTGGGGACTCCAAAAGTATAAAAATTATTAAATAAAACCACCAAAATCACTTACTTGGATGAGGATAAGTTGCTGAAATTTTCAAAGCTTTCAAAACCCCCTCTAAGCTGGTATTTTCGGTGGTGAAAAATGTTGAAGAAAAGATGATATCAGTCTTTTCTTTATTTTATGCATAAAAAGCAATTTAGTCACATATTTCTACCTAACCAATTGACCCATTTAATAATCTTGTCCCTATGGTCGGCCATCCCTTCTTCAATGGCTTATTTTCACTTTAAGAACCTCCAATTTAATATTCTATGGCTATTAGACACCTCTACCTTGAAACATAGAACTTTTGCACTTTATGTGATTTAGTCCTTTTTCACAATTAAGCATGCTATCGCTCAAATTGAAGTACCAAAATTTCCACATAGCCATATATCAATGCCATAACATATAAAATAACATCAGAATAATTTTCCTCAATCTCGGATTAGCGGTCTCAAAACCATTGTCTCGATTAACCCCGGAATCGGGCTGTTACAAACTCGCTAGCCCTAGAAAGCTACAAATTTTGGACATATTCCTCGGTTGTTTCCAATCCAACATAACCGCAATCTTATGAGGATCAACATGAATCCCCTTCGAAGAAACCATATGTCCTAAAAAGGTTACTTCCCGGAGCCAGAACTCACACTTACTGAACTTCGCATACAACCATTTCTCTCGAAGTGTCTGCAGTACCACTCTGAGATGCTCATCATGCTTGTCCTCAATATCGAAATACACTAGGATATCATCGATGAACACCACCACAAACTGGTCCAGTAAGGCTGGAATACACAGTTCATCAAATCCATGAATGTCGCTGGTGTATTGGTCAACCCAAAAGCATAACCAGGAACTCGTAATGTCCATAACGAGTCCTAAATGTCGTCTTATATACATCGGCCTCATTAACCTTCAGTTGATGGTATCCTGGTCGTAGATCAATCTTTGAGAACACAGAAGCCCCTCTAACTGGCCAAATAGATCATCTATTCTCGGTAGTGGGTACTTGTTCTTGATTGTTAGCTTGTTCAGTTGCTGATAGTCGATACACATCCTTATTGTCCCATCTTTTTTCTTCACAAACAACACCGGTGCTCCCCATGGAGACATACTGGGATGAATGAATCCATGATCTAACAGTTATTGAATTTGAGCCTTAAGCTCTGTAAGCTCCGTCGGTGCCATTCAATAAGGCGCAATAGAACCGGAGCTATACCCAGAATGAGTTCAATCCCAAATTCCACCTCTCGGCACAGAGGCAGACCCGGTAGTTCTTCAGGAAAAACATCCAAAAAATCCCTTACGGTTCTGATGTCCTTAATCAAGAGTCCTTAGAATCAGAAACACTGATGTAGGCCAGGAATGCCTCACATCCTTTTCGTACCAATTTCTCTGCGACCAATGCAGGAATAACATTAGTCAAGAAGTCTCGACGTTCCCCAATCACCACTACCTCATTGTCTTCCTCGGTTCTCAACACAACCTTTTTTGTCGCACAGTCCAGACTTACCTAGTGTTTGACCAGCCAGTCCATTCCCAGAATCAAATCGAACTCCCCGAACAGAAGCTCCATCAGATCGCCAAAAATATTGTACCTTGAACCTCCAACAAGACGTCTCTATATAGTTTACCCACTCGGATAGACTACCCTAATAGACTCACAACAGTTACCTCACTCGAGGTATTCTCAACCGAACTCCCCAATGTTTCAGACACAGAACTAGCGACGTAAGAGTGTGTAGAGCCTATGTCTATCAGTGCCAAATAAGGTATATTATAAATTAGAAACATACCCATGATGATGTCCAAAGCATCTCGATCCTCACGGTGACAAGCAGCATAAACCAGTACAGGCTACCTCGTCTCAGTCGGTCCAGCATTTTGCCCGATGCTCTCTGCCCTCGGCCTATGTCGTTTCCACCTCTAGCCTAACCTCGGCCCCTAGGTGGCTGCTGAACTACTTTCGGTGGCTATGCAGTACCAGTACCCGTAGCTTGCATCTAATTGGTTCTCAGCAGACAATCCCTGACATGATGCTTAACACTCGCCCAGATAGCATTTACCACAATGTCTATACAATGCCACCCCAGTAGGTGCAACAGGAGGCCCAACTCTCACGGCCCATTAGATTTGGTCTTCTTCTTAGGCCTCATCATAGAACTAGAGGGCTCCAGTTCCTTCTTATTCTTTCCTCTCTCGCGGTTTTGGCACTCAGCGTGCTTAACCTCCTGGCAATCTTCGCTTTCTCAACTAGTGTAGCAAACTCACGCTTTTTTCTGTGGAGCTAATAGAACTCGTAAACTATCCCTGAGTCCATCCTCAAAATGGACACAATCGCTCATACTCGGTCGTTACCATGCCCCGGGCATAACGACTCAATCTCAAGAACTCGGCCACTGAACGATCCCCATGTGTGAGATTAAGAAACTCACGCCTCCTAGCATCGATATAGTTGGCTCCCACATACTTATTCTAGAAAGCCATCTTAAAGTAATCCCAAGTTAGTCGGTCAGGCTGAGTGCCCTCTTTAACCGTCAGCCACAATTGGTAAGCTTCATCGCGAATTAGAGAAACAACCCCCTAAAGCTTCTACTCGGCAATGAAGTCTAGGTCATCCATAATCCTCTCTGTGGCCTCTATCCAATATTCACCACATTAGGGGTGACTCTAGTGACGCCTCGAATAATTCAGCCCCATTGGACTGGAGTCGTTCCGTAACAGACCCTCCTCCGGCCCCCAAATCCGGTGTTAGGCCCAGCAACCCTCTCTAGAATTCGTAACATGGCTTGGGACAGTGCGTCATTCCCAGCCACATGATCATGAAACTCAGTCTCTGTAACAGGTGAGATCGGCCTTTTGCTCGTATCTAGATTAGGTAAATTTCCAGATGATGAGGACCTAGCTTGAGCCCCTCTATGGCCTCTACCACGGCCTCTAGTACCTCGTCCGCGGATACCTCGTGTGTTCACCATAAATTTAGAGTTTATCTATATTAACAGTTTTATGCTTTAGTTACAGTTCCAATATTCATTAACAGATAATTTATGCAGACATATCAATAGTATAGAATTTTTTATCGCGAATCGCAGTCTCACTGCAGTTTTCAGTTTACACTACCTAGAGTGTTTTCAGTACAGTATACTATTTACGACTGTTTTAAGCATGCTAGTAGTATTTTCAGATAAATTTAGACAAAATTTCAGAACACTTACAGGATCGGCACTGGAGACTCGGTGTACCACATACTCAGTCAAAAATATTTTGAATCACTTAAATTCATTTCTTAAAAACCAATTTTTATCCCAAATCCACAGTCAAGTTTTGCAACATGGCATTGATACCACTAAATGTAACACCCTAAACTCGACCTAGACGTTATGGTCGAATCCGACGATGTTACATGATAGTGCTTTAGAAAACATAATTACAGTAAAACCATTTTTAGTTATATTAGGCTACCTTCTAAAACGTGTCGTTTGTTTCAATCATTAACCATTTCCAAAATGTTATACATTGCGGAAGCTTTTGAAATAATTTACAATTTACATGTATTTTGATAAATCATTTGTTCATGTTGAAAACCTGAGTTTTTCTACTACTAAAGTAAAACCGTAAACGCTGCAAATCCCAAGTTTAAACAGAAATCTGTAAAGGCCATAATTACACAAAACCTTTCCCAGATATATTCAAAACCATAAATAAAAAAAACCTTTCATAAAGTAGAAGCAGTGGTCACCGTCGAGTCCTCCGCTGCACCAATCTGTCTAAAGCTGGGAATTACCTAAACAGATTAAACAGAAAAGGGTGTGTAATCCCCACATAAAACATGCACACAGCATAATATCAGAAAACCATCATATATTCACAGTTCGGGTCTGAGCCCACTATAGAATCAGTGTGGATCTTAGCCCACTCAAATACAGAATCAGATATATGCTAGGGCCTTAGCCCGTTTCAGACATAGTATGCAGATCAGAATAGAATAGCAGAGTCCTACCTACCAACCTTTGCACACCAACTCCGTCCAACCCTACACACCATGTGGGGATAAAATCAACCCACCCATCCCTACACACCATGATGTACCAAATGCGGTACATAATCAGATAATTGTAGCTGAGTTGCCAAATAACAGGCTTAAGAGCCTTTCAGATACTTCTTCCAAATATCATCAACCCACCCCGATGCAATGCAACATACAAAGGATGTCATGCTATTATGTAATTAAAAGTACATACATTCAGATCAGTATACATGCTTAGTTCGGATTTCACATAATCAATTTACATAACTACGAGTCTAAGTACTACTTACCGACCTTTCGGTAGATTCACAGTCGACTTGGGCGACCTGTGCAACCTTACAGAACATTTCATAAAAATGGGCTCACACGCCCATGTGGCCTGCCCGTGTGAACCCACACGCCCCACATTTGGCCTTGGCCGTGTGGATCACACGGCCTGGCCCAGAATCCTACACGCCCGTGTGGTTCACCTGTATGGGCCCATATGCCCTTGTGGACCACACGGCCCAATTGGTCGAGCCCGTGTGTCGCACACAGCCCTACCGAGGCCATTATACTACCGTGTCACTCACGTACGGCCTGGCTCGTCAATCATACAGCCATGTAGTGGCTCACAGCCTTGCACACGGCCTACCACACGGGTAACCACACGCCTGTGTGGAGTCGACAGTGAGGTTTTGACTTTCGACTGTGAGGTTTTCAGCTTTCATCGTGTGGCATCATACACACCTGTATCATTTTCGATGCTATTACACTCCTAAGTATTCCAAAGCCTACAAATCAGTATGTACAGCCTCGATTTAGCATTATAGAGATTAAACAAACGATTTACCCAAAAGGAAACTAGCTCGAGCTCAACTTACCGTTAACTTCAAGCCTTCCTCACTACTAAGAATTCTATCGCCGCTTAAACTCCTCCCTCTAATCGCACCAAAAAATAATGCCAAAGTAGGGAATCAAACTCAGGACCTCACGCAACAAACACTCCACTTAACCACCAGACTAGTGGCCCATTCTGATATCATTTTACCAACAGTCAAATAAAAGCCTACTAATCAAGGTCAAGGCTTTAATTAGAAAAATACCAATATTTACCCAAGATATGGCTTGAACTTGGAACCTCACACACACAACCAGAACATTTAACCACTGAAGTAGATAGAAAGTTCTGTCACAAAATTACAAAAGCCAAAATAACAAAAAATTGGGGCGTTACAGAATTTTCTTCTCTTCTACCGGTGGTTTTTTCCCGAAAGGGTTTCCACGTAAAATCTTTGTATTTTTATTTTATTTTATTTTCACAAATTGGTATTCGAGCTTACGGGTTGTTTATTTTGATCACGAAAATGGCGTCTTTGAAGTATGGAATTTTGCTGTTGGATCGCAACACCAGATTTGCTTTGTGACAGATTAAGATGCAAGCAGTTCTTACACAGATCGATCTAGAGAATGCCCTGCTAGAGATAGATAAGATGCCTTCGACATTAACGGATGAAGAGAAGAAGCGTAAAGATCGAAAGGCGTTAACCAATTACATTTGCATTTGTCTAACGAAATTTTACAGGATGTGATGAAGGAGAAGATCGTCGCTGCATTATGGAAGAGGCTAGAACAAACATGTATGTCAAAAACTCTAACCAGCAAGTTGCATATGAAGCAGTATCTTTATGCTTATCGTTTGGAGGAAGGTGCGTTTGTGCACGAACACTTAACTGTGTTTAAAGAAATTCTCTCAAGCTTGGAGACCATGGAGGCTCAGTATGATAAGGAAGATCTAGGGTTGATTCTACTTTGTTCATTGCCTCTATCTTATTCAACCTTTAGAGACACGATTTTATATAGCTGAGAGTCTCTCACAGTTGATGAGATTTATGATTCTTTGACCTCATATGATACGATGAAGCATCTTATAGTTAAAACTGACTCTCAAGGAGAGGGTCTCATTATTCGTGGGAGACAAGAACGGAATACTGATGATGATCATGGAAGGACACAGGAACGGGATCCTCGCGGTAAATCTAAAGGTAGATCAAAATCTTCAAAAAGAGGTAAAACTTATAACTTATGTGAGAAGAAAAGGCACATTAAATCTGAGTGCTATAAGCTACAGAACAATATGAAAAGAGAGGCTACGAATCAAAAGGAAAAACAACCAGAAAATTTCGATGAAATTGATGTTGTAGAAGACTACAATGATGGTGAACTTCTAGTTGCTTCTGTCAACAATTCTAAAGTAAGCGATGAGTGGATCCTTGCTTCGGGCTACACCTTCCACATGAGTCCCAATCGAGATTGGTTTACTACTTATGAAATAGTGTCTGAAGGTGTTGTTTTGATGGGAAATAATGCTTCGTGTAAAATTACAGGTGTTGGAATGATTAAAGTTAAGATGTTTGATGAAGTTATCAAAACACTTAGTGATGTGTGACATGTTCCAAAATTGAAGAGAAATTTAATTTCGTTGAGTACTCTTGATTCAAAAGGGTACAGATGCACAGCTGAAAGTGGGGTTTTAAAGATTTCTAAAGGTTCCCTCATTGTGATGAAAGGGCAGAGAAAGACTGTCAAGTCATATGTTTTGCAGGTTCTATTGTTACTGGTGATGGCACGCCCATGTGTCTACCCGTGTAGACAAAAATAAGGCCATTTACCAAGCCCTTTTGCCACCCTCACTTGTACACATCTACACAACATCTCATGGCACAAAATCAAGCATATAAATGCAACCAAACAACCACAAACAAGACAATAACAAGTCATTCTTATACCATCATTTACCATGCTTAGAACATCATACTTAGCCCGTTAAAAACATACTAATTTCACATTCACAAGAGGGCATTAACATATGAATAAAATTATGATCAACATAAGCCATCATTCATGGCTATATATAAGATGAAGCATTAACGATTACAAGCTAACACATATGGCCAAATTAATAATAACACACATAACAAATTTACATAGTCCCTATACATGTCGTAAACTCAAAAATGCTTGGATTCATTTATACCCAAAATGATAGCTTGATAGCGAGATAGGATCTCTGACGAACTCCAACCCGAGCTAGCCTAATAACCCTAAAAGACATTGGAAAGGAAGGGGGTAAGCTATATATATAGCTTAGTAAGTCCGTACGAAAATAATAAACAACTCTTCCAAATATTTTAACAAGTTCAAAAATTTAAACAAAAAATAATACAAATTGCTAATAAGCTCACAGTTAAAATTTTCATTCAATCATAAGATTTACTCTATCATCTTATAAGCATAATTTAACATATCTTGGCATTACCCTAACAACCATAATCTCTCCGTTGTAACATATTACAGCAAATAATAAATCATTTCAAACCTCATAGTAAACATGCACATTAATTATGAGAATTTATATTTCAAGCATATACTTTAACATCTTTCAATTGCCTAAGTTCTTATCTTCCGTTTTTTCATATCCGATAATTCACAATTTTGCATGAGTAAAACATGTTATATCATAACTCAATTTAGCCCGAAAGCCAAACACATATTCGTCAACTGAATTTACCATGTACTTCATGCATCACAAGTATTGACCAATAATTACAAGGTTTTCACAAAATCATTATCGTGGAAAATCATGAACTCACAATTTCATGAAGTTAATGCTTATAAACTTTACGTACATACTAGTACAAATTTGAAATACTTACATACTTTTCTCTTCTTTGACATTCCCGTTAAATTTCCCGTTGAACCATTTAGAATACTAAAGGACACTCGGGGATCTCGTACACACAGTACCATACCAATGCCATATCCCAGATATGGTCTTATATGTAATCTCGTTTCAATTCCAATAGCCCAGCTATGGTCTTACACGAAGTCTCACATCGATGCCATATCCCAGATATGATCTTACACAAAGTCTCATATCGATGTCATATCTCAGATATGGTCTTAGACGAAGTCTCATGTTGATGTCATATCCCAAATATGGTCTTACACGTAATCACAGTAACCTTAATGTCATGACATTTGTATCTTATCTATTCCTATGGTTCAACCGGGACTTTCGTTGTATCGAATCTCCGTCGATCATTTTCGTAGTATTGTACTCAATAGCAGTCACATTTTATTTCAATAATGTAGCATTTGCCACAATTATATCAATCAAGCATTTATACACATATAATTTAATGCTTATCAAACATACGAACTTACCTCGGCATAAAAACAACAAAAAGGACTAAACCGTCAAATACTCGTTTTCCCCCCGTTCTAAGTCCAAACATCGTTTTTCTTTATCTATAATTCACATTTAACTTATTCAATCATTATACTATTCAAATTAGCCCAAAATCATATTATGGCAAAAAGTACATTTTTGCCCCTAAAGTTTTGACATTTTACAATTTAGTTCCTAGGCTCGTAAAATGAAATGTACTTAATTTCTTCAATACACATGCCTTAGCCGAACCTTATACATGCTTATAACAGCCCAAAATTTTCATTTAATCACATTTTTACACTATATTTTATAATTTTTACAAATAAGTCCTTTTTGGCATTTTCACCAAAAATCATTTAGCAAAAGTCGTTTATCATACACCAAACATGCATTTTCTACCATTATACATAAAAATACACAAACATCCATCATGGGTAAAATTTTAGACCTTGACATCTCTTCAAATTGATGGTAGAAATAGAAAGATCGAGTTACAACGACTTTAAAAATGTAAAAAGCATTAAAAACGGGGCTAGAACGGACTTACAATCAAGCTTGGAAGTGGCCACACCCTAGACATGGCTTCTCTTGAGACATTCAGCCATAGCATGAAGAAGATGAATGAAATTTTGGCTTATTTTGCCTTTTTAATTCTTTTAATAACCAAATTACCAAAATGCCCTTAATGAAAAACTTTGAAAACATATCAAACCATGACCATTTTTGTCCACAAACTTAACCAATGGTATAATTACCATTTAAGGACCTCTAATTTAAAATCTCATAACAATTGGACACTTCTAACATATAGAATTCAAGTTTTGCACTTTTTTCAATTTAATCCATTTAACTAAATTGAGTGCCCAAACGTCAAAATTTTCGAACGAAATTTTCACGAAATCATTCTATAAAATTGTAGACCATAAAAATATAATAAAAATGAATTTTTCTTCGTCGAATTTGTGGTCTCAAAACCACTGTTCCGATTAAACCCAAAATTGGGTTGTAACAAGTAGTTCGATGGATTTTAAAATACTTAAAAGGTACTACTGATGTTTGCTTACAGTTTGGAAGAACTAGAGACGGAGTCATTGGGTATGCTAATGCTGATTTTGCTAGAGACCTTAATAGAATAAGATCTCTCATAGGTTATGTCTTTACAATCGTTGGTTGTGCAATCAGTTAGAAAGCCACTGTGCAAACTACACTCGCTTTGTCTACCACTAAAGCTGAGTACATGGCGATTACTGAGGCTTGTAAAGAAGCTATTTGGTTGAAGGGACTCTTTAGTGAACTCAATGAAGACCTTCAAATCAATACAGTATTTTATGACAATCAGAGTACAATCTTCCTTAAAAAAGATGAAATGTTTCATGAGAGAACAAAACACATTGATGTTTTGTATCATTTTGTTCGTGATATTATTTCTCGCGGTGATATTGTTGTGAGAAAAATTAGTACTTATGAAAATTTAGCAGATATGATGACTAAATCACTTCCTATAACCAAGTTTGAGCATTGTTTAGATCTGATTGATATTCATTGTTGAAGTTAAGCCCTTAAGGAGTTTTATGGAAGAGGTGGAAAACTTGTTCGTTGAGAATTCGTGTTAAGGTAGAGATTGTTAGAATTAAGTGACCCGAATCCTTATTTAAATAAAATAAAATAGTAAAATAAAATAAAAGTAAAATCCATATAGAACTACAATTCTTTTATTTTATTTTAGAATAAGGTTTTTTAAATCTTATTAAACTCCATCTATTTTATATTGATTAAAATAAGGTGTTTCAATCTTACTACACTCCTATTAGAATATGGGTCTACAAACCTATAAATAGACATAATTTATTCCTCTTCTAATCATTTAAATTCGATATAATGAATTTTCTTCTCTTCTAACCGTGATTTTTTCCCCGAAAAAACTTTCACGTAAAATTTATGTGCTCTTTATTTTATTTTATTTTCACAAGTCCCCGATTTAAAAGAGTTCTCTTCACAAGAATTACAACTTAAATTACCTCTTTTAATCGGTTTTGATTTTGAGACAGCCAACTTTCGGTCTTTGCTTCTACCCTTGGACACGTTACTTCTAACAGCGAGAAACTTTTTGGCTCTCGGCAGCTTTAACAGCGGCAAAACCAGCAGGTTCAGCCGACCCAGGGCCAGCTTTATCGGCAGAAAACGTGGCAGCAGCAGTCGGAGACTTTAAAGCAGCTTCAATAAATGGTTTCCTGGCCCGGCTCTTCCTTGGCACTATAAGCCATGTGCCCGAATCTGCAGGATCCACAATAGGATGCTGAATAGTTGACACCTTAGCTGGAGAAGGAGAAAAGGTCGAGATGTCCATAGGATGGGAGCAAGCAAGCGTAACAGGCGCTGTGAACGTGTGATTAGTTTCAACAGTGGCTGCAACCTTTGAACATGTTGCATCTCTTGACCGGGCAAGAATAATGGGGCAATTTTCACGTCTATGACCGATAATAGCCTGTGGCGAATTTAGAGGTGCTGGCATAAGTTCTCTTTAAAATATAAAATTATTATTTAAATTTTTAATATTTTTTTAATTTTTAAATTAATAAAAGTAAAATTATATTTTAATCTTTTAAAATTATAAAAATTTAATTTAATTTTTTAAAAATTATAAAGGTATATATTATAAAAAATTAAAATTTTATTTTGCTCCAAAAGATTGTTCTAGGTTTGCCCTGATAATAAAACAAGAAAAATAGAATAAATCGAGACCTTCGCAGGGGCTAAGCCGGGATAATTTTTTAGAGGGTCGAATAAAATTTTAATTTTTTATAATTTATATCTTTATAATTTATAAAGTATTAAATTGAATTTTTATAATTTTAAGGATGATCAAAGTATAATTTTATTTTTATTAATTTAAAATTTTTAAAAAATTTTAAAAATCTAAATAATAATTTTACATTTTAGGAAGAGAGCCATGCCACCCATAGACTTCGCCCTGGACCCTCGTATTATAGATATTGCTTTCTACCATGAATAAGTATGAACTGTTTTAAAGGGCTCTCGATATTAACTTGGACGCAAAAGCGTGCATACTTTCCCCTCGACTTCGAACTAGTGGCGTTGTCCACTCGAAGGAGGGTGCCTAAGCTCTGTCCGATTTTAGCGAGAATGGTCGGATCATAATACTCAAGCGGTAACTCTGGTAATCGAACCCAAACAGCGACCAAATTAAAGGAAGCTTCCAAGGCCCTAAAATTAGGGTTCCATCGTCGCATGGTAACGAAATGCCCATTCACAAACCATGGTCCTCCCTTTAGCACCTTCTCAAAATCGTCAAAACAGCTAAACTGAACAACAAAAAAAACCCGAATCCAAGTCGATGAGTTGGAGCTCTCCAGAAAGATTCCATAGCTGATTAAGTTTAAAAAGGAGATATTGGTAGCCAAAAGTTCTCCCAAAGACCTTAATAATAAGGATTTTATCCCATTTTAGTCGTATCCTATCCTTTTCATCCGAAGAAAGGGTTATAGAGATAATACCATCTTTAATGTTCTCCAATACAGGCTCGTTTAGACAATCATCAAACTCCTCCATGCAGACAGGTTCTTTTTCCAGGTAGGCTTCAAAGTTACAAAAGTCTTCACCAGCAAGGGTATCCCTATAAGAAACGATTTTTCTTGAAGTTTCATTAGCTAAGCCATCGGCTCTTTTAACTTTTTAATGCTTTTGAGAAGTCCTTCCTTCTCCTCCGATATTAATTTTACCGTTTTCACCTCCATGGCCGCTTCAGAACAACTAGGATTTACAGCAGTCATGCTAGGCGTTAGTTTCAAACTTTTGATTTATTTTTGGCAGAGGATTTCTATTCTTGATATATTCTCTAATACATTAATTCAAATTATATATTAAAAAGAAACATGGAATGAATTTGGAAAAAAAAAAAGCCATTAGCAGTATTTGTTTTACTTTTTATTTCTTCATTAATTTTATAAGTAAAGGCTATTAATAGTATACCTGGGTCGGGTTTGGGATGAGTTGACGTCAAATTTTAAGTCTGTTTTTTAGATTTAGGTTTAACTTAATCCGAAAAATAAGTTTAAATTTTGTCTAAGCCTATCCCAAATAAAAAATACTAAACTCGAGAACAACGTAGCCTGTCCGTATTAATTTTTTTATATTTATATAAAATAAATTTAAATATATAATACATCAATAAAATTAAAATATTAAAATAAATATTTTTAATAAATTGAAAATATATTAAAATATTTATACTTAAATAATATTAAAATAGTTGCAACTTAACAAGTAAATCATCTAAAATTATACCAAAGTTAATAATAAAATAAAGTTATATAATATCTAAACAATAATAACAATATAATAACAAAATGACAACAAAATAATAGTAGAAAATTTTTGTAGGCAAATTCGGGTCGGACCGGGTCCAAATAAAAAAACTTATCCAAGGCACGACCCGTTTAGAAAATAGGTCATATTTTTTTGTCTAAACTCATTTTTTGAGTTTATATTTTTACTCAAACCCTTTCACTTTTCGAATAGACTTTTAAGCCTAAACGGATAACTCGGCCCATATCTAACTAATAACTTCATTTCTAATGCGTTTAATGTTTTTTTTATAATTTGAATTACTTGTTTTTAAATATTTTAATTAAAATTAATTGAAATAGAAAATATATTAAATAAATTAAATTAGAGACTATTAAATACAGAGTATATAATATTAATTTTATATTTTAAAAAATTAAGGAAATGTCTAGAAATTAAAAGTTTTAAATTATGATTTTAGTATAAATTATTCCCTATATGTTGTTAATGTGATAGTTGAAAGATGACGGTTTTTCACAAAAGAAAGTAGAAAAGAAAGTTGTAGGCTAAGGTCGCCATTTCGCCCTTGTTTCCCTTTTTTTCTTTTTTCCATATGACAGGCAATTTACATGAAACAACTGAGAAAGCAACAATTCAGCTTACTTCCCATTTTTGCATCTTCTTCTTTTTTCTCGTTTTGATTGAAGATTCGCAGTACTTTCTCTTAATATCAGAGACGACTGCATTAAAACCTTAACTCTCTTTTTGTCTATATAAACTTGGTTCCGATCACCCATTTCTGCAAATCCAACTTAGTTTTCAATTATATCATCTTTGCTTTAATTTCTTTCATTGTTCATATTTGAACTCAAAAATGATGAGAAGCGAAGAATATAAACGCATTCTTCGTTGTTTCGACAAAGATGGAGATGGGAAAATTTCAGCGTGGGAGTTCAGGCATAGACTAGGACGGATGGGCGGAGAGTTGATGTTAAATGAAGAAGAAGCGTTGGGCTGGAACGGGGATGGGTTATTGGATTTGGAGGACGCAATAGAGTTGATGGAAGGAGGAGGAGGAGAAGAAAAGATGAAGGATTTGAGAGAAGCATTTGAGATGTATGATGGAGAAGGAAGTGGGTTCATTACACCCCAGGGACTGAACAAAATGCTGACAAAACTTGGGAGTCAAAGTCGATTGATGAATGTATGGTGATGATCAAGCATTTTGATATCAATGGCGATGGAGTTATCAGCTTTGATGAATTCAGAGTAATGATGCAGTAATATACGGCCATGGTTGTTCCTTTTTTATTTCCTTTGCTTTCCATCTGTGTCAGGGATCATCATTCATTATATTCTTTTAACTAATAGAAATTGTTCCAACAAGTTAAATATACTCCATCATGAGAAAGTGGGCGGTGTTTAATAATAATCTTTTCCGTAAACTATAAGTAAGTTCAGTTTTAATAATTTAATTCGAATTATTAGATTGTTTTATTTAAGATAATTTGATATTAAAATTGTTATTGATTTCTCACATTAATTAAAATGTCTCTTTTTTCTTTCTTTTCTATAATTTTTTAATAAAACAATTTTAAATACTAAGAATATGTAAATTAAAATCTAAACAATTTTCTTCTTAAATATTTGATACTAACTACTAGATCAACTTAGATCTAGAATATATTTTATTTCTCATTGTACCAATTATCGAATCACCGCTTAGAATTCATTAATTAATTTTTTTATAAAAAGTAATATAGTTATTAAATGAAAATTTTTGAATAACTCAATAATTATTTTATAATTTTTTATAATTTTGTAGCCAAATCATAAATTTATGAATCGTTTAATGATCTTGTCAGCGTTAACTCTAATTTTAATCCTACCAATGGACATGGGATGATGAATTAGACTTAATGTCGTTTATTAGTTTATTTGAGGTCAGAAGAGGGTACAACGCAGTAGCAGACAACGTTGGAGAGAAGTTTAGTCTCCGTTGTTTGTATCTTCAGATTCAAAATAAGTAGCCACAGGTACCAACTACATAGAGAGAGTTACATAAAGGACTACGTTAAAAAGTCATTTTCTTAAAGAAGAATCTTGAATAATATATAAATTCATTTATAAACTACACTGAATTAATTTATTATATATAATTAACAAAAAAAAAAACTCTCATTACCTTATTCTTTTGTAATTAACAAACAAAACAAAAACTTATTTCTTAAATCATAAATCCTAACTCCTAAACTAATATAACAAAACAGAAAACTTGCTTTACTATTATTAGTAGTTAATTTATTTAATTAATTAATACAAAATTTAGGATAATTAAAATTAAAATGTTGTTCCCTAATTAACGAAATTAATATAACAAAAATCATATTCAAAATATAAATTATAAAAACTCAAAGTTTTATTTATTTAATTAATTAAGACTTAGTATTTGCATACTAGTGGTGTTTTTTTTAAATTTCATAAGTAAATTTAAAATATTCTTTTATATTTATTTTTAAATATTTTACTATAAAAATAAATTTACTATATCTTATAAGACAATTCACGTCATTCTTTGTGGTTGAAAACATACCAAATATTTTCCCATTAACTAATAGAAACTAAAATATTATTGCTGACCAAATTATAGGACTAGGGTGGCTTGTTGCTCGCCTATTTCATATCAAGAACTGTCATTGGAGAGCAAATCTAGAGAAGGATTAGGATGGACTTTCACCTCCTTAAACCCAAACCGTTGGATACTTGTTCACTTGTCCACCACCAACCAATGTTCCTGTTCCTTGCTCTTCCATAACCATCATCTGTCGAGTAGTGATTTTTGGCTAAGAATTTGATGGTTGAAGAAATTATGCTTTCATGTTCATGTTTTATTCATAGTTGTTAAAACCTGACAGGATAGATTGAGAATGGGACACTATATCAATGTGGGCAGAAGGTTGAACTAAAATTTAAACAAACCACTAGAAACTGGTTGAACCGATTTTAAAAATCAAAATTTAAACCAGACAGAATTATCTGCATCACGCTAAAATGGCTTAATTACATGCACGAAAACCTCCCCCCATAAACAAATTTGTTCAAAGTTGCAGTTTCCATTATCAAAGAAACATGTCATCATATTAAGAGCAGAAGAGGAGATTTTGCATGGAAAATTCGTCTTTGAGATTTACTATTCGTACATAAGAGACATATCCCATACTTCGGTTTTACAGATCAGGACTGACCTCCCTTCTTTGTATGTACACGAAATCCCACAGGTAGATTCATTCAAGATCGTCTTCAGATTAAAATTCAGTGTCGAAACAAGATACCATGATCTTTGAAACCATTGACCTCGCAAAAGGGATGTAGCTCAAGCTATACCTGTAAATCATGTAAATCAACCAGCTTCTCAACTTCCATCCAAGTCAACTCCATCTTATACGAGAAGGGAATGTCAACAGTACATATGAAGCTTTTAATTCAATGGTTCTATATTACTGTTAATGCATGTATCGATACACGTATAAATGAAGAAAACTCCCAAAATACATTTAGATGTTTAGAGAAAGCATAAAAGAAGTTCTGAATAACACATAAAGAATAAAAGATGAGAACAAAGAAATAATGCATTAATTCTATAGATAAAAACCTAAAGACATCTAACAACTGGATGTATCTAGAGCAACATTTTTAAGTTCATAAGTTCCTACAAAAAGCTATAAAGTGAATCATATCTATGAGAAATTACGTAATATTTCTCTATCTAAAATCAAATTATCCATTAATATTGTATACAGATATATTTACAGGTTTCACTTTTTCAGTTTGAATTTCCTTTCACCATCACCATTTTTTTTATCGACTTTAACTATTAACTTCACATTCGAGATTATTTCAAAGTTTTAAACAAATTTTTATTGATTGCAAATCCATTCCATTAGGACACAAAATAGGAAACTATATTTACGCTAATATGTAATCAGTTCCTTAATATTTTGATGTCCAAAAATCAATATCCATTCACCTTATGACAATATAATCAATATAAAGCAATTATTAAAAGCATGCATATCAGGAACTGTACAAGACAGTGTTATGCTTCTTCGAATTCATTATGTCTCGTTCACACATTTTCAATAGGAAACCACAATTATGTCACAAAGATTGAAGAGTAACAAACGCATGCATGACCAATTAGAATTCTGAGAAAATGGAAGTCTTAACATTGTGCTTTCCCAGGTAGTTTGTAGACCACGTATCTCCTATTAGTAGAAGTACAGTGGAGGGAAACTCTTCTTACCATTCCCAGAGAATCAGAAAAGGAATGGAAAGGAGAGAAACGTTGTCTGATCAAAGAGGTAGAGACTGATCGCTAGTTATGGCTGGCACCACACTGGAGATGGGTTTGCTGGTTTATAGGATCTGCACTACTGCTCATGGCTAATTGGCTTTGGCAAATATGCATACGGGCAATTTTATGGATGCTTTTGTGGGACAAACCTATGCTAGGAAAGGCCGTTAATTTTAATTCTCTAATTAAGGGTTAGATTTCATGATTGTGAATTTATTTCAATTGATTCCTTTCTTTTCTAGAATAAGTTTCCTATTTATGTAACGAGTCCCAAGGTTTCAATCTCCTATTGACAAGTCTGAAATGTCAACCACAATAGGTTGCTCTAGAAATCGAGACAAAGAGAACACAATTGACTTTAGCTTGCCCATCAATCATGCTGCAACACGAAGATTATTCGCATATTCTTAACAAGCAAAGTTCATGTTCTATTAAACTATTCAATTTATTAAATTTGATTGGTCTTTTTGCCATTTCCAACTAAAAGAAAATCCTAATTTTATCATTACCACAACAGGACTAATACCAAGAACAATACTCGTTTGAGTTTTCCATGAGAACAATACAATTGCAAACCAAACGCAAACCACAAGACTCTCACATCCTTGGGCATTTTACTTGCTAGGGAATAGAAGATGCTGACACAAACCAAATCCAGTAGTATCTATAATATAAGAGTCTAGCCTACAATGGAATACAATCTAAACCATACATAGCCTACAATGGAATACAATCTGAACCATACCCCACTGATATATGCTTGCCGCATTCATAGCATGACCTTTTTTATAAGAGGAGAAATTAATATATCCTGATCCAAACCATTTTGCTCTTACTAGTGGTATGTGCTGCATACTCATTTATTTGAAATGCTACACAGGGCAAATAATAATTGTTTGGCTCTTTAAAGAACCATAATTCCTTTGCAATGTGGTAACATTTAAAAGCTGTATGTAGTGAATTGAGTTCAACATACCAAATCAGTGCACCAAATTCTAACATGATAGCCAGAAGTGTCAATAGCTTGTTACGAACCTGTTCAGTAAGAATGGAGAGCTAAGGTTATCACTTAACCTATTGCATTCTACAATTACTGAAAGCTAAAAAGAATGCAAAAGAAAAAAAGATGCGGATTTTTAAAAGTGGAAATAAATGCTGATAGTGACTTACATAGAATGCACAAAACAGAGCAATTATCATACTTGCAAGATATATAGCTGTTGCATAAATACGAACAGGATCAAGCATCATTGACACCTGCCTTTTTGGACCAATGAGGAATGCGGTGCTGCCATACAAAAGACTCCAACTTAGCATCTGAAATAAACACAATATCCACAAAGAAAAATTATAAAAGAAATAGAGCTACTTTGACAAGGGCCTACAAATGCTTAGGTATAAGGTATAAAAAAGCAACAAAGAAACCAGCAAAGTTAAGAATCCACATAATTTGTCAAAATAGAGGTTCATGAATAAGAAGAGCGACTTTTACATAAAGAAGCAAAAATAATGACTCAAAACATAAGAAAGTTAAGGAAAAAATGAGGAAAAAACTGGCTATATTTAGTTCTTAAAGGAGTATAGGTAACTAAGCTTTCAAGAAATTTAGTAGGCTCAGCATGGAACCAAGAGAACTTCATTACATACATGAACCCATGTTCAAGAAGCTCAGCATGAATCCAGTTCAACTTTTCTGCGATCCTTCACTAATAATAATAAAAATTCCAATCCCCTGTCCTCTTTACACATTTGAAATTCAATCACTCTACTTTTAATTCCAAGAATCTAGTACCTCTACTCTTTTGATTAGACTGTCAAAGGGCTTCCATTGAATTGGATTATAAGGTATTTTTAATTAAAAAAAAAAAAAGCTCACATGGCTAATTTAAAACCGAGTGAAAGCAAAGTAAGCATTAAAAAGAAAAAGAAAGTATCTGACTTTCACTCAACTTCTTTGAAACAGTGTTGAAAAACATTACAACCCCATATTCAACAATTTTATTTGTTTATTTGGCCTTCTACGTGTGAAATATTCACCAAGTGAGTAATTTTTTTATTTTAAAAATGCCACATAATCTAGTTGAATCAAATTCTTTTGACGGTGTTATCATTTGGATTTAAATTATTAAATCAAAAGTGTAAAGGGACTAAATTCCTGGGATTAGAAGTAGAAAGACTAAATTTCAAATGTGCGAAGGGTACAAGGACTGAGAGCATAATCAGACCTAATAATAATATCAACTCACTATTTATGTTCTATAGTAACACTTGGTAGGAATGAAAAAGAGAACCTCATTTTTCTTATTTGTTTTGAAGAAAAATGGAAACATACAATGCATTCTTTCACACAAAAAATCCACTCTAAAGGAAAATGAAACAAAAAAACTCAACCTAGATTCTTTCCCTTCCTCCCAATTGCACTATGGCATACCAAAAAATTGTTGAATCTCACAGTTTTCATGCTCCCTATTTATTCTGGTTATTCCTTTGCAACCTAAGTGTCGATGAGAAGTGCAGAAAATCACATGCATGCTTTTAATAATTTATACAAGCCACCAAAATCAATAGAATCCATGAATGAAGCTCACAAACATTTGTTCAGTAATCGGGGACAATTGATGTAAACATTTTCTTTGGTTGGTATTTCAAAACATAATATTAACAAAGGATGTTTTTTTAAAAGAAAGACTAGTCTCTTTACTCTTTATTCCAAGTATGCTGAGAGGTTGAAATGTGCTATACTTACTTAGAGATTAAACCATTTGGTCTTGTGGGTTACATAGCACTCACATTGGATCTCTTGGTCCACATGTTTCATTATTGTTAGTTGGCATATTTGGAAACTAAGGAATAAATATGTCTTTCAGGAAGAGTTCAAGCAGCCACCAAATGCTATTTGTTTGATCCTTCCTTATCATTTGAGATTATTTACAGTTTAGGTGCTAAAGGAAACTACTAGTGACTTTCTTGTTGGTCTTCCACGGCATCTTCAGATGCTCAGCAAGTAAAACTTAATGCATGGAAATTTTCTCCACAAAAGTATGTGAAGATGAATGTTGATGGCGCTTCTCATTCAGATCCAGGTAATCTTGCTGTCGGTGGACAATGCACAGGTAGTTGAGGCAATTGGTTATCATTTATCAGCTTTACTAGGACACTCGGTATGGTGCTTGGTAGGGCTATATGCTATTTACATTGGAATGCTCTTAGCTTCAAAACAAGGATATTGGAGGGCAAAAACTGGGTCCGATTCACTCTTGACTCTAAAAAAGATTTTACAGCCTCTGCAGCGCAAGAAATCCATATACCAGGGAATTTTTTACCGTAAAATGTTGATGACTAGACATTGCCATTTTTTGTTCATATATATAGGGAGGCCAATATTTATTCTGACTTTTTGGTGAATTGGGTACAAGGCTGGAATACTGAAGTTACTAAACGTCATATCAGCTAGATGCTTTAGTTGGTTTTTTTCACATTAGTATACAGCAAGAACTACAAAGCCTACAGCTTTATTGCTTAACTAGTTTCCACCACTCCTAAAATAAAAAAGAATAAAAAAAAATAAAAGCATAAACAATTAAACCATTAGAACATGTGACTATATACACTTGCAGGAAAAAAATTGAATAAGAAAAATGAACAATGACATGTTATAATTTTACTAACAAATTAGGAGCCTGACAAATAAGTATATAAATTTAGAAACAAACCTTCCAAGTGCAAGCAAATTGCCAAATGTAAATGTGATTCCAAACTTGATTGGATGGAAGAAAACAAGGATTGACTGTGAGATGAAGAAAAAGTGAAATTAGATTGGTGTATCCAACAGCACCAAATTCAATGAAGCAAAGTGAAGCAATATAATAACTACATAAAAAATTTCAAAGCACTATCCTATTAACCAGAAAGTGCTCAAGACTGAACTTACAAGTTTCCTAGCAATACAAAAAAACATATCAATCACCATCTTCATATGTATAAATGTGAGGCAAAAGAAGATGCTATCTTATCCCAGCAGTGCAAGCTGAGATAACTAAAATTCCAAACTTCTGATTAACATAAAATAAAATAAAATAAAAAATCAATGCAACAATACATCAAACAAACATTAAAGAGAAACAATAGCAAACACTTGTCAAAAATCGAGAGGATGAACAGAAGAAACTGTAAATTAGACAAATTTTGAAGACACACTACATACATCTTATTTCACACAAATCTCGGCTTCCCAAGCAAAAGCAAGTTTCCATGGACAAGAACTTATAATACTCAGAGAAAGTTTCAAAACATAAATATCTTGTGAGGAATGCAAACAACAAAAACAGATCTTTTGGAACCTGAATTCTGAAGATTGAGATAATATATAACCAGCTATCAACACAAATTTCTTAATAGTAGAAACTTTTAGTAGGTTTTAAGGAATTATTGTCAAGGAACTTTTAGAGCTTTGTTTCAATATCTCTTCCAGTACACAAAGCCTTGTACTATTTTCTTCAAGAACAATTAAACACTACGAAATTGTAATTTTCCAGGAAAGGTCAATGATTAACAGCATGAGTTTTAAAGAATGTAACTCCATAACTATTGTAGTCTAAAGCACCCCAAAAGTAACACTTATATTCATTAAGAAAAGTTCTTTAAATAAACTACCATCAAATATAGCAATTTGAAGAGCTTAGGGTTTTTTTTTTTTTTCATTTGTCAGCATTTGCTTAATTTAAGCTATTAAAATAGAATACTTATATGGTAAAAAAAAAAAAAAAAAAAAAACAATGCAAATAACAGATCAAAAAAATCCAGTAGATAAACACAATCATAAGTGAGCACATCAAGGAGAACTTCAATAGTTGAAAGAAAATGAAAACAGGAAAGAAGAGGGGGGCAGGTGGTCAAACAAAGAGTACTAGATGAAAATAAAGGAATGCAACCCTCACAGTCATATAGCCTTCTTTAGGCTCTTATGGTTATTAAAGTTATTTCAGTTCTAGGAGAAATAAATCCAATCATCAGTTTAGCTAGTTGCCACTTAGAAATTACTTTATTGAAGTAGTCATATCTATTTGAAAGGCTACGTCAAAGGGAAACCAAGTAACAATGGACTATTAGAACTAACAATACAAGTAATCATATGGGGAAGTACTTACCAGGAGTGTACAAGTCAACCCAGAAACCAAGCAGATGGCAAACCCATAAAACCTCTAAAACATGAGATAAAGCAAGCAATTAGTTCAAATAAATTAGTCTTACTTTCTTTACTTGCTTTTAACTTCTAAAAGAGTTGCTAAAGCAGAGGATAACAAATAATAGCATAATTGGTAAAAAGGAGAACAAATCACTAAAGTGCAACGTCGATTCTAATATAACTATTCGATCTAAATGAGCAAAAAGGAAGATAATGCATATCTAGTCAACACCTAGCAGTTAATTTGGATATATATAACTAAACAATGAAATATTGGCATAAATGAGATCCTGTATCTGAAAGCACTACAATTGAAATGAGTGTCATGGGTTGACACACGAGAGACGCACATTGAATGTTTTCAGACAAATTGAAAGGTGGCCCCCAGATCTCAAGTTATGCAAATTCCAACTAATTTAAGCGGAGATGAGTGGGAAGAAGCAAGTAAGACAAAGCAATACAAAGAAAGAAAAAGAAGGAAAGAAACCTGTTTGGTGGTCAAAGTGCACTGGCGATTGAAATCGTCCATGAAAGAGAAAGAGTTTCCATCTTCTTCAATTGCAGGCTGTTGGTGCTCATCTTCCACCTCCATTCCCACCAGCATTTTCATCTTCTCAAACGCATTGTTCATCTTCTCCATCTTCTCCTAACCGTTCTCTCTCGGAATTCCTACGGTCAGACTGGATCTGAATCCACTCACTGCTTTGCCCGGAGACAATGAAGTGTTAGTAATTTCTTCGGATTTACTCTTGTTTCAATTTTAAGAAAAATTGAAAGCTACAAGATTCCCAACTTCCTGTTATTTCACGGGCTCCTTTTATCTCTTGGGCTGAATCTCATCTCGGGTTCATCTTCCCATTTAGGTTCAACCTCTACTTTTAACTCAAACCCTAAATTCAACCCAATTTACCTACCGGCCCAACTCAATTTAAAGATATATATAATCAATGGTTCAAACCGGAATCATTAAAATTCAGCTTATAGAAAGCCAATAATTAAACATATCTAGCTCAAATTCTAAATGAAGTAAATAACTTACTTAAAAATAAATATAACTCAATTTTATAACAATAATACCTATAATATAAATTAAATGGGATTTTCGATTTGAAAATACAAGAGATTTCTATAATATGAATTACACATGACACATTGAATATTTTTTCTAAATGGTGTACTAGATAGAGAAGAAAAATGAGAGAAAAAAAATAAGAGATTATCATTTTACCATAATACATTAAAAACAATCTTTCTAAATTGAAATGATGAGAAAAGAGAAAATAAGAAATATGTGTACGTTAGTACTAAATTATGCATTTTCAAATTATTTATTTTTCTTTTATTTCATTTTTCAACTCTGTCAAACAATGGATGAAAAGAAATTTACTTTTTCTTTTCATTTTTCCTTCCTTCCTACTAAGCTCACCAATAAAAAGAAAAATTATACTTTCCATCTTTCTATTTTTTTTATCCCTTAAATTTTTCACTTTCCAATTTTTTTCCACTGTACTAAGAAAAGCTTAAGGCTTCTTCACTTGTACCTACTGCCTTTCCTTTAAGGTTGTGACTGCCTCTGGACGTACCAATGTATAGAACAAAAATCATGCAAAAAAATTTGTGAAAAAGCGGTATCCGCAAGTATCTGGGTCAAGTTGTAATATAGTTACAACGGAGTAGGTAAGTACTCCGAGGATCGTACCCAAGAGAAGCGAACACTAACTAATTCTTTTTTTTCTTTTTTGAGATAAATATTGGATTTTCATTGAACTTAGGCCCAAAAACATAGTCCAAAACAGAAAACAAATGGATCCCAAACATAATGTCCAAAAAACGAAGAAGAAAAACCAACAAAACAAGAAACATAAATTAAACAGAAACAACCCAACAAGCAACAAATCCAGCAGTAGAATCAACAAGGAAGCTTTAGGGACTACGTCCTAGCTGTATCCAAACAATTAACCCCATTTGGAAACACGATCTTAAATGGGAAAAGTCATCAGAAATCATTAATTACCTCCCATCATTTCTAACAAAATCACCCCTGAGAAACCAAACCAGCCTCCTCGAATACTCCTTCCCTTGGGCAGAACCACCGAAACACGATCAGGTAACCTCTCAACCCTTCCATCCTCCTCTTCAGCAACGCCGATCTCTCGTCTCCTGCACATATTCCGTCCATCTGCGATCGTCCATCACTGCTACTGCAGCACCAGAAGAAACCATCTGCAACAGATAAGTGTTTTCTCCCTTCTTAATGCCTTTAGTAGCAATTAGGTGCTCAATCTTATTAGCTTCCCTATTGAGAAAAAGAAAAGCACGGTATCTGAAATGCAAGCCCATTTTCTTTAAATCTTCAATATACGCAGCGATTTCAGATCTATCCTCTTTCTTTTCTTGTGGCTTTTGAATCACCGTCCTAGAGTCTCTCTCAACTTCCACATCCCTAAGGCCAAGTTGGAAGCCCAAATCAAGTGCTTGGAAACATGCCAACGCCTCGGCTGCAAAGGCAGATGGTATATTATTATTTATGATAGATTTTGAGCAAAACTTCTGCTTTTCCATTTCTAACCACTAACCTAGAACACGATTCTTTTCTTTGACTATTGAAAGCCGCATCAAAATTTATCTTCAATCGCATCCCTAATGGAGTAGTCCATCTGTTCGTGTGGATTCTTCTATCAGGTAGGACATGCTTCACCCCATCGAGTTCCTTCAGGTAATTTGTAACAAAATCTACAATTTGAATCCCCGATCGGATTTCACCCTCGTGAATAAATTTGTTTCTGAACGTCCAAATCCCCCATAATGTACACACAAACCTCCTACACATGCCCAGAGAATTATATTCAAAAAAATCTTTTAACCATTCAGTGAACTCAGTACTTTCTTCTAAAGCAGGCCAAATAACTTCTAACCTCTCCCATGTTTCATTTGCAACAAGACAATTTCCGAACAAGTGCTCTCTCGTCGCCGTTTCTGTTTGGCATCTTCGACAGTTGACAAACCCTATTAATCTCCTATAATGTAAATTACGAAAATTAGGCAAATAGTTGCGCGAGCTTCGCCAAACTGTAATCTGAATTTTAGAGGGTAGCTCTAAGTTCCATAGTCGTTTGTAAAAATGTTTGAAACTGTCTTGTACTTGAGTCTATCCAACATGTGAAAGAACTTTGTGCCCACTTCGAACCGAATATTCTCCAATTGGCTCTCCTTGCCAAATGACAAAGTCATCATGTGACCTCAGAGACAAAGGAATACATAAAATCCTTTCAGAATCCCTCTCTGTAAAGGTATTAAGGACCAATTCCACATTCCATTTTCTTGTACTAGTATCAATCAAATCTGCGACTTTTACTAGACTTGAATTAGGAGTTGAATTCTGACAACTAAGCACTTCATTTCCACGAACCCAATTGTCATCCCAAATAGAGACCTTCTATCCATCACCAATCCTCCAACCTAAGCCTTTCAAAAGTAGGCCTTTTGCCGCCCACACACTCTTCCAAGTAAAAGAAGGTAAATTACCCAACTTGGACTTTAGAAAATCAGAATCTTTATAATATTTCGCCTTCAAAGTGCACGCTAGTAACGAATTAGGATTACGTAATAAGCGTTAGCCCTACTTGGCCAATAATGTAATATTAAAAAATTCAAATCACGAAATCCCATCCCACCTTCTTTCTTAAGCGCGCTTAAAGATTTCCAATCACACCAGTGCATGCCTCTTTTCCCATTGCTTTTATTCCACCAAAAGGAGCTCATTATGTTTTCCAATTCCATATACAAGGATTTTGGCAAAAGAAAACAAACCATCGAATATGTAGGGATTGCTTGCAAAACAGCTTTTATAAAACTTTCCGCCTCCTTGTGAAATATACCTAACACTCCAGCTGCTAATTCTCTGTTTCAGTCGGTCTTTTAAACCTTGGAAAGCCAGTTTCTTTTTTCGTCCCACCATGTTTGGAAGCCCTCAATATTTTTTAGGGTCATACGAACATCGAATGTTAAGAGCTTGAAACACCAAATTCCTATTATGTTCGTTTACATTCAAACTGAAAAACACCGTTGATTTTTTGAAATTAACACACTGCCCCGAACAAACCTCATATTCCTTAAGAATCTCCTTGAGCACACTTATCCCTCTAGTCGGAACTTCCCGAAAAGAATGCAATCGTCTGCAAACATGAAATGAGTGATTGATGGAGAAGCTCTACACATCTTGGCACCACAAATCTTTCTCTCCTGACAAGCCAGTCTCATTAACGCTGACAGGCCTTCTCTACAAAACAGGAATAAATAAGGGCTTAGTGGATCCCCCTGGCGTAAACCCCTTGTGGACCTGAAGCTCAAACCTTCTTCACCATTAGTTAAAATAGACTATTGGACAGAATTAAGACATCAAATAATGAATTCAATGAAACCTTCGGGAAAATCCAACTTAGACATTACTCATTTGATAAAAGGCCACTCCACTCTATCATAGGCCTTATTCATGTCTAATTTTAATGCCATAAAACCTTTCTACCCTGATCTTTTATTCTTAAAAGAATGAAGTACCTCGTATGCCAACAACACATTGTCAGTTATGAGTCTTCCAAGAACAAACGCGCTCTAAGAGTCATCGATACAATTAGCCAACACCTTTTGTATACGGTTAGCAACGAACTTTGCAATAATCTTATAAATCACTGTACACAAACTATTAGGATGAAAATTCATCAGATTAATAGGAGTCGTCGTTTTTGGAACCAGTACCAATAAAGTTCTATTTATTTCATCTAACGAGTGCCCATGGTTCAACACATCCAAACAAAAGTCACTAGTGCCCTTTCCAATGATATGCCAAAATTTTTGATAAAAAATCACCAGAAAACCATCAAAACCGGAAGCTTTTGTAGGCCCCATTCCTTTCAATACCTCAACAGCTTCTGTATAAGGGGCCGTCAGGCTTTGATTCATACTATCTAATATGTATGATTTGACCCCTAATAGTATGTACGTCACATCTCCAACTCCTCTAGATTTAAATAAGTCAGAAAAATACACCCGAGCAATCTCCTCAATCTCTTCTCATTTGTCGCAATAGATCCATCGATTCTCTGTAACCCCCTGATTTGATTAATGCGCCTTCTTTGCGAAACACACTTGTGAAAGAACGAAGTGTTCTTATCCCCCATTCGTAGCCAGTTTACTCTTGCACGTTGTTCCCAATATCTCTCCTCTTTACCCATTTCCATATTCAAGTGAAGTTTCACCTCCATGAGCTCCGCCAAAGTCCCCTCCGATCTCCTCCCATCATTCAATTCCTCTAATCTTCTATTTAACCGTTGTACATTGCCTTTATGTTTGAACTGAATTTTGCTATCCTAAACTTTTAACCCGTTTGCAAGAGCTGTCATGCGATTAAGGTAAGGTCCAGAACTTTCTTCCTAAAGCTTCCTTATTTCTTCCTCACACGATTCCTCAAGAACCCACCAAGATTCAAAATGAAATCGATTAGGATTTCTCCCCCTCCTACCAACTTCCGTTTCAACGAGCAACGAATAATGATCAGAGAAAGAATGTGGGAGATGCTTCAGAGAATAATTTGGGAAAATTTGAATCCAAGTATTCGTAGCAACACCTCTGTCAATTCTTTCCCTAATGTTCCGCTCCAATATTCGGCCCCTTTTCCAAGTAAACCATGGGCCTGAAAAGCAAATATCCTCCAAAAGACAATCCTCCAACGTTCTCCGAAACGCCTCCATTCTAGCCTCTTCCCTTGGAATACCTCTTTTCTTTTCATGTGCAAAGAGAATATCATTAAAGTTGCCGCCAACCAACCAAGATAACAAATTATTCCTCCACAAACATCGAAGTAAATCCCACATCTCCGCTTTATATCTAACCAACACTAAACTAATTCTAATATAAGCATAAATAGATTTAATTAATACTCTATCAAATTATGGTATGAAGAATTAAAAGGAAGGTTTTTAATAAATTATACTAAAAATAATAAGGAGGTAAATAAATGAAAAACAAGGAATCAAATATTTGATATATCAAATCTGGGCATGGGTGATTAGCTCACTTTGGTAGTCATAATCAACTGTCATCTTGGGCTTTCTTATTCAATCAACCAGTCAATGCCCCAGCAGTATCTTCCTATACATCCACTGAAATATTGGGTTGGTAAGAACTACTTATCTTTCGACTTCACAGTCCAAACCGATTCAAGGTTAAGGTGTTCACGGATAGGTAATACCAAATTTGGGTTAATTCCCATCTTGATGACTTTCTAGGTTTGTTAAGTCTAGGGTTTAAATTAATCATTTCCTGAACAGCTGATCCATTAATAAATCCTATAAAACAATTAATTATTCATACCTCCACTCGTTAATCCCCCACAAGAAGATTAGTTCCTCATGGATATAATGAATAATATAAACTTGAATGAAAGAATGAACATAAAGAAAAATTCAAGAATAGAGTTCAAAAGAAGCCTGATTTGTATTAAAATTAAACGCAGAATCCTCATGGAGTTGAAAGTAATTCCAGAATCTAATTTCTTTACAAAGATAAATAATAAGAACGAGAATAAAATCTAAAACCTAAGCAAAGAGAAAAAACTAAATACTAAACCTAAAGAGAAAGTTATACAATATGAATGGTTTTTCTTAATGTGTGCTAAATGAGCCTGTTTATAAACTTTAGGGTAGTCATCATCCTCAACCCTAGGTCAGCTACTGTCATCGTGTTTAATGTTTGATTGTGCGGACCAAAATGCTCTTGGCTCATAGTTACTTCCCGTATAGAGGCGATGTTACGACACATCAGGTCCTGTGTCGCGACATCGAGGGTAGTATGCTCAGCTTCAAGGTGTCTACAAGGGTATGTCGCGACATCATCAGGCTGTGTCGTGACATTGAAGGCAATCTTGGATTTTTTTCTTATTCTACTCCCTATGTTGCGACATCGCATGCTCTGTGTTGCAATCTAGCGACCATAGAGTTAGTATGCCTTCTAATGGTCTCCTGCAAAATCACAAAGTATATTAGCTTACCCTTAGGCCTCATCTGGCCCCTAAGGTCAATAAAGGACTCAAATTGCACATTTTATTAACTTAACTAATACTTACGAAAATGTAATTAGAACTTAATTGAAATGATCATGTTCAAGCTCCTAAAATATGAAAACCAGTTTAATCTACCATACCGAATTACGATAGATCAAACTCTCCCACACTTAAGTCATTGTTTGTCCTCAAGCAACACAAACAAAAATAATAATTGAATAAATGACCCGTTAACAAATATAGTACAAGTGTTAGCTTTGGGGCACATGAATAAGCATTTCATACTCACATATAATCTTGGCATGAGATATGATTGACTTACCACTTTTAATATTGGACACCTGAGTTCAGTATATTACAAAGCATACAAGCATTAAGGTATCAAATGTAAGAATCCATCAATAAATTACACAATTAATCTGATTATCCTAGAAGAATACAAATAATCGTAAATGCACTTATTCAGTATGAATTCTTATTGTGAATAAGTCTACCTAGATCACATAGGGCTTTTCGGCTTGTAATGTGCTGAGGCTTAGGATAGGTATGGATATCAAGAATAGTAAGCATCAAATAGTTTTAAGCATGAAAATATTTGGTACATCATATTGTCCTATATTCTTCCCCTTAGTAACCCTTTCCCGCACATTGCCTTATGTCTCCTTCTCTCACCTTCATTATTTCTCCACATAGGAAGTCATAGCAAAATATAACAATCATGGTTAGATCACGAGTTTTTGTGCACTAATAAATGAGATTCTCTACTTTTGTGACTTTAGCACATTTTTTTCTTTTTCAATACATCACACTCACAAATGCTTTTACTTTTCAAGTACTTTTTCTACTCATTTTGATTTTCTTCTTGAATTGTTTTTGTTGCACATATTGGCTAACATATGATTACTCTATCACATGAATCATTCCTATCTCACTCTATTTTTACAAAATTCACCATAATGTATCTATTTAACCCTCAATACGTATGGCCAGACGTTTATAGTCTTGCAGTTTAGGACCAACGGAAAAGGATAAGTATAAAATTATATTTTGGTTTGGGTTTTGTATAAAGGTTCATCAAGAAGTGTTTTCTGTCTCAAAAATAGGTACTAAAGATAAATAATAGGGTTAGCTTTTTGGCTTTAGGTGTACTCTAAATAATTTCTTAGGTCATCTCTAGGTATCTCAATATTCACAACTCTAATCAACCATACAACCACAAATTTAACAATTTATCAATCATACTAGCATTCTCATTTCCTTGTATTCTCTATATCATTTGGTACATTCAATTACTTTAATGCCTATTTACAGTGTAATATACAAAACTTAATAGTCCAATAATCAAAATTTTAAAATCACCTATCCTCATGCTAAATTTATTGCAAATACAATTTACCTCTGTACATGCTCCTAACCAATCACTTGTATTTCTACAAGATCAAGCACAAAAATGACAAGGAAAATCAAAGAAACGCATAAAAATTTAAAACAAATTCTCTATGTTACCCCCCACACTTTAGATAACACATTGTCCTCAATGTGTAGCCCTTAAAAAGATAAAAAAGAAGTTACCCGATTGATCGTGATGGTTCTATAGACTATTGGTGGGTGTTTCTTCCATTACGTGTTGAAAGCTTTTAATTACTGTGCCTCTTTCATGTGGGGTTCCTACACGAAAAATTTAACACAAAACAACTACTAATCTACTATTATTTCTACTCTTAACAACTTAAAAACATCATCCCAAATTAATAAAATCCCAAAATAGAAGGATAAAATTTCAATTTAATATTCATTCGAATCATTCCAACGGGGTGAACTGTAACAGCCCGATTTTGGGTCTAATCAGAACAGTGGTTTCGGGACCACAAATTTGACATAGTAAAATTAATTTTTATTATATTTTTATGGTCTACAATTTTACAAAATGATTTCATGAAAATTTTGTTCAAAAATTTTGACGTTTGGGCACTCAATTTAGTCAAAAGGACTAAATTACAAAAAGTGTAAAAGTTGAACTCTATATGTTAGAAGTGTCCAATTGCTATGAGATTTTAAATTGGAGGTCCTTAAATGGTAATTAGACCATTTTATAAGTTGGTGTACAAAAATGGACATGGTTAGGCATGTTTCCAAAGTTTTTCATTTAGGGCATTTTAGTAATTTGGTAATTAAAATGAATTAAAAAGAAAAAATCAAGCCAAAATTTGTCCAAATTCTACCCCATGGCCGAAAATTACATGGAGAAACCATGGATAGGGTTTTTCAAGCTTCCAAGCTCGATTGTAAGTCCGTTCTAGCCTTTTTTTAATGATTTTTTTATGTTTTTTAAATCCTAGTAACATGATCTATCTATTTCTACCACTAATTTAAGACATAATCAAAGTCTAAAATTTTACCCATGATGAATATTTGTGTATTTTGATGTTTTAAGGTAGAAAATGCATGTTTATGATTTGTTAAACAACTTTTACTAAGTGATTTTCGGTGAAAATGCCTAAAAGGACTAATTTGTAAAAGTTATAAAATGAGTAGTAAAAGTGAGATTAAATGAAAAATGTCGGCTTTTATGAGTGTGAAATAGGTTTGGATAAGCTTGGGATTTGAAGAAATTGAATGAAATTCATTTTATGAGCCTAGGGACTAAATTGGAAAATGTCAAAAGTTTAAGGGTAAAAATGTAAATTTTCCATAATAAGATTTTTGGACTGAATTGAATAATTTGAATAATAAATGAGTTAAATGTGATATTATAGATCAAGAAAAATGAGGTTCAGAGTTAGAATGGGGGGAAAAATAAGTATTTAACGATTTAGTCCTTTTTACCATTTTTATGTCTAGGTAAGTTTGTATGTTTAATAACATTAAATTATATGAGTATAAATTCTTAATTGATATAATTATGGTAAATGTTATTTTATTGAAACGAAATGTGAATGTTATTGAGTATGATACTGTAACACCTCTAACCCGAAACCGTCGCCGAAATAGGGTTAAGAGGCATTATCGAACAATCAAAACATTTCATATCCATTTCGCGACACCAAGTCAATTATCATTCAATCATATTCAAGCATGATCATATAGTCCCTTAATGAGGTCATCGAGACCTTAAACATCCTTTAGAATAGGGCCGGGACTAAACTGAACACTTACAAAAATTTCTGAAATTCAAACATTTTTCTAAGTTATAGAGGTCACATGCCTGTGTGGGTAGGCCATGTGCCTCACACGGCTTCGGACATGCCCATGTGTCCAAGCCGTGGCAAAACAGGGCATACCTACTGACTTGACCACACGGCCTGAAACACGTCCGTGTGCCTCACCCGTGGTCGAGCCTGACTTGCACCATACGGCCAGTCACACGGCCGTGTGTCCAGCCCGTGGTCGAGCCTGACTTGTTTCACTTGGCCAACTTAAATAACACGGTCGAGCCACACGCCCGTGTGCTCAACCGTGTGGGCAATTATAGGCCATTTTCAAGGCCAATCTTGCCTCCCACACCTTGAATTACCTACAAGCCTCAATTCAAAACCAATTCATGTCTCAAAATGCAACCAAACATACCAATACAAACACCAATCCATCATTAACCATACCATCTATAGCCATGCTCAAACTCATCTCAAATAAATCTATCTAAATACAAATTTCACATCCTAAATCATGCACAACAAGCATCATACAATTTCTATCATAATTTCACATTAAACCTCATTCTCATCAACCAAATTTAACTCAAACAAACTATACTTATCATACACTCATCCCACACATATATTACTACATTATTCAGCCTTTAAACCATGTCTCATGGTAATATTTACACAACTCAAAACATGCCACATTCAATAGCCTATACATGCCATATACCACATATACACATATTTCAAAAGTACCAAAATAGATTGTCGATAGTGTGATTGAGTCGCCTGATGATCCCCGAATCCAAGCTAGCTTTACTGACACTATAAAATAGAGAAACACATCACACAATAAGCTTAAGAGCTTAGTAAGTTCGTAATATAATACATACTTCTCAATATTGCAACATCAATATATAATTAAACCATCACATAGATAGATGCACAATGAAGCACATTATCATCCTTAACCATATGCTCAAATATCCATTCATTCAACCTTTAAAGCTATCAACAACCACATAGGTTCAAACATACATTTGCCAACACTTAGTTAACAAACGTTCTTGCTATTAGATGCTCGATTCCATATCTCATTCGCTGCTCGATATCCTTTCAACTCAATCGCACACTTAGTGCCCAAATCATAGCCGAAGCTTAATTAACATTGCACACTTAGTGCCTCGATATAAAACCAAACTTAATTCAGTATTGCACACACAGTGCCAATCAATAAAGCCGAAGCTTCCATTACTTTGCACACACAGTGCTTTTCAACCCTATTTCGATTTCAATTACGCACATTTAGTGCCTCATTCTCTCAATCTCATATATGAAATTTCTAATTCAATAACTAACATTTAATTCACATCACATAGATATAAATTAACAACTTGTACTATATCCGAACTTACTTTAGACGTCAAAATATCGAAACTAGCCGATCAATTGAGTACTTTGTCTTTACCTTGATCTCGATCCTAATCTCTCCTTTCTTGGTCTATACATATTCAAATTTAACTCATTAAATTTACAATTCATTCAATTTAGTTCAAACACACATAATTAGGATATTTTACAAAATAGCCCTCAATTTTTACATTTTAACACTTTAGTCCCTAATTCATAAAATCATCAAATACACAAAATTTCACTTCACCCATGCCTAGCCGAATTCTCTCTATGTTCATAAAAGTCCACACATTTCATTTATTTCACAATTTAGTCCTCCTATTTCTCATTTTCACAATTAGGCCTAAATTACTCGATTTCACTAAAAAATCACAAACAAAATATGTTAATCTTTCATCTATGTTTCATTTTTCATCATCAACTATCACAAAGCTCAAGCATTCATCAATGGAATATCTTAAAATCACTATTAATTTCTAAAATTAAAGCATGAGTTTGATAATAAACTAAGCAACGATCACAAAAACATAGATATCATCAAAAATCGAAACCAAATCATACCTTAATTGAGCTTAGTAAGGGCCGAATATTCAAAATCTTTTAAAACCTTCTTTCTTTATTCTAAATTTTGTGTAAAAAGATGAACAAAAACATGTATTTTCTCTTTATGTTTTGTTTAATATCATATAATAACCTAATTACCTTTTTAGCCTTTTTATTAAACATATATAACCTTTATATACTAAGGTAATTCTAGTCCATTGCCACCCACTATCCCTAATAATGGCTAAATTGCATTATAAAGCCTCCATGTTAAAAAATACAACAACAATTAGACACTTATAAATCAACACACAGCTTTTGCATTTTATGCGATTTAGTCCTTTTTCATAATTCGACACCCAAACGATAAAATTTTCACACAGAATTTTCACACATGCTTAATCACACACTGTAAACATAAAAAATAATATTAAAATATTTTTTTGACCTTAGATTTGTGGTCTCAAAATCGCTATTCTGACTAGGGTCTAAATCAGGCTGTTATAAATACTACGAAAATGACCGACAGAGATTCGGTACAGTGAAAGTCCCGGTTGAACCTTAGGAATAGATAGGATATAAATGTCATGACATTATGGTTACTGAGATTATGTGTAAGACCATATCTGGGATATGGCATCAATATGAAACATTCGTATAAGACCATATCTGAGATATGACATCGATATAAGACTTCTTGTAAGACCATAGCTAGGCTATTGGCATCGATATAATATTACATGTAAGACTATATCTAGGATATTGCATTGGTACGGTACTATGTGTACGAGATTCCTGAGTATCATTTACTATTTCGAGTGGTTCAATGAGAAATTTGACGAGTATGTCAAAGAAGAGAAAGAGTATGTAAATATTACGAATTGGTACAGGTATGTACGTAAAGTTTATATACATTGACTTCATGAAATTGTGAGTTCATGATTTCCACAAGAATGATTTTATGAAAACACTGTGATTATTGGTCTATACTTGTGATGTATGAAATACATGATAAATTCTATTAATGATTATGTGATTGGATTTGGGGCTAAATTGAGTTAAGATATAGCATGTTATATTCATGTAAATTGTGATTTGTCAAGATATGTAAAAAAGGAAATATTGGCATAATTGCCAATTAAAATGGTTATGAAAGTATATGAAGATAAAAGTTTAGGCAATTGAGTGATGTTAAAGTATATGCTTGAAATGTAAATACTCATAATTAATATGCATGTTTATTATGTGGTTTGAAATGATTTGTTAGTTGTTGTAATATGTTACAACAGAAAGATTACGGTTGTTGGGCTAATGCCAGAATATGTCAAATTATGCTTGTAAGTTGATAGAGCAAACATTGTGACTGAATAAAATTATGGTAGATTATGAAATTTGTGTTCATATTATTGAACATGATAAACACTGGTAAGATGTGATTGAGAAAGTTATACTTATGAGACTTAAATGACATTTATATGGATTTACATTATGTTGATAGTATGATATATGTATGGTTGAGGTTGCTTATTATTTACATATGAACTTACTAAGCTATATACATAGCTTGCCCCCCTTCCTTTCCTATGTCTTATAGGGTTATTAAGCTAGCTCGGGTTAGAGATAGCTTGAGATCCTATCACACTATCAAACTATCATTTTGGGTGTAAGTGAATTCAAGTATTTTAACTCTATAGAATGTATAGGGACTATGCCAATTTGTTATGTGTGTCATTATTAATTTGGCCATATGTGTTAGCTTGTAAGTATTAATTCTTCATCTTATATATAGCCATGAATGATGGCTTGTGTTGATCATAAGTTTATTCATATGTTAATGCCCTCTTGTGAATGTGAAATTAGTATGTTTTTATCGGGCTAAGTATGATGTTTTAAGCATGATAAATGATGGTATAAGAATGACATGTTATTGTCTTGTTTGTGGTTGTTTGGTCGTATTTACATGCTTAAATTTGTGCCATGAGATGTTATGTAGATATGTGCAAGTGTGGGTGGCAAAATGGCTTGGTAAATAGCCTTGTTTTTGTCCATACGGACGTGT
This sequence comes from Gossypium rotundifolium, assembly GCA_025506655.1. Taxonomy (NCBI): domain Eukaryota; kingdom Viridiplantae; phylum Streptophyta; class Magnoliopsida; order Malvales; family Malvaceae; genus Gossypium; species Gossypium rotundifolium. The sequence continues at coordinate 119,416,212 of CP106731.1, read as the reverse complement.
GTCTAGGCCGTGTGTGATACACGGTCTACCCCACGAGCATGTGTTCTAGCCGTGTGTCCCCTACACCTTAATTGTTGTAAAATAGAATGTCCAGAATTGAGCACACGGGTAGAGACACGAGCGTGTGTCTCAGCTGTGTGTGCTACACGACCTAACACATGGGTGTGTGGCACGGCCGTGTGGTACAATTCAGAGAGCACCCCTAAATCGAACACGGTTTAAAGCATGAGCGTGTCCTAGGGTCACACGGGCGTGTCCCTTGGACCACACGGGCATGTGAGCCCTACTTCTAGCAAAAAAAAATTCTATGTTTTGTAAAAATTTCTAAAGTTCTCAGTTTAATCCCGAACCACCTCTAAATCATGTTTTGAGCCTCGTAGGCTTGTATAAAGGACTTTATGATCGATTATGTAACAGTCCGTTTTGACTCTAATCGAAATAGTGGTTTTGGGACCACAAATCCTAGTCAAAAAAATATTTAAAAAATATTTTCTGTGTTTATTATGTGTGAATTTATATCCGAGGTAAGTTTATATGCAAATAGATGCCGTTAATTTTGAATAAATGTGAACTTTATATGCTAAATTGAATTTTACGGATGTATATAAGCAATAGCCGAATATCTAAGTGTTTGGGAGAAATGTTTACGAGATTGATTTGATCCAATTAAGATGTCCAAAAGTCATGTACGAACCTTAGGAATAGATAGGAAACATATGTCATGACATAGGATTCCGTTATGTGTTATCATGTAAGACCACGTCTGGGACGTTGGCATCGACTTGTGTATACGTGTAAGACCCTGTCTGGGACAGTGGCATCGTTTTGTGATTACAGTAAGACCACGTCTGGGACGTTGGATTTGTACAATATGTTCGACTACCCGAGTATCCTTTTTAATTCTAAATGGTTCAACGGGCAATGATAAGTTAAGATCAAGTGTAAATCAAGTTAGAAATGCTCAGGTATATGTTCATACTAATTTACAAAATTGAGGTAAGTTGAATATTTGATTTGATGATACAAAGTTATGTGAAAAATGAATCATGTGATGGCATGTTTGAACTTATATGTATTCGGCCTATTGAAGTGTATGTAGTATGGAAAGTGTTGGTTAGTTATACTAATGTTTAATTGAGTAATCGGTTAAAGTAGAATTTACACAAAACTTATACGTCTTGGTATATGAAATTAAAATTGAAAATGTGCATGAGTTCATAATGGCTTATTTTAGTTTGAATAAATTAATTTTTGTTTATGATTAAATATTTATTTGCTTTTGAGTTACTAAGATTTGATAGCTTACTGTGTGTATTTGCTTTCTGTTTTATAGATTTTGGAAGTTGGTTACGAGCTTGGGGATCGTTAGAGAAGTCTATCACACTATCGACTATTTTCGGTATTTTGTTAAGTTTGAATCTGAACTTATGGCATGTATAGTCTAGTTATAATGTTTGATTTGGGATATGTAATTATAAGCCATGCAAAAATGGCTTTTCTCTTTTGGTTAAGTTTATTTTGTATGCTTTTGATATAATGGCTTAAATATAATGCTAATGGTTGTGTAAATTCGGTCATGGTTTAATCATTTATGGAAAGTAATCATATGGTATATATGTTGTGGTGTTTGGTCAAGTGTTTCAGCAATGAGGTAAATGATGGATGTTTGATGAATTATAGTATGCAATATATTAGTTAAGTATTATGCATATCATATATGTGTGGTGTGTTTGGTATATACCTATAGTATAAAGTAATGATATGTATGACTTAGGATTGTTCATTATGGTAAGTTTGACATATTGGTATGTTAAGTGAGGTTTGTTTGGTATGCTTTACTAATGATCTGTCTAAGTTTAGTTATGGATTAGGTTGTATCAAGAGTAATATGTATTTTATATGTATGTGATATTTAAATTCAGGATATGCTTGGTGTTAAGTCTTGAAATGTGAGTTAAATAAATGGATAAAATGCTAAATATATTATATATGGAATGATAGTTAAGTTCAAATTAAGAAGATAAATAATGAATATAATTGAAGTGGTTTGTATGGAAGTTAGTATGGTTGACTAAATATGTATATGTAGTTAATTGAGTGGTTTGATATGTGTATGTTAGGCATATTAATTAGTAAGTGAATTGATTGAATTCTTATTTGAACTCAAATTGATTCTAATGGTATGATTATATGCATATACTTGTAATAAAAGAAAAGGTATATAGTTGGTTTTGAAATGATGATTGTATATGTATAATATTTACCTATATATATGCTTAGTATGCATATGGATAATTTAAGGTGAATAATATATTAGCTAAAAGTTCATGAGATGAATGGCTAAGTGTGAGGTTTGGTTTAGTTAATGACTTTACAAGTTGAATATATTGTGATTGAATTATGCATTTTTCTTTAAATGGTACAAATTGGTTAGGTATAATGCGCATATGACTTTGGTCTTTAAAATTTTATGCTTGACCATTAAATGAAGTTGCAATTGTCGAATGTGTTTTTGTTAGTAAGTTATGTGACATTGATTAATAAGTTATCAAGTGAAAATATAAAGTTTTATAAATAAATGATGTAATTTGTGCAATCGATTTATTAAATTAAATATGTTTGATTATAAACTAAGTATTCGAATATCATGTATATAATATTTGTATGTTTGAATATTATACTTATTAAGTAAAGTAGTTTAATTGTGAAGCATGAATAGTTTATGTAATAATGGTAATTAAGCATGGTTGGGCTATAGTTGATTTAGCGATTTATTTGAACAATGATTTATATGAATGTGTTTTGATTTATAAGATGTGTGATATTGATTATTAAATATAAAATTACAAGTGCATTGATGTGATTGAATTACGAAGCATGAAATATAAATAATGTCTGTTTTGAGTTATGTTTTGTTTGGAAATGCCTCGTAACTATAATCCAGCGATGGATACGGGTTAGGGGTGTTAGAGATTATGAATGATTTTAATTTGGATGCAAATTTTATGACTCGGAATTGTGTGATTGCTTGTGTTATAAGTTCTGTAATGCCTCGAGCCCTATTCTGGTGTTGAATACGAGTAAGGGGTGTTACATGAATGCTTCCTTTCCATCAGGTCTTTTCCTTTTCTTGATCCATGTTCTTGGTAAAAGCACCTACCTATCAAAGGTGCATGGCCGATTGGGCTTCATATTACAGGCCCTTTCAGTGTAGAATATTGCAGCTAAAAAGCCAACTCATAACCATCTTCTTCTCTTCGAAGGTCTTGTTTTCTCTCATTCTCTGAAGTTACCTCCTCCTTTTACTTCTATAAAGTTTTGCATTTGGCCAAACATGTTCGACGAGTTATTTGGAGCTCTTAACCCGTTCAGTTAGGTAAATTCTTAGAGTATTGGGTTTGTTTCCTGCATCCACATAATCATCCCATCAAGTTTTTCCTCCGCACTCCTGCTGGACCCTATTCGAGCTTTCATCTTCTCTTTCCATTTAAGTGAAACTAGGACATCCATCTTTTCTTTCCACCTCTGATTCCAGTTCATGATTTGTTTTCTTTGAAGCTCGATGTATTGTGTATACAATGAATCTCTAATGATGCTTCTTGTTGGTTTAATGAACTATTCATTCTCATCCATTGAAACTTCTACCCTTTAACACAATTATGTCACCAAGTGGGGAAAGAAGATTTCAGCTTTTTGGCTTTGCACACAGCAACTCATTTCATGGTAAATCCATCTACGCAAACATATCTGCTTGCACTGCAAAATGCCATACAACAAAATAACTCGAAAAGTATTAGCGTTAGAAACATTCGATGCTAGTGCAATTTTAGTGCCTATGAACTACATCTACATTTTTGCTATCGGGAACATTATTGCTTGATTGAAGTTAGTTTAGCAAATCTGTATCTAGCCTATGATTCATTTTACCTCTATCTTGAGTTAAGAACTTAATAACATCGTCCTTATCTATATCCCCAAATTTGTCTAAATCAGTGTTCTTAAGAAAGTCTTTGCTATAGAAAGGTACATCATAGAACGCACATATCTCCCAAAGGGTAATCGACACCTCTTCACCTCTCAATGTTATACTATCCCAATTTTGTCTTTTTTGTATTTCTTGGCCTCTAAAGAAAGCATAAAATTCTTGCACTACTGAGGTCACCACAGTTTCCTTGGGAGTGATACAGAATCACTCCTAGCGATGGTACCTAGCTAAAGTCCAAATTTTGTTACACAAAACCATTGAGGGTTCAAACCCTCGCTCTTGGATGAAAGACCTACCCTGTAACTCGAGAAAATATTTTTCATCATTTGGATTCTCAATTTTTGTAGGGTACGAAACTACCGGAGTTTTTTGGACCATAGTTTTCTTTCTCTTCCTAAAAGGCATTTTCTATTATTCTACTTCTAAATGAATCAAGGAACAATTTAGCAATAATCAATGGAATAGTAAAATGAGAAAAGAGATACTTACCTCGACCTCTTTACTTTTTTCCAAATGTTTCGATGGCTTTGCACCCAATTTTCACTTTTAGATTCAACCAAAGAGATTGGTGTAGTTAGAGTTTTTTAGAAGTTAAGCGAGGTTTAGAGGGTGATTGGAAGTGTTTTTAGGTTCAAATTAGAGGTTTATAAAGTTAAAAACTGAATGAAATAATGTTTATGCCGCCGAGTTGCGCGAATGAGTCGAGTTGACTCTGCAAAAAATTGCAACAATGTTGTGACACAGGGGTTCCGTGTCACGACATCCCTGTCAGTTTGCCAATGTCGCGACATCTGGGTTCGATGTCACAACAGACCTTGCAATTTTGAATTTTTAGGAAACTGTCTTATCTGTCGTGACACAAAAGAGTGGTGTCATAATATCGAGATAATTTTCTTGGTTTCTTGCTATTGGCCACGGTGTTGAGACACAGGGTTACCGCGTTGCAACAATGGATCTGATTTTCCCAAATTTTTTATCTTCAGGGTGCCTCAAGTGCATGTTAGCCCTACTTCTGATCTTCCTGCAAAATTTAATTACTTGGTCAGCAAAATATACAATTTTGTACTATTAGTTAAAGTTACGTAAAAATGTCGAGTCTTGCTACAGGACTCGTCCTTCAACTCGGTTGGTATGCACTTGGCCGTTTTCTGCAATTTGTTTATGGTCGTATTGGTCCAACACCCATTGTGCCATTCTATGCTTCTTCGTTTATCATTCTCTCGAAACTTTCCTGTTTGACCTGCACTAATCATCGATAATTCTTTTCGTAGATCATAACCATTAATCACTTATAGAATTAAGGAACAGTGCAACCATCCTAACTTTTATTTATAGTCCTTGTTTTGCAAAAGGTTCAACGGTCACTATTCGTATTTTTTATACACAAAGTTTTAAATAATTCTTCCAAAAAAGATAATTTTATAGGAATTTCATTAAACATCTTGATTAGTGTGCCATTTCGTACCACATAACTTGGATTCCTTTTCCAGCGGCCTTTGAGTTTTTCTATGGGTCGTATCACCATTTGATCAGGTCTTTCTTGTAGTAATCAAGTCCTTCATGGCTCATTCAGCCTTATCTCCATGTTTACTAGTGGTATTGTTCGAATAATGCTTGCCATGTGGTCATAACTCCCATCAATATATATCTTTTCTGTCTTTGTCAACATCCGAAAGATCCCTAAATCGTTAGACTTTTGGGGCATCTGATTAAGATTTAATGTCTTGCAAAAAATTCAAGTTGAGTAAGTCCCATGAAAGTGCTTGTTTATCCTCGCTCTTTATCATAGATTTTTTAGACTTGGGCATTCTTCTACTAGATTAGCAATGAATATCATTAGCTCTGATTTTTGGGGTAGATCAATAACGTATTGATCTTGCACGTTGTTTCTATCAAGAGAATCTAACATTGTTGGTCAAGCGAGTTCAACTCTTAATTGATTCCTATGTCCACTTACCATTTCCTCAACCAGTTCTTTTATTTCTTGGGATGTTATTTCTTCTGATCTACCCTGATATTTTGCCATACTCAAGGTTAACTGGTTGCTTGAGAGATCTCTTTCCTCACAAGTGGTTTCAGTTAAATTCTTCTCCTTGCTCGCTTTTTGGTCTTGCTTGTGCTGATACCCCTTCGCATTTGTATTGTTGCTAATGTCATCATCTGGTAAGGGAATAAGGATTTCTTCTTGAAATTGACTTAATTCAATCCTGTCACTGGTCCTCTTGGATCTCTCATTCCCCCTTCCTCGTAAATATCACTATCGTAATCTAAGTCCTCATCCAACCACATATAATCAACATTATCCATTGTTTATGCTAGACTGATTTTTGTAGTCGTTGTTATAGGTATCTTTGATGAAAATGTATACTCTTAAGTTCCTTAAAGAGTAAAAATGTGTCAACAAGTAATAAGATAACTAAATATTGTAGCTATAACCCGAAAATTTCTTAATTATTCTATTAAAATGAAAAAATTAAAACTAATTTAGTGACGTTGCCTCCCTGGCAACAGTGCAAACAACTTGACCAGCTCTAGATGTACCAAAGTCAAGAGTAAAAATCCTGCACAAAACATGTGAAAAAGCGGTATCCATAAGTATATGGGTCAGGTTGTAATATAGTTACAACGGAGTAGGTAAGTACTCCGAGGATCGTACCCAATGGAGGCGAACACTACACTAATTCTAATCTAAGCATAAATAGATCTAATTAATACTTTAATCAAATTATATTATGAAGAATTAAAATGAAGGTTTTTGATAAATTACTAAAAATAATAAGGAGGTAAATAAATGAAAAGCAAGGAATCAAATAATCGAATATATATCAAATCTAGGCATGGGTGATTAGCTCGCTTTGGTAGTAATAATCAATTGTTATCTCAAGTTTTCTTGTTCAATCAACTAGTCAATACCCCAGCATGATCTTTCAATACGTCCACTGAAATATTGAGTCGGCAAGAACTAATTATCTTTCGACCTAACAGTCCAGATCGGTTCAGGGTTAAGGTGTTCACGAATAGGTAATACCAAATTTGGGTTAATTCCCACCTTGATGACTTCTTGTGGTTGTCAAGCCTAGGGTTTAAATTATTCGTTTCTTGAAAAGTTGATCCATTAAGAAATCCCTATAAAACCATTAATTATTCATACCTTCACTCGCTAATCCCCCACAAGAGGATTAGTTCCTCATAGATCTAGTAAAAAATATAAACTTGAATGAAAGAATGAACATGAAGAAAAATTCAAGAATAGAGTTAAGAAGAAGCCTGATTTGTATTGAAATTAAGCGTAGAATCCTCACAGAGTTGAAAGTAATTTCGGAATCTGATTTCTTCACAAAGGTAAATAATAAGAACAAGAATAAAATCTAAAACCTAAGAAAAGAGATAAATACTAAACCTAAAGAGAAAATTATACAATACGAATGGTTTTTCTTAATGTATGGTAAATGAGCCTATTTATAAACTTTAGAGTGGTCGTCATCCTCAACCTTAGGTCAGCTGCCATCCTTGTGTTTAATGTTTGATTGTGCAGACCAAAATGCCCCTGACTCGTAGTTATTTCTCGTACAAAGGCGATGTTGTGACACACAAAATCCTGTGTCGCGGCATCCTTAGGCTGTGTCGCGACATTGAAGTAAGTCTTGGATTTTTTTTCTTATTCTACTCACTATGCTACGACATCTCATGCTTCATGTTGCAACCTAGTGACCAGTATCGAGTTAGTACACCTTCTAATGGTCTCCTTGTAACACCCCACACCCGACTTGGATGCCAAGCCGAATATTGAGATGCCACACCACTATCTCACTACTTGTTCATCTAAAATGTCATATTATTTCTCATGCATCTTTTTTTTCGATTAGAACCACACGTAGAATTCATAAAATAGCATAACATGGGTGCTAATCATGCATTAGGACCACTTATCAAATTTTCCCAAAAATGTTATGTAGGTATCGATACCGCCTCTATGGTATCGATATTTCCTTTAAGTGGCATTGATACCACCTTGAAAATCGATACCAAAATAGCAATCTATTTCTCACCAAACCTCAAAACATTGGAAAATATCGATACATTTCGCAAATTATTGATAATTACATCCCGAGTATCGATACTTGGGCCAAGGTATCGATACCAAATGGGTATTCTGACTCCCTACACTTTCAAAAATATAGAGGTATTGTTTTAAAAGCCTTAATATCGATACCTCTACTTCAAGCTACAAAAATTCAGCATATAAGAGCATTTAAATCATTCAAACATAGTCCCTAAACATCATGCTTCATTCACCTAGTCACATAAGCATCAAAATTTCTAAAGAATAAACCAAGTGCCATGTCCAAGTTCACAAGCTTCCAAACATACGCAATATGCAAATAATTACCAATACGTCTTACAAAATCGATATAAATGTCTACCACATTGCCTTTTTATTCCCTAGAACTAGAATAAGCAAAACACCTTCTATAATAAATATATAAGGGCTTGGATCAATTCCTTGACGGCCACACCACTCACACCAGGAACGCAACTACTCTGCAAAGGATAAAATGGAGTGGGTGAGCTTAACAAGCTCGGTGAATGCCTATAACAACCAATACGCAAACAAGTCATCACGCATCAACCAAACAACATACATCATATTCCCAAAACAACATTAACTAAGTGTCATAATTCACATATTTAGTCATATTCCATGCATTCTTTTACTCCCTATTTATATGAATGTTTAGCCATACATATATCAATATTCCGACACATATCAATCACATATAAGCAAATATAATTACATATAATCGCATTTAGTCACATTATATGATAATTTGGCTCTTGCATTTATGAAACATAAAGTGGACTTTATCACCACTTATCGGATACACGGATCTCCAACACACCACACATAGACTCGTAGAGACAAACATATCCCATAAGTGAAGTGTAACACCCCTTGCCCGTATCTGATTCCAGAATAGGGTACGAGGCATTACTAAATTTACAAGCAATCAATCATGCAATTTAGAAACTTGACCTTTCTTTCCCAATTTAAAACTCTTACTAACACTCCTTAAACAAGCCTACGAAGCTTAATTCACGTTCTAGGAATGGTTCAGGCTCAAATCGAGCTCCTTTGAAACTCTTTGGAAGTCCTTAGAAATTTTTTCTCTAAATAGCCCACACACGTGTGACATATCACACAGTGTTCTTGTAACACCCCAAACTCGGTCAAAATGCTACGACCAAATTTGGTGTGTCACAAGCATGAAAACATTTTGAAACCAGCTTATCATTTTTGATCTTTGAATGAATCGTTTGAAATTTTGGAAACCGGTTTTATAACGAATGGATTTTTTTTGAAAACATTGCCAGCCCTAATTCAGAAACAGGTTAAGTTGAAATATCGTTAATGATTGAGAGGTACTCGATGGTAAAATTTTGAAAATCCCAAAAGTTCATTTAAGTTTTTGAAAACGTCTATTTCATAGTTTATTAAGCATGCCTCAATGATCAAAGCGTATTTTGAGAAAATACAAAGTAATTAAACCCAAGTTAAAATTTAGGTGGCCTTAATACATAACCAAAATCCAGCTTAAAATAAAAATAAATCCAAAAATACTATTAGATTAAAAACGAAATGTCATGCATGGCCACCTCGAGTCCACCTCGGCTTCCCATTCGTGGTTTAGGGATCACCTGCAAAATGTTAACTGAAGGGGTGAGTCACCTAGACTCAGTGTGTAAATCCCCCTCCCGTAGATATTAAACTTTTACACAGTTTCATATGCCAATATGTATGTTATGCAACCCATCCAACCTATCCATCCGAAACTCCTAATTCTACCCTTTGTGGCACCTAGCCACTGGTGGTACCTAACCACTGGTGGTTCCAAACCACTGGTGACCGAAGTCACAAATAATCATTAGTGGGGTCAACCCACTGTGTGGCGCCTAACCACTGGTGACGATCCCTTATCTCGATATGTGGGGCTAACCCACTGTGATACCAAAGCACTGGGACGAGTCACAAAAATATAGATATGTGGTACCTAACCACTGGTGGCTCTAAACCACTGATACTTAGACACAATATCATAGTAAGCGGGGCCAACCCACTGTGTGGTTCCTAACCACTGGTGACAGTCTGAAAATATTCCTTCCCCCTCCTCTCATCACCTATGTCTCATGTACATGCTCATCATCAAGTATGATCATGCTTAACATATAGAATAACATATGTAAAATAACATGGCACTGAAGATTTCAATATATGCAATTAAAGTTTGCAGCCATAGCAAACTTACCCGGCATCCTTGCTTTTACCCACACAGGTAAATTAGTGATCTCTGCCATTATTTCAGCTTTTAACAACACATAACAAATAGCATATTAAACAAAGAAAGTGTGTAAGAGTTACACACCTGATTACTCGTAACACTATGCTTTCTACGTCGACACTGTCGTTAACTGACACTACCGCTATCTGCCTACTTTCCTGTTTAGAGGCTCGCCCACAACTCAGTGGCCAATCCCTCACTGCTGATACTGCCCGCTTCTTGAACTTAAGGGCTGGGTTCACCGATCCAACCCCTCCTAACGCTTGGCTGGCATTCGAGTCCATAATAATCCTTGGTCATTAAATTGGGTTAAATCAACAAGATTAAATCTAAAAGATTAACACATCACTTAAAGTGAAGGCTCTTACCTAGATTGACAAATCCCGAGGCTCAAGATCCAATCCACACACCAATGAATCCCGAAAACCAAATGAGTGCGTCACCCCCTCCTTCATTCAGCCAAAAAACACACCATTAGGCCAAGTAACCATTCGGCTTTTGCATGAAAACCCAAACTAGATAATACAAAATAAAGAAATCGCCCCTTACTTTCCTGATAAACTCAATCACCCTCCAACAAGATTCGGCAACGACTAAAATAAAAGGGAGACCAAATAAGAAACTGAAACTAGACGTATAGACCTTCTATAGAACACATAGGGGTTTCGGCTTTTCTTTCCATAGCAATCAAAATAGAGAACAGAGATGTGAGAATGCTAGGGAGATCTGGCCATAAGAACAAAAGGGAAAGAAAGAGAAGAAAAAGAAAGAAGAAAGCAAAGAGATCTTTCCTGATTATGGGTTGAGATTTGACTTTGAGAACCAGAGAAGGGAAAATTAGATTTCAGCACCCAAGGATATTAAGAGGAAACGCATGAAGAGGAAGAAAATATGGCAAGGGGTATTTGGCTTATGCAAGAAATCGAAGATGAGAAGGGAGTTAGGGAATTTCGGCCTCAAGAAGCAACTAAGAGAAGAGAGAACACTAATCAAGAAAGTAAGGTTTGGCTAACAGAAGATGAAGGAGATAAAGAGAAGGGATGGAAGATGGAGTTTCAGTTTTTGATGTTACTGGCAAGAAAATAAACAAAAAATGATGAGTGGAGGGTAATGTAGTTTTGGCCAAACACCAAAAGTAGAGAGAAAAAGAGAAGGCTTAGGGACAATTCGGTTGTGTCAAAAAGAAGCAAAAGAATGCACTCAGCCTTCCCTAGCTAGTCGAAAATGGTCACTTGAGATCAATTCTCCCCTAAGTCCAAATGTGAAATTCGGCACTCCTAAGCTACCCAAAAACCGATTCTTCCCCTCCCCCTTAGTGTTTAACATTCGGCCAACTCTAAGCTCAAGTGTCCATCCCTCTTATTCCTCCACAATTTCCTCCTGACCACACATTCAAATCTGTTTGAATGTTTCCAACTCCACCAATTTCTCTCCTCCACTTATTTGAATCTGTTGACTCTTTCAACACTCATCCACCAGAGTCCTACCTGAGTGCAACTCTCCCTTATCCTGGCATCAAAAATAACAAGTAGGAAGGGGATTTCTGCTGCTCGAACCAAGGCACCCTCACTCCCTTGAGGCGTCACTTCTTTAAGCCTTAAATGGCGCCTCCTTGCCACTTTACCAAGGCACTCCTTGTGTCACAACCTACCACCAGCTACCTTTAACCCCTAACTCAAATAGCTCCCCCCTCTAGAAGCCCAAAACGTAAATTTCAAAAAAATTCTGGCCTATCCCTGGCTCATGCCTAGAGCCTAAAATAGCCTAAACTAGCATGACAACCATACTAGTTGCATACAAGCAGATAAAATGCAAAGACCCCGATTTAAGGATGTTACAGTTCTACCCCCTTAAAATAATTTCGACCTCGAAATTACCTGGTCAAAAGAGTTGAGGGTATTGCTGTCGCATCACGTCCTCAGGCTCCCACGTGGCTTCTCCTGTTCCATGATTCTTCCATAACACCTTCACCAAAAGAACTGATTTCCTATGCAAGACTTTGACATCCCGTTCCAGAATCTGCACCGATTCCTCATCAAAAGACAAATTCGGGCTCACTTCAATTTTTTCCACCGACACAACATGTGATGGATCCGAACGATAGCATCTAAGCATGAAAAAATAAAACACGTCGTGGATCTGGCTCAATTCTGATGGTAACTCGAGCTAGAACGCTACTGGCCCCACACGCTTCAACACCTTATAAGGCTCGATAAACCTAGGGCTCAGCTTGCCCTTCCGACCAAATCTCAGCACCTTTTTCCACGGCGACACCTTCAGAAAACCTTGTCACCCACTGCAAACTCTATATCCCTCCACTTGAGATCGGCATAGGACTTCTGCCTGTCTAAAGCTTCCTTCAGACGAGCCCGAATCAGCTTAACCTTATCTTCTGTTTTAGCCACCAACTCTGGACCCAACAACTGACGTTCACCCAACTCTGTCCAACACGTAGGGGTACGACACTTTCGCCCATATAGCGCTTCATACGGTGCCATCTGAATACTTGCTTGGTAACTATTGTTGTATGCGAACTCTGCCAATGGTAGAAATTCTTCCCAAGTACCTCTGAAATCCAAGACACAACCCCTCAACATATCCTCTAAAATCTGAATCACCCTCTCTGACTGCCCATCTGACTGTGGATAAAATGCCATACTGAAATCCAACCTTGTACCCAATACCTGATGCAACGCTTTCGAACCTTGACGGGAACCTAGGATCCCTATCTGAGATAATTGACACTGGCACTCCATGTAGTCTCACGATTTCTGCCACATACAACTTAGCCAACCTTTGGAGTGAGTAGTCAATCTGAACTGGTATAAAATGAGCCAATTTTGTCAAACAGTCCACAATCACCCAAATCGAATCCTTTTTAGTAGGCGTGAGGGTAGCCCACTAACAAAATCCATCATAATCCTTTTCCACTTCCACTGCGGAATCTTTATCTACCGCAATGACGAAGGTAGCGATGTTCACTTTGACTTCTCGACACGTCGACACTTACTTACAAATTCTATTACCTCTCGCTTGCACCTTACCACCAAAAGCGCTCCGTAAATCTCGACACATCTTACTACCTCCCGGATGCATAGCGTACGGATTGCTATGTGCCTCCTGAAGAATCTTTTGTCTTAACTCCATATCCTTGACATGTAAACCTTCCCCTGAAAACACAACACACCTTCACTGCTTAAACTGTACCCCTCTAATCCACCATTCTACACTTGCAAACATCATGCACTTAAAACTTCGTCTACCAATTGCTTTTCCTTAACCTGGTTTACCCATGATGGCTTCACTTGCAGTTCGCTAGCAAACTTCCATCATCATACAGGCTAAGGTGAGCAAACATTGCTCTCAAGTCTGACACCACCTTATGGCTCAACGCGTCTGCCACCACGTTGGCTTTCCCCGGGTGATACTCAATTGAATAGTCATAGTCCTTTAGCAACTCGATCCACCTTTGCTGCCTCAAATTCAACTCCTTCTGTGTAAGAAGGTATTTCAAACTCTTGTGATTTGTGTAGACAATAGATTTCCCTCCATACAGGTAATGCCTCCAAATTTTTAGAGTGAAAACCACTGCAGCCAACTCTAGATCATGTGTTGGATAGTTCACTTCGTGAGGTCTCAATTGTCGTGAAGCATACGCTACCACTTTCCCCCTTGCATCAGCACACATCCTAACCCTATATGTGATGCAACACAATAAACCGTAAACTCTTTCCCTGCTTCAGGCTGAATCAAGACCGGAGCTTCTGTCAAAACCTTCTCCAACTTTTCAAAACTTTCTTGTTGCTTGTCTGACCACACAAACGGAACTCCCTTCCTTAACAACTTGGTTAACGGTGCTGCAATTAAAGAAAACCCTTCCACAAACCTTCTGTAGTATCCTGCTAAGCCCAGAAAACTCGAATCTCCGTTACAGACTTAGGTGATTTCCAATCTAATACCACTTCAATCTTCCGAGGGTCCACCCTAATCCCCTCAGCTGACACCACATGACCCAAGAAGGTTACTTACTTTAACCAGAAATCACACTTACTAAATTTTACGAACAACTGTTTCTCCCTCAGAATTTACAAAACCACACGAAGATGTGCATCGTGCTCCTCTTTAGACTTCGAGTACACCGAAATATCATCTATAAATACCATGACGAATCGATCTAAATACGTCTGAAACACCCGATTCATCATGTCCATGAATGCTACTGGCACATTGGTCAACCCAAATGGCATTACCAAAAACTCTTAGTGTCCGTAGCGGGTGCAAAACGCTGTTTTATGAATATCCGCCTCCTTTACCTTAAGTTGGTGATACCCCGACCTAAGATCTATCTTGGAGAAGATTGATGCTCCTTTAAGCTGGTCAAACAGGTCATCTATCCTCGGTAATGGGTACTTGTTCTTAATCGTCAACTTATTCAGCTGACGGTAATCTATACACATTCGCATCGATCCATCTTTGTTCTTGACAAAAAGCACAGGCGCTCCCCAAGGTGATACACTTGGCCGAATAAAACCTCGATCCAGCAATTCTTGAATCTGTGCCTTTAGCTCCACTAACTCCTTCGGCACCATTCTGTATGGGACAATAGACACTGGCGCGGTCTATGGTAATAGGTCTATACCAAACTCAATTTCGCGATCTGGAGGCAAACCCTGAAGCTCTTCTGGAAACACATCAGTAAATTCTCTCACCGTTCAGACATCCCCCACCATTGATTCTTTAACCTTCAAAGCGCAGACATGAGCCATGAAAACCTCACAACCCTTCCTCACCATTTTCTTAGCCTTTAATGCAGATACTACATTGGATAGGTAATTCCTTCTATCACCTATCACCACCACCTCCTCACCATCGACAGATCTCAACACCATGCGCTTGGCTGCACAGTCTAAACCTGCTTGATACTTCACTAGCCAGTCCATCCCTAAGATCAAATCAAACTCCCCAAATGGCAGTTCCATCAGATCAGCTGAAAACACTATCCCTTGAAGTTCTAGGGGTACATCCCTATACAGTTTTTTTACTTCTACAGAGTGACCTAAAGGGCTAATTACAGTTATCTCCCTAGAAGAAGTCTCATATGCTAAGTTTAGAGTTCCCACTATACTACTAGCAACATAGGAGTGCGTCGAACCAACATCTATCAAGGCAGTATAAGGCAATCCAAAATTAAGAGCGTACCGATTATGACGTTCGGTGTGTCGCCCTCCTCTCGACGCCTTGCTACATAGACCAAACCAAGCTGTCTTGTATCAATATTCCCAACACCTCTGCCTGGTGCTCCTCGATCGCGTCGTTACCATTACCACCCCTGACTAAGCCTCGACTCCTCTACGGTTGCTGCCCATCCCTCATGAATTATGTACGTCCTTGACCCTTAGACTAAACCGTAGCTGACCTTCTTGGACAATCCCTTATCCGGTGATCCATCGACCCGCACTCGAAACACCCTTTGTTACCTGCCCAATATTCCCCCGAATAAGACTTCCCACATCGTGCACACCGTGGCGGCCACTGAGTAGCAGCAACAGGCCTTACAGCCTAACTCATTCCACCAAATCTAGCCCTTTTTTAAGGATTCGCAGCAGACCCTGATGGCCCAATGCTCCTCTTATCCCTATTCCTATTTAGATTCTACCTCTTGGTTTGTTTCACTTCCTTAGCTATTTTGGCCTTCTCCACCAGAACAACAAATTTCCTCTCTTGCAGCTCATCTCTCAACCCGTCCTCAAACCTGACACAGCACTCGTGTTTCGTAGCCACGATACCCCGAGCATAACGGCTCAATCTTAAGAATTCGCCTCATATTCCAATACTGACTTACTCCCCTAAACCAGATTCAAAAATGCCTTACGCTGCGTATCTATGTAACTAGACCCGAGTACTTCCTCTAATAAGTTGCACTAAAGAAATCCCAAGTGACATCATCGGCCACTGCACCATCCCTGACCGTGAGCCACCACTGATAAGACTCATCCGGAGAAGAGGCACTATCCCTTTCAATTTCTCCTCAGCTGAAAAATCTAAATCGTCCATTATGCGCTCCGTTGCCTCTAACCAGTACTTAGCTGTACTAGGTGCCACACTAGAAATACCCCTGAATACTTCTGCTCCATTAGCTTAGAGTCGTTTGGACACAAATTTTCGAGCCCCCGTACCTTCTCCTGCTCTAGCGAGTCTCTCCAGAACATATAGCATCGCCTGTGACACCGCGTTATCACCACCCATTTGATCCTAAAACTCTGCGCCCACAGCTGGCGGTGGTGGCACTTCATTCTCTGACCCATGGCTAGACCCCACTAGTTCAGACACCGTTATCCTACCTCTACCACGACCACGCGTATTACGCCCATGCCTTCGAGTACTCATGTCTAGTGTTCACGAATTAATCTGATTTAAGAATTTTATGAGTTAGCTTTCTCTCACTGTTTATTACAACACAATTTTATGAATATTTTGTTATAGTAGTTGTTTTCGTAAGTTCACACAGTCCTACGAGTGTCAGTCTCTAAAGTGAATTCCTATCACTAGCATTCTTATCACAATCATGTAAACAATAGTAACAGCAGTTAGGGGACTTATTGTTTTGGATTGGTGTTGGAGACTCAAGTGCCATGCTTTCCCAAAACATGTATTTCCATCAAAATCATTTTGAAACCCTTACTTGAAAACATTTTGGGCCGTATACCTACAATCGAGCTTTTGATCTTGGCTCTAATGCCACATTTGCAACACCTCAAACCCATTCAAAATGCTACAACCGAATTTGGTGTGTCACAGGATGAAAACATTTTGAAACCAGCTTATCATTTTGATCTTTGAATGAATCGTTTGAAATTTTGGAAACCAATTTTATAACGAGTGGATTTTTTTTTTGAAAACATTGTCAGCCCTTATTCAGAAACAGGTTCAGTTGCAATATCTTTAATGATTGAGAGGTACCCGATGGTAAAATTTTTAAAATCTCAAAAGTTTATTTAAGTTTTTGAAAACGTCCATTTCATAGTTTATTAACCATGCTTAAATGATCAAAGCGTATTTTGAGAAAATACAAAGTAATTAAACCCAAGATAAAATTTAGGTGGCCTTATTACCTAACCAAAATCCAACTTAAAATAAAAAAATTCGAAAATACTATTAGATTAAAAATTGAAATATCATGCATGGCCACCTCGAGTTCACATCGACTTCCCATCCGTGGTCTAGGGATCACGTGTAAAATGTTAACTGAAGGGGTGAGTCACCTAGACTTAGTGTGTAAATCCCCCTCCCGTAGATATTAAACTTTTACACAGTTTCATATGCCAATATGTATGTTATGCAACCCATCCAACCTATCCATCCGAAACTCCCAATTCTGCCCCTTGTGGCACCTAGCCACTGGTGGTACCTAACTACTGGTGGTTCCAAACCACTGGTGACCGAAGTCACAAATAATCATTAGTGGGGCCAACCCACTATGTGGTACCTAACCACTGGTGACGATCCCTTATCTCGATATGTGGGGACAACCCACTGTGGTACCAAACCACTAGGACGAGTCACAAAATCATAGATATGTGGTACC
This sequence comes from Gossypium rotundifolium, assembly GCA_025506655.1. Lineage (NCBI taxonomy): Eukaryota > Viridiplantae > Streptophyta > Magnoliopsida > Malvales > Malvaceae > Gossypium > Gossypium rotundifolium. Next base: position 119,398,304 of record CP106731.1, on the reverse strand, counting down.
TAACCACTGGTGGTTCCAAACCACTGATACTTAGTCACAATATCATAGTAAGCGGAGCCAACCCACTGTGTAGTACCTAACCACTTGTGATAGTCTGAAAATATTCCTTCCCCCTCCTCTCATCACCCATGTCTCATGTACATGCTCACCATCAAGTATGATCATGCTTAACATATAGAATAACATATGTAAAATAACATGGCACTGACAGATTTCAATATATGCAATTAACATTTGCAGCCATAGCAAACTTACTCGGCATCCTTGCTTTTACCCACACAGGTAAATTAGTGATCTTTGCCTTTATTCTGGCTTTTAACAATACATAACAAATAGCATATTAAACAGAGAAAGTGTGTAAGAGTTACACACCTAATTACTCATAACACTACGCTTTCTACGTCGACACTATCGTTAACTAACACTACCGCTATCTGCCTACTTTCCTGATCAGAGGCTGGCCCACAACCTAGTGGCCAATCCCTCACCGCTGATACTGCTCGCTTCTTGAACTTAGGGGCTGGGTTCACCGATCCAATCCCTCCTAACGCTTAGTTGGCATTCGAGTCTATAGTAATCCTTGGTCACTAAATCGGGTTAAAGTAATAAGATTTAATCTAAAAGATTAACACATCACTTAAAGCGAAGGCTCTTACCTAGATCGACAAATCCCAAGGCTCAAGATCCAATCCACAGACCAACGAATTCCAAAAACCAAATGAGTGCATCACCCCCTCCTTCATTCGGCCAAACAACACACCATTAGGCCAAGTAGCCATTCGGCTTTGGCATGTAAACCCGAACTAGATAATACAAAATAAAGAAATCACCCCTTACCTTCTTAATAAACTCGATCACCCTCCAGCAAGATTCGGCAACGGCTAAAACAAAAGGGAGACCAAATAAGAAATTGAAACTAGACGTATAGACCTTCTACAGAACACATAGGGGTTTCGACTTTTCTTTCCATAGCAATCGAAATAGAGAACAGAGATGTGAGAATGCTAGGGAGATTCGACCATAAGAACAAAAGAGAAAGAAAGAGAAGAGAAAGAAAGAAGAAAGCAAAGAGATCTTACTTGATTATGGGTTGAGATTTGACTTTGAGAACCAGAGAAGGGAAAATTAGATTTCGGCACCCAAGGGGATTAAGAGGAAACGCATGAAGAGGAAGAAAATATGGCAAGAGGTATTCGGCTTATGCAAGAAATCGAAGATGAGAAGGGAGTTAGGAAATTTCGGCCTCAAGAAGCAATTGAGAGAAGAGAGAACACTAATCAAGAAAGTAAGGTTCGGCTAACAGAAGATGAAGGAGATAAAGAGAAGGGATGGAAGATGGAGTTTTGGTTTTTAATGTAACTGGCAAGAAAATAAAAAAAATGATGAGTGGAGGGTAATGTAGTTTCGGCCAAATGCCAAAAGTAGAGAGAAAAAGAGAAGGCTTAGGGACAATTCAGTTTTGACAAAAAGAAGCAAAAGAATGCACTCAACCTTCCCTAGCTAGCCGAAAATGCTCACTTGAGATCAATTCTCCCCCTAAGACCAAATGTGAAATTCGACACTCCTAAGCTACCCAAAAACCGATTCTTCCCCTCCCCTTTAATGTTTAACATTCGGCCAACTCTAAGCTCAAGTGTCCATCCCCCTTATTCCTCCACAATTTCCTCCTGACCACACATTCAAATCTGTTTGAATGTTTCCAACTCCACCGATTTCTCTCCTCCACTTATTTGAATCTGTTGACTCTTTCAACGCTCATCCACCAGAGTCCTACCTGAGTGCAACTCTCCCTTGTCCTAGCATCAAAAATAACAAGAAGAAAGGGGATTTCTGCTGCTGGACCAAGGCTCCCTCACTCCCCTGAGGCGTCACTTCTTTAAGCCTTAAGTGGTGCCTCCTTGCCACTTTACCAAGGAACTTTTTGCGTCACAACCTACCACCAGCTACCTTTAACCCCTAACTCAAACAGCTCCCCCTCTAGAAGCCCAAAACACAAATTTCAAAAAAACTCTGTCCTATCCCTGGCTCATGCCTAGAGCTTAAAATAGCCTAAACTAGCATGACAACCATACTATTTGCATGTAAGTAGATAAAATGCAAAGACCCCGATTTAAAGATGTTACAGTTCTATACCCGTGTGGAATTATTTCTCAATTCAAACCTACAGGGTTTTCACACGGCCAGGCACACGCTCGTGTCTCTGGCCCGTGTCCCTCACACGGCGTCGACACGCCCGTGTGCTCCACCCGTGGTCGAAACTGACTTGCATCACATGGCCTATCACACGCCCGTGTGTCTAGCCCTTGGTCGACACTAACTTGCATCACTAACATGCAGGGGACACACAACCCAACCACACACCCATGGGACTAACCGTGTGTCACAAATGACCTAGACACATGCCCGTGTGCCTACCCGTGTGGACAAGAACGAGGCTATTTGCTAAGCTCTTTTTATCACCCTAACTCATACAACATAAATCACATTCTACCATTAACCAAGCAACCCAATCATACACCACGCACATTCATGAATAACCTCATCTTTTCACATATTAATAATAATGAGCCATCAACTATGGCCATTTACAAAAGAGTTCATCTTTAAAAGAGCCAACACATTTGGCCAAAACAACATAACATTTCCCCAAGTCTAGTGCCTATACATGCCACACTCAAAATGCTAAGTCTAAATATACCGAGATGAGCTGATAGTGTGGGTGATCTTTCGATTATCTTCGTATCCTGAGCTAGCTCTTTGATACTATAAATCAAGGGAAGAGAAAGGGAGTAAGCTTTAAGCTTAGTAAGTCTACATGTAAATAATAAGCATCACACTATATGCAAAGCAACCACAAACATTTCATATTATGTAAGAACATTTCACATTTTCATAGTCATGCTTACTCATCTCATCTCTTACCACATTCTAACCATATAACACATATATTGCTCACTTTTACTTACACATATACCCTGCACTCATCACTACAAACCACACAAAATATTTATTTAAACAAGTTTCTCGATGAACCCTTCGGAGTAATACTATATACCCGATGGTTTCGCACATAGCCCACCGTTAATCAATAATAGGGTGGTATTGCACATAGCCCACCAACAAGAATAAATATGGTGGTTTCACACATAGCCCACCAAATTATAGTATAAACGATGGTGTTGCACACAGCCTATCGTGAGTAAATAATTAGGTGGTATCGCACACAGCCCACCAAATAATAATTACGGATATTTTTCCCTACTTACATTTCTATTACGAGGTTCATACGAGAAATTACTCATTTTCTATCAATTTCAATCAATCTTACTAGTAATTGATCTCATTCATACAATGTATTAATAGGTAACGACATATGTATTAAAGATGTATCGTTTACACATAAACTTACCTTGGTGTAAAATGTATTAATCAACAGTTTAGTCTGTAACCTTGCCTTTTCCTCGGTCAAGGTTGTTTCCGTGATCTTCTTGATCTATAATAATGAAATTTACTCATTCAATCATTATATAACTCATGATAGATCAAAATTTCTACTTAGGCAAAAATGACCATTTTGCCCTTATATTTTGGCAAAATTACAATTTTGTCTCTAGGCTCGTAAATCATTTTTCACCACATTTTCTCATTAAACAAGCCTAGCTGAACATTTATTTCTCTTACAACAATTCACAAAACTAATTATCTCATGCATTTATTACTCAATTACAACCTTTGCAAATAAGTCCCATTTAGGTGTTTTCATGGTAACACCTTTCACAAAAGTTATTCCTTAACCCACTAACATTCATTTTCTTCCATAAAAACTCAGCAACCAACATAAACTCTCTCATGGCAAGTCCCTAAACTTTTAACCATTTTGCAAAATAGTCGCCTCTCTAGCTAGCTTAGGCTTTAGGGGTTCCAAAAGTACAAAAATTATCAAGAAAAGCCATTAAAATCACTTACTAGAAAGGAAAATAGGTTGCTAAAATTTCAAGCTCCCAAAGCCCTTCTTGATGTGAAAATTCGGTGGAGGAAGAAGAGAAAATAAAAGATGATAGCCTTTTCTTTATTTTATTTATTTTCTTCAATTTAATCCACCTAACCCACCTACTTGATCAATTTTGACATCATTTTGTCCCCTATGGCCGGACACCCATTCTCTATGGGTCTAATTTCTCTTTAAGGACCTCCAATTTAATATCCTAAGGCTATTAGACACCTCTAGCTTGTAAAATAGAACTTTCACACTTTATGCGATTTAGTCCTTTTTAGCAATTGAGCATGTAATCACCAAAAAAATAATGTGCCAAAATTTTCATACGTTCATATAATTATGCCATAACACATAAAATGATATTAAAATAATTTTCTCAACCCCGGATTAGTGGTCCCGAAACCACTATTTTGAATAGCCCCAAAATCGGGCTGTTACACGAAGCATATAGTTAACGCTCTCCAACACACCACACATACATATCCCAATGAATAGAGCTTGTCTCACATTCCCTTATCTCTCCCAAACTGTCCCTAGGCATTAGCGTACCATATATCACTACACAAATAATTGAGTACTCACAATCCTATGGCATGCTAATTATATTTAACGGTTTCATTAAGTCACAAGGCCAAATATCTATAACGTCATCAAATATTACTTACCGATTATCTGCACGTATTCACCACATAATCATATAATTAGCACATTATACACACTTTCACATGGCATGAATTACATACCCATTATATTTACCATCACAACAGTCATCACAACATGTTCATATTTCATCACATCATAATTATCTTTATCACAATTCACAAATATATTTATCACATATTTAGCATAGGTAAAAGAACACTTGCACTCGAAATTTAGATGAGAGTTTTAGGCTACCTTTAAATTCTTAAAATGCGCAATGAATCATCTACGAGCATCGATTCTAAAACACTCACCAAAATATTAAATTTTGCCAAAAATCGAAAGCTTAGACAAGCTTCCCTTTGCCTTTATAGCTACCCGTTGAATGTCCTATTGACTCCGACACTTCAACAAGACAAACCATACAAATATTCAGTCAATAACTCACCTTAAATAGCCACACACACAAGCTTAAGCTACATTCTTCTCTAACCAAAACTTTTAGCACAACAAACTTAAAATTCAAATAACTCAGTCTACGCGTAATCTTTTGCATACAACAAATTCCATTCATCTAGGATAATTCCCAACCTTTAAACTTCACAAAATTACATGTTTTAAGGTATCAAATTTTTTTGACAAATTGTGGCTATTTCAAGGAAAATTCATTAAAACCTAAGAAATCATTGACGAGACTTCAAAATTACTTTAGAAAGCTTCTAATTAGGTTAAAAACAATTGAAAAATACTTTAAAACGAAGTTTTTATCCATAAAATTGAAATTCACCATTAAAGACTCGATTTTCGGCTTTTAATTAAAACATGCGACTTAATGACTAAAAATTCAGTTTCAAAGACCCAATAACATCAAAACTAAGGAGAATGAGAATGGTTGCCTTTAATGAGAGGAATAATGAGTTTTCGATGCAAATCTAGAAAACCCACAAATGGAGAAGATGATGAAATTGGTAAGATTTTTGGGTAATTTCTTGAAGATTTAGAGAGGTTTAATGCTTGGAAATGATAGAAATTCAAAGTATTTGATTGTTGTTTTGTCAAGTCTTAAAATTTATATAAAGAATGATTGAACCTGGAAACTAACTAAGACAACGATGGAGGCAAGCGCACCTATCAAATAGTAGTATAGTTTAGGTAAGACCGGATTGTCGAATCCCAAAAGAACCAAAAGTACTAATACTAACTCTCTTTTCATTATCTAGCCTAAGAATTAAGGGAATTTTTTGTTTAATCTAATTTAACTAACTACTAAACTAAAGACTCTAAGACAAAGAAGACTGAAATTTGGAAAATAACTTGAGGAAAAACCAATTGATTGAGGCGACACCCAAAGAAAATCCACCTAGACTTCACTTGTTATCTGGCACTGAACCAGACGATTTATTCACTTGACTTGATCCGTAAGATTCCCTAACGTATATTAATCCCTCTCTCAAGGTGACTAACATCTAACCTTAGGTTGATTAATTGAAATCTCTTTCTAATTAAAACCCCTAGAATTGCATTAACTCGATCTATGGACTCCCATATTAGGTTTCACCCTAATCTGGCAAAATCTCGTCACCCTATCACTAGGCGCTCGATCAACTCCGCTTAATCATGCTAGATTTACTCTTAGGTAGGGACTTTTGCTCCTCCACCTAAGCACATCACACTTGAATTAATATCCCAGAAATATCAACACAAGAATTAAGAACACATAATTAAGAACAAGTCAAATATTTATCATATAGTTCAGCAAACGATAACAATATTCATCTTAGGTTTCATCCCCCTCAGGTATCTGAGGGTTTAGTTCATAACAATAAAAGAATACATCTCAGAAGAAAAGATAAAATAAAACATAAGAAATCCCTAAAACCCCCGAAGGAATTGAAGGAAAGATCCTCCGTCTTAAGTATAATCCTGGCTTCTTGAGACGAATCAACTGGCTATTTTCTAGTAAATCTCTACAAATCTGCCCTTTTTGGCCTAGCTGGACGCCCCCAACTAAAGACATTGGTTCCCCCTTTTTAGTTATACTTAGAGTGTTTATATAGGCTTCAGAATATGTTTCTTCGCCCCTAAATATCCTAATCCGAGGGAAACTTCTCTTTGTCACAACAGGGACACGCCCATGGCACACGCCCGTGTGAATTGATTTCTATTTTGACCCAATTTGGTCCGTTTTAGGCTCGTTTCTCGTTCTTTTCATCATCTGGTGCTCTCCTGAGTATAAAATATGAAAAAAAAAAGATTAAGAGCACCAAATTACATAATTCAAGAATTAAATAATCCAAAAGTATGCTAAATGTGGGCCTAAAATATGTTACTTTTATGGTTTATCAAATACCCCCACACTTAAGCTTTTGCTTGTCCTCAAGCAAAATTCTCAACTTACAATTAAAACAAAATTTCCACGATTCATAATCCTCATCAACAATGTCTCATCATAAGACAATTCATACATGGATAATTTAACTCAAAGACTCCTAAAGATTCAAACAATTATGAGTCATATATTTATAGCACGAAAACATAGGTGTCTCCCCTTATCTAAATTATTACCTTTGATTTAAAACTGACAAGGATTGACATCCTTGCTAATGATTCACTCAAAGCACTCGAAGTGTTTAAGGTTTAAGAATAAACACTCATAAGTTGAACCTGAAAAGTTAATCCCATAGGCTTGCCTGAAAATCAAATCTCCACCACTGTAATATGAGATGATACACAAATCAAAAGGTCTTTAACAGGGTTGTAACGGGGCTTGGGTTAATGGTGTGGATAAATGCTAAATTAGAAGGGTTAGAATCGAGATTGAATTGACAAATTACCTAACTAGAAAAATGAACTAATAACCTGAATAATTACATCACATGAAAATTTGAAATACTAATAATACGAGCTTCTTCTTCAAGATGTTGAACGTATAAGCTCTTAGAACATAAAACTAATAATGAATATACTTCGTGTGTGTTTTTTTAAGAACAAATCAAAAATTTAATAAGAAAGAACTTTAACAACAGAAATAAAGAACATAGTTAGGCAACTGCTCAAATCAAATCTCGACAAAAAGGTAGTCAAAAGGAATGGTGATAACAAATACGAGCGGGGTTTTAGGTTAATATTAGTGGGTGAATCAATAAAAAGGGTTGTTAGGATCAAAAGGGTTCACTAGGGGTTAATTATGAAGGTGGGATTTTAGTGGAGTGAGTGAGTTAAAACCTAGGTGCCTTTCTCATCTCAGTATGTCAAATAAAAAATATGGTCTTGACATGTATAATCGCGACAAGTTCTAGAATAACAATTCAGTGTTGACACACTCATAATCAATAAAGTGAGCATGAAAAGAAATATATGCTCTATAAAAATCTCACAAAAAATTATGGGTTTTTGATATCAATCCCTATAAATTTCAAACTTCAAGGTAATATTCAAATTTAGTTCAACAACCTAGAAATTTTTTGATTCTTGAAAAATAGACTTATCATGCTTGATTCTCTAGTATCTTAAAGTTTAAATCATCAATGTATAATTAAATATGACTTAATCTAAGACATATAAATAAAATCATAAATCGGAAATTTCATCCTAATTAGTAATATGAGAAAATTACTTAAGACAAGATGTCATTCGAGGATTTGAGAATCATGCAAAAAGTTAGGCATAAACTTTCACCCCCTACACTTAAGATTTACATTGCCCTCAATGTACAAATACAAATAATAGTATATAATAAGAAATCAAAAGATATGGGGAGAAGTGAAACTTCCTGATTTGTTGGATGGATTCCTTAAGTTGGAGGTGTCATCTTTTTGTGTGGTGGTTACTAAAGAGCTCTGCGCTAGATGAAGAAATTGGGGAGCTCGTGAAGAATTAGCCAGGAATTAATAATAAAAATTCAAAATATACTAAATAAATATTTAAAGAAAAGCAAGCTAAAGTGAAGGAAAATAAAAAGTAAAATAAACTTATAAGAAAAGGTAAATGGGCTGAAAAGTCCTTATTGTAAGATGGTTTGTGATGTGGCTGTGATTTCTAAGGCTGTGGTGCGTGATTCCCTAGTAGCCTTAAGAACCTAAAACCAAAAAACTAAAAGAAAATAAAATGAATTAAGCATAAGAAAGTCAAAGAGAAGGGAAATAAAGGAGAGGAGAGGAGAAAAATAAGACCGAAAAGGTCTCAAAGACCCTTGGCTTGTAGATTGATTGAAGCGGCTGGTATGAACTTATGGAGGTTGATCTCCATGGGAGGCTATGCTTTGATCCTTCAGCTTCTTCATCATAGATGTGGTGGTCAAGGATTTTGAAAGATGAACGTGAAAGAAAATTTAAGGGAGAACCAAGAGGTGTAGAAAGAGAGGTTTGGGAGTAAGTGGAGAGGGGGAAGGGGGTGGTGGTTTAAATAGATTTCAACTTTGATGCCTCCCCATGGCCTTGTACGATGGGAGTGTTGAGTTACACGGTCGAATCGTACGCCCGTGTTGTGGGTCGTATCATTTCTCCCACGCTTGTATTCGATTTGCCATGCCCGTACTTGGTAAGTCAGTATCAACCACGGTCGCCTCGCATGCCTATGTTTAGTTTGCCACGCCTATTTATGAACTCACAATGTTGGCCACGGCCGTGGCATGGTGGTTGAGTCCGTGACTTAAAAATTGATTCATTCTGACTCGTACCATCTTTGCTATGTCAGTACGGAGATTTGATGCATTCATACGGCCACGGCTGTGTGCAAGGTCTTGTGGCTTGAAATTCTATACTTTTGGTTAGTTTATAGTTATGTGTTATAAAGAAAGGATAAAATAAAATAAATAAGATAAAAATAAAATGAAACATGTAGAAGTTAAATGGGTTAGAACTCAGGTTACCTCCCAAGAAGCGCTCGTTTATAGTCTTAAGCTAAACTTTCCTCTCCTTTTTATATTCATGGTGGTTTGAGGAGTTGGAAATCCTTCCTCGTGTTAGCAGTTCCATTGTCATGATAGAGTTTAATACGAGTAACGTTTATTTTCAAAGTGCCAAACATGGGATTACTTACCTCAACTGTTCCGTATGGGAAAACATTGATTACCTTAAAAGTGATTTCCTTGCTTGTGTTAGGATCAGGTGGAGATATTCGTGGGTCTACTTTGTTTAATAGTACCTGATCTCGATTTTGAACTTGTCTACCTCATGAAGTGGCTTCGGTTTTGCTTCGTGTATCCCTAGTTCTTCTTTAAAATGCGTCTTCTCCTCTTCTAGTTCATCGATCTGAATCCCTTGTTCATTGTGAGTTATTTCATTGTTGGAACAGGGTTTAGAATCAGACTCAGGTGCGTTCTTTTGTGGTGATTCCTAAAAGAAGGGTTAACCGAATGGTTATAAATAGAATTTACTTTCTCACCTTGGTTATTTGATGTTCTAGCTAAATCGAGGGCTTGAAGAGTAACTGTCTTGTCACCTACACAGAGTATAAGTTCACCTACGTCGACATCGATTTTAGTCCTGGCAGTTGCTAAGAATGGTCTTCCTAAAATTAGGGTATCGTGTTGTCCTCATCCATGTCTAAAATGACAAAGTTTACCTGGAATATGAATTTATCAATCTTCACAAGTACATCTTCAATTATACCCCTAGGAACTCTGATAGTTTTATCAGCTAATTGAATGCTCATCCTAGTTTGTTTGGGCTTCCCTAGACCTAGTTGTTTAAACAATTTATAAGGCATGACATTTATATTTGCCCCTAAATCAGCTAATGCATTATCAATAGATAATCAACCAATTAAGCATGGAATTGTAAAACTCCCTTGATCTTTTAATTTTCGTGGTAGTTTATTTTGCAACATTGAGCATACTCCGTTCAGTTCCACATGTGATTCCTCGTCTATCTTCCGCTTATTTGTCAATAGCTTCTTTAAAAATTTTCTTTAATCTGGCATCTGCGAAAGAGCTTCAAGAAATAGTAAGTTAATATGTAATTTCTTTGAAAGTTCAAGAAACTTACCAAACTGTTCCTCTGTGTCATTTTTTGTTATTGCTTCGGGATATGGTATGCGTAGTTTGTATTCTTTGATTATCGGTTTTGGTTTTACTTCAACCTTACCTTCTTCTACCGCATTCTTTTGTTTTAAATTAGGCGCATCTAACCCTTCACTATCTTGAGCTGTTATGGCTTGAACTTGCTCCCTTAGGTTAATCTCAGTGTTGCTCGGTAGTCTTCCCTATGGTCTCTCAAAATCTGCTTAGCAAGTTGCCCGATTTGATCCTTGAATTTCTGTGTCAATGCCTCAAGTTTAGCTTCTATCTTTTGGAAATGTGTTTCTGTATTTTGGGAACATATTTCTGTAAGGCTGCTATGAAGTTTGTCAGCATCTCTTCAAGGTTCAGCTTCTTTTCCTGTGGGTAGGGCTGTTGTTGGAAGTTTTGGGATGGTTGTTGCCTTTAATTTCTTTGATCACCCCATGAGAAATTGGGGTGGTTCTTCCAACCTAGATTATAAGTATTACTATAAGGGTTATTGTTAGATTGGAAATTATTACCCATATAGTTCATTTGTTCGCTCTCCGTGCCCTATCCGTAGGGTGGCTACTCAGGATTCGCCACTCCTTCACTTGCGTTGCACTGCATAACTAGATGTGCCTATGATGAACATATATAAACCATCAAATTTTTTATGTAGCAACTCTACCTGATTTGATAGCACGGTTACTGAGTCGAGGTTGAAAACTCTGGCTACTTTGGCTGGCTTTGTCCTTGTAGCTTGCCACTGATAGTTATTCAGTGACATCTCTTCTATAAACTCGTAAGCTGCTTCAGGAGTTTTGTTATTCAGAGTTCTACCGGTGGCTGAATCGATTAGTTGCCTTGTTGAGGGGTTCACACCATTGTAGAAAGTCTGCACCTGTAGCCACAAGGGTAGTCCATGGTGTGGACACCTTCTCAAGAAATCCTTGTATCTCTCCCATGCGTCGTAATGTGTTTCTAAATCTATCTACACAAAAGAAGAGATATCATTCCTTAACTTGGCCGTTTTGGCCGGCAGAAAATATTTTAATAAAAATTTCTCTATCATTTGATCCTATGTAGTGATTGATCCTCGTGGAAGAGAATGTAACCACAGTTTGGCTTTATTTCTCAAAGAAATGGGAAATAACCAAAGACGGATGGCATCATAAAAAATGCCATTTATTTTGAAGGTATCATAGAATTCTAGAAAATTCGCTAAATGTGTTTTAAGATCCTCATCCTGCAAACCATCAAACTGAACAAACTGTTGTATCATCTGTATAGTGTTAGGTTTCAGTTCAAAATTATTTGCAGCAATAGTAGGCCTAACAATACCTGACTCAGTTCTTGTTAAACTAGGTTTAACATAATCAAACATAGTAAGTGGAGCGTGATGTTCGGCTGCCTCTAGAGGTAGCAAATTATTCTCAGCTATCCTTTCATTAGTTTTGCCTTCTTGCTCTCCTTCTATGTAGTTTAGGCTTCGCCTTATCTCTATGCGATTTCTACGAATAGTACCTTCGATATCACTATCGTAAAGTAGGGGTTCTGTCGGGTTCCTTCTAGTCATAAGCTAGAGGTACCTGAAAGGAGTGAAAGAAGAAAATTTAGAAAAATAAAATCTAATTGCAAAAATAAAATATGGCTAAAGTAATAAAAATTAAGCGTGCTTAATATTTTAGTTCCCCGACAACGGTGCCAAAAACTTGATCGTTGTTTTGTCGAGTCTTAAAATTTATATAAAGAATGATCAAACCTGGAAACTAACTAAGACAACGATGGAGGCAAGTGCACCTATCGAACAGTCAGTATAGTTTAGGCAAGACCGGAATGTCGAATCCCAAAGGAACCAAAAGTACTAATACTAACTCTCCTTTTATTATCTAGCATAAGAATTAAGGGAATTTGTTGTTTAATCTAATTTAACTAACTACTAAACTAAAGACTCTAAGACAAAGAAGAATGAAATTTGGAAAATAACTTGAAGAAAAACTAATTGATTGAGACGACTCCCAAGGAAGAATCCACCTAGACTTCACTTGTTATCTGACACTGAACCAGACGATTTATTCACTTGACTTGATCCGTAAGATTCCCTAACGTATATTAATCCCTCTCTCGAGGTGACTAACATCTAACCCTAGGTTGATTAATTGAAATCTCTTTCTAATTAAAACCCCTTGAATTGCATTAACTCGATCTATGGACTCCCATATTAGGTTTCACGCTAATCCGGCAAAATCGTCACCCTATCTCTAGGCGCGTGATCAACTCCGCTTAATTATGCTAGATCTACTCTTAGGCAGAGACTTTTGGTCCTCCACCTAAGCACATCATACTTGAATTAATATCCCAGAAATATCAACACAAGAATTTAGAACTCATAATTAAGAACAAGTCAAATATTTATCATATAGTTCAGCAAACGATAACAAGATTCATCTTAGGTTTCATCCCCTCAGGTATCTGAGGGTTTAGTTCATAACAATAAAAGAATACATCTCAGAAGAAAAGATAAAACAAAACATAAGAAATCCCTAAAACCCCATGAAGGAATTGAAGGATAGATCCTCCATCTTGAGTATAATTCTGGCTTCTTGAGATGAATCAACTGGGTATTTTCTAATAAATCTCCACAAATTTTCCCTTTTTGGCCTAGCTGGATGCCCCCTGACTATAGCCCTCGATTCCCCCTTTTTGGTTATACTTAGGGTGTTATATAGCTTCAGAATATGTTTCCTCGCCCCTAAATATCCTAATCCGAGTGAAACTTTTCTTTGTCACGATAGGGACACGCCCATGGCACACGTCCGTATGAATCGATTTCAAGCCATGGTCAAGTCTACTGAAGAGACACGCCTGTGTGCTTCAGGGTCCAGGCCGTGTTAGAGTGAATTAGGGAGCCACGGCCGTGTGGTCTGGGCCCAGGCCATGTCGATTTCTATTTTGACCCAATTTGGTCCATTTTAGGCCCGTTTCTCGTTCTTTTCATCCTCCGTGCTCTCCTGAGTATAAAATATGAAAACAAAGGATTAAGAGCACCAAATTACATAATTCAAGGCTTAAATCATCCAAAAGTATGCTAAATGTGGGCCTAAAATATGTTACTTTTATGGTTTATCAGTATTATAGTTTGGGAGTCAAAAATCAATTGAGAGGGTGAGGAATAGTAAGGGACGAAAACACTAAGGAGATAGGAAAAAGCTTTTGTGAAAATAATTGTGAATGGGGGTTTATTAGGTTGATTTTGAAAATTTTATTTAATTGCTTCATAAAGACCCACAACTTTAACCTTTTTTACAAATCAGTCCATTTTCTAAAATCAAAGACATTCAAAACTCGTTTCCAAAAAAATTAACTTAGTGAAAACCATTGTTGAAAACATTTATCGAGTACCAACCTTACAAAATTTCAAGGTCATATAGGCCAAAATTTCTAAAATGCCCCTAAAACTCCTAGGCCCTATTTTTGGGTGTGACACTCCTGCATACTCACAAAGTATATTAGCTCACTCTTAGGCCTCATTCAGTCCCTAAGGTCAATAAATGACTCAAATTACACATTTTATTAACTTAACTAATACTTACGAATATGTAATTAAAACTTAACTAGAATGCTCATGCTCAAGCTCCTAAAATATGAAAACTAGTTTAATCTGCTATACCGAATTACGATAGATCAGGTTGCAACCATCTTCAAAATTTTACTCTTATTAATTATATTTTTGAATGCATTTTTAAATTTTTTTGTGAGAGGGGCTAATTACTCTTGCAAATAATGGTAATTTCTCCTTTAGTTGCAACTAGAAATGCAACTGACAATGTAAAGTTATTTTTCTTTTTGCCCTTACTCTTCTAAGTCTCTTCAAGGTTTTTCTTGTAGGTTTGTAAAAATCCAATGAGCTCATTAATCCTCACTATGTCAATATATTTAGACTTTTATATAGCAGTCACCTTGATTTAAAAATGTTCAAGGAGAGACTTCAAAGCCTTACTGACTAGCTTAGCATTTGAGTACTCTTTACCAAAAACAAAAGTTTGGTTAGTAATGTGACAAAGTTTGGCATAGAAATATAACAAAGATTCATCATCAAGCATTCTCAGAGTCTTAAATTTAATTGTCAACATTTGGAGTTTTGATTGCTTGACAATATTGATGCCTTTATGTGTTGTTTCCAAGATTGTCTAAGCTTATTTTGCATTAGTGCATTTAGATATTCTCATAAACTCTTGAAGGTATATGCCATTAAATATGGATTGAGTGTCTTTAAATTTTCATTAGCAATGTATCTTCCTCATTAGTCCTTTTAACTTCTAGTTTTGGAGTCTTTACACCACTAACATCAATTGTAAGAGTCTCCCAACCAATCACTATAGATTTCTAAGCCTTTCATCCATTAAATTAATAAATTCCCTCATCAAGGCCTTTCAGTAGGCATAGTTAGAGCCTTCAAGCAGAGGAGGTCTCAAGCTTAATGCTCATTCCATTCTTAAGTAATTCAATAGCAAGCCCTTGTGCTTGAGCTTGTAGAAATACAAGTTGTAGCAGTCCATTTTCAGCAATTCAGAAACAGTGGTTTAGGGACCACAAATCTGACAAGTGAGTCTGAAAATATTCTTATTTAATATTTACGAGTCAAATGTAATATTATATTAAATTTTTATTTGATAATTTTTGTTAATTTAACGAATAGTTAAGTACAAGTGGTTTGTCCCTAGAGTTAATTGATTTTGGAAAATGAGGTATCAGGACCTTCTTTCAATAAACCGTAAATTGTAAAAGTTGTAAAACTTAATCACTAGTGATTAATATTAGTTAGTGGAGCTAAAAAGTGTTTTTACAATGCTTTGAATGGAAATTAAGCCATTATGACATATAGTGGATGGTTGTATGCATATTTTAGGTCAAAAACAAATTTATTATATTAGTAATTTAATAATAAAATATGTTAAAATGATAAAAGAAAGGGCTATCATCTTCATTTGGACATCTTATTGAAATAAAAACATGGAAACACCATTTTTGAAGTTTATAAGGTTCAACCAATCTTTTTTTTTTCATGTAAGTCCTTTTAAAACCCATTGTTCGCAATTTTTACATTTTTAGATCGTTGTAACTTGATCTAGCTAATCCAAGGACTAATTCCGTAAAAAATTGAATGTTTTGAGTTATTTCATTGATGGATTAGTGATGATTTTGAAGTTTGATGATAGATTTATAAGCTAGATAGTTAAATAGGACTATTTTGTAAAGTGGTTTTGGTCGATTTTAAAGTTTAAGGACTAAGTTGTTAAAATAGTAAAGTTAAATGAAATTTTTGTGAAAATTTGATAAATATAGCTTTATAGAGACTATATAAAATGCAACTAGCATTAATTTGGTTAAATTGTGATAGATTTAAAAGTTTTAGGTTTAGGGACTAAATTGAAAGGTAAAATTCTAGGGTAAAAGTGTAAAATGTTGATAAAGGGTCAAATGTGTGAATTTAAATATTTTTAATTAATTTAATTGGATAATTGAATTAAATTATTATATTTAGATCAAGAAACGGATTAGTCAGTTGATAATCGCGGGAAAGGAAAAGTTGTCGAGTAGTCGTCATCGAGGTGTTTGTAACTACTGTGTTTTGGTAAGTTTGTATTAGATGTTATTATGCTTGTTAATGTTGAAATCATAGTTGTATATATATTTGTATTTGTATATGTGTATAATAAACATGGTTGATCAAGGTAGTTGTAAATATGATCAAAAACTTGTATGATAAAATATAGCTTTTGTATTTGTTCAAATTGAAACATGTTATGGTATGGAGAGTTGGTATCAAATTAACCTTGGTATACGGTTAATGTCATGAAAAGATTAAAGTGTACATGTTAAAGCTCATGTGAACTTATTGAATAGCTAGGATACAAATTACATGTCATTAGGGCAATTCAGGAACTCAGTGCCTGTGATTACAATTTTAGGTACTATGTACCGGTGATGGATACCCTACTGATGGCTTGAGATCCTGCATGTGCTGCAGATTCTCTAAAGCTTGTGTGAGCAGCATTTTGTATCAGTTAATTTCATTTTGTCATCTTGTATGAGCATTACCCTCCTATGTATCCAAAGTCAATTTACTATTGTTCTACGGGCAAAGTAATTGGTTATTGAAATAAGAAATTAAATGAAATGGTATGGTATGATAGATTATAGTTGGTTCATTATATTTTGGTATATGATTCTTAATATGTTATGTATTGGTGACATGAACTATTCAGGCTTAACCATTTTGTTTAGTTGGAATGTTGGAACAAGACAAAGCAATGTTAATTCTATGTGATGTATGACTTGTAATTTAAATTGACAGGTATGTGATGTTTTGTTTTATGAACTTACTAAGCTTTACATAAGCTTACTCTATTTAGTTTTTCTTATTTGTATATCGTCAGAATTTTGCTGTCTATTGGAACATTGTTGGAGATCACACTATCCGACAATTTTTTGGTAGCTATTTGCTTATTTTGGCCTAGTTATAAGTGGCATGTAAATAGGGTTTCAGTATGTAAATAGGTTGTGAATTTGGATAACTTGT
Organism: Gossypium rotundifolium; assembly: GCA_025506655.1. Lineage (NCBI taxonomy): Eukaryota > Viridiplantae > Streptophyta > Magnoliopsida > Malvales > Malvaceae > Gossypium > Gossypium rotundifolium. Next base: position 119,381,099 of record CP106731.1, on the reverse strand, counting down.
TATTTGATTCCTTTGTTGATGAGTTGTCATTAAAATGGTCATTTTGGTTTTGATAAGTTATAAAATTAGGATGGAATATGTTTTGAATTTGAAAGTGGTATAAAAGGATGATTTTTGTAACACCCCTCACCGTGTTCAACACCGGAATAGGGTTACGAAGCATTATTGGAATTATAACACATATAACAATACTTTTGTCATTCATTTGATCAATTTATACAATCATTATTCAATCTCAAACATTTTATCCCTTATAATAGCCTTTGAGGCCATAACCATGCATTAGGAGCGGTTCAGGACTAAATCGATAACTTATAAGACTTTTACGAAACTTTGAAAAAATTTCTCAAACCAGGAGACACACGCCCGTGTGGCCAAGCCGTGTGTCTCACAAGCCACTAGACATGCCCGTGTTACCAGCCGTGTGAAAATAGGGGGTACATACTGACTTGGGTTACACAGCCTGTAACGCCCCAGTTTTCTTAATTTTGGCTTTTGTATGTCTATCTGCTTCGGTGGTTATGTGTTTTGGGTGTTTGTGAGAGGTCCCAAGTTCAAGTCACAACTTGGGTAAATTTTGGCATTTTTATGAATAAGCTCTATCCTTGGTCAGTAGGCTTTTATTTGATTGTTTGTAAAAATATATCAGAATGGGCCTGCTGGTCTGGTGGTTAAGTGGAGTGTTAATTTGTTGGTGGTCTTGTTTTCGAATCCCTGCACGAGCAAGGGAGGCTATTTTTGCTCTGTGGAATGGAGGTGTTTCGATTTAGCCAAAATTCTGTAGTGGTTGTGTGCAGTGGGAATTGTGGGAGTGATTTTAGGAGTATGATAATAATTGGGTAGTTATCAAAATAATATTCTTTTTCTCTTCCCCAAATTCATTCTTTTTGACATTTTGCTTCCCTAATTCTGCCGAATTTTCTCTTGGTTCCCCCTCCATTTTTACTGAAATCTACCTTTTTCCTTCCCTTCCTCTTTGCAACTTCGTTTCGATTCTTCGTAATTACGCAACATAGTCTCACACGTTTCGGCAAGTAAGTTTTGTGCTTTGTAAGTTGTGATTGCTAAGTATTTGATTGGGGGTTATTGACGTTTTGAAAATAGCATATTGTGAGGATCTTGGTTCTTCTCGTACTAATTTCTAGTCGACTGATTCGAGGTGTTGGGGTAAGTTTTCGTCGCTTTAAGGATGGGTATCTTAATTCAGGTTCAGTTCTAGTTCAATGACTAAGTGATTAATGGAGTGAAATATTGATCAATTTTAGATTTGGGATTGCTTGGAGTTGCTTTTGCATCGAAAACGATACAGGTGTGTACGAAACACTAAAAATGCGTCTCGGTAAAAAACCAAAAAAGCTCTCTGTCGATACCACATGGGCGTGTGGCAGCCCTTGTGGTAGGCCGTGTGCAAGGATGTAAGCACAACACGGCCGTGTGATCAATGAGCCAGGCCGTGAACAGGCGACACGACCTTGTGATGGCCGAGCAAGGCCATGTATGAGATACAGGCTCGACCAATTGGGCCTTGTGGGCCACACGGTCAGACAACATGGGCGTGTGAGCCCATTTCCACTGATTTATTGCTAAGGTTGCACGGGTCGCCCGAGACAACTGTGAACCTACTGTAGGGTCGATAATATTACCTAGACTCCTAACTGAATGATTGTATAATGAGCATGTTGTTTGTATTGTACTATATATATGTGATATACCATGATTGGGCATGGCATAACTGTATGATGCATTGCATTGGGTTGGAGATTGATATTGATTGGAGGAAGTGTACTGAAAGGCTTCAAGCCTAACTTACTGGCAGCTCAGCTTCAAACTACTATTTAGTGCTATTTGGAGTGTAGGGATGGGTGGGTCGATTATATCCCCACATGGAGTGTAGGGTAGGATGGAGATGGAGTGTAGAGGCTGGTTGGGTAGGATTTTCTGATTGCATATTTGTTATTGTTACTATTATTGTACTGTGATGGGTTAAGGCCCTAGTGCTCACTGTTACTAAAATGGGCTAAGGCCTAAACTGATACTGATATTGAAATTGAAAGGGGCTATGTAACACCCCTAACTCGAGACCATCACCAAAATAGGGTTAAGAGGAGTTACCGAACAACCACAACATTTCACAACTATAACACGACACAAAGTCTATCATCAATCATACATATTCAAATACGAACATACAGTCCCTCATCTAGGTCTACGAGACCTTAAACATGTGTTAAAAAAGGGTCGAAACTAAATCAAACACTAATGAAAGTTTTCAAAATTTCAAATATTCTTCAATACTGTTGATGTCACACGCCTGTGCAATCAGGTCGTGTGCCTCACACGATCACCAGACACCCCCATGTGTCCAGACCGTGCCAAAGAAGAGCATGTATTCTGACTTCTTCACACGACCACCAGGCATGCCCGTTGCTAAGGTCGTGTACTCTTGGGCAATATTCTGACTTATCTACATGGCTACTAGGCACGTCTGTGTACCGTGGCCGTGCATACTTGAGCTAGCTACTAACTTTATCCCATGGTCACTAGGCACGCCCGTGTGCCATAACCGTGTAAGCAAAACAGGCCATTTGCAAAGCCAATTTGCCACCCACACAAGGGTTTACCAACAAGCTTCAAAACAATGCCAATTCATGCTTTTATATGCACTTAAAACATACCATTTCATGCACTCAATAACCATCAACGTTACCATCTACTTCCATACCCAATATCATTACAATAACTCCATTCAAAGTAACAATTGTACATCTCAAAACATACATATATGAAGCATTGGTTAATTCATGCCATAATTCATCTTCATACCATATATTTCATCAACCACAAAGTCATGAAATATACCACAATCATAGCTCATTCATAAATTCCACATCATTCAACTTCCAAGCCAACTCACATGGCTAGGATTAAACATTTCAAGACATATCTTAACTTCTAGCCTATACATGCCATATTTCAACTATATTCATCTTTCCAAAAGTACCAAAATAGATTGCCGATGGTGTGATAGAGATATTGACGATCCTTGAATCCGAGCTAGCTTTACTGACACTGCAAAGCAGAGAAACAAATCACACAGTAAGCTTTCCAAAGTTTAGTAAGTTCGTAACAAAATACATTAGCCAAAATAAATCATCACATAGATTATTTCACAATCTCATATCTCATATCATCCAAAACTAATATGTTCAATTAGCCTCCCATAACTCATTCATAGGTTCATCAACCACATAGGTTCTGAACGTACCTTAGCTAACACTTAGTTGTCGATTATATTTGCTACTCAATACTCACTATTTCACTTCGATCAACTTTCATCCCTTCTTCGATTCAATTGCACACTTAGTGCCCAAATAGTTAGCCGAAGCTTAATTAGCATCGCACACATAGTGCATCTATATCAAACTGATCTTAAATCGGTATCGTACACACAGTGCCAACCACAGAGCAGGAGCTTATATTATTTCGCACACGCAGTGCTAATCATCTCAGTAACATTTCCAAATACGCACACTTAGTGCCACATAACATGAACCCTCACATAGCATTCACAATTCAATAATATCATATCATTCATCTCATAACATTACCATAGTTAAATACACGTATTATGTCTGAACTAATCTCAGACGTCAAACTATTGAAACGATCGATTAATCGAGCACTTTATCTTTGCCTCGATCTCGATCCGAACCTCTCCTTTCTTAGTCTATACACATTCAAATTTAATCCATTCAATCACCAATTCATTTAATTTAATCCACACACACTTATTTAGGGTATTTTACAAAATAGTCCTCACATTTTCACATTTCGACACTTTAGTCCCTATTTCACAAAATCATCACATTCACATAATTTCTTTTCACACAAGCCTAACCGAATTTTTCTTGTGTTCATACAAGCTCACACATTTCATTTATTTCACATTTTAATCCTTCAATTTCTCATTTTCTCAATTAAGCCTAAAATGCTCAATTTCACTAAAAATCCCAATACAAACTATGTTTTCTCAACACCAAGTTTTCATATTTCACTATCAACTAGCACATAGCTCAAGAATTCATCAATGGCTCATCACAAAAACATCATCAATTTACAAAATTACAACTTGGGTTAGCTAGAGCACGAAGCAACAATTACGAAAACATAGAAATTATCAAAAACGAACAAAATCTAACCTTGAATCAAGCTTGATAGGTGCCGAAAATTCAAAAGCTTAAAACCCTTATTCTTTCTTCAAAAATTGGTGGAAGAAAAGATGAATAAGGCTTTCTTTTTCTCATTTGTTTTACTAAATATACATTATTTCTTCATTTACCAAATTTACCCTTTTATTAAACATATAAAACATTTATACTATAAGGATATTTTTATCCATTGTCACCCACTATCATATTTATGGCATAATTTCCTCATAAGGCCTAAAAATTAAAAGATAACAACACTTAGGTATTTAAAAATCGACACATAACTTTTACACTTTACGCGAGTAAGTCCTTTCTCTTAATTCGACACATAGTCGATAAAATTACCACACAGAATTTTCACACAGACTATATCACTCATAATCAACACCAAATATAACATTAAAATATTACTCCGACCTCAGATTTTTGGTCTTGAAACCACTATCCGAACTAGGGTCTAAATCGGGTTGTTACAACTCTCCCCCTTAGGGATTTTCGTCCCGAAAATCTTACCAATGAATAGGTGTGGATATTGCTCCCTCATAGCATTTTCAGGCTCCCACGTAGCCTCTTCAACTCCATGTTTGTGCCACAATACTTTCACTAAAGAAATTCTTTTTTTTTCTCAACTCTTTGATCTCTCGTGCCAAGATTTGAATCAGTTCTTCACTATACGACAAATCTGACTAAATTTCAACCTCAGTAGGAGCAATCACATGAGACGGATCAGATCGGTATCGTCGAAGTATCGACACATGAAACACATTATGGATCTTTTCTAACTCAAGTTGCAAAATCAATCTACAAGCAACAATTCTAACTCTCTCAATGATCTCATACGGTCTGATGAACCTCGGACTCGGTTTGCCTTTCCATCCAAATCGAAGTATTTTCTTCCATGGAGACACTTTTAAAAACACTTTATCGCCAACTTCAAATTCAATATCTTTTCATTTCAAGTCTGCATAAGACTTCTGACGATCTGAGGCTACTTTCAAACTATCTCGAATTACTTTCACTTTCTACTCAGTCTCTTTTATAAGATCAACCTCGTGAATTTTATTCTCACTCAGCTCAGTCCAATACAAGGGAGTTCAACATTTTTGACTGTAAATAGCCTCATATGGTGCCATTTTGATACTAGATAAACTGTTGTTATACGCAAATTCAATCAACGGTAGATGTTTTTCCCACGTATTCTTAAACTCAAGTACACAACATCTTAACATATCTTCGAGAACCTAAAAGTTCCGCTCGGTGACCATTCATTTGCGGATGAAATGCAGTACTGAAATGCAATTTTGTGCCTAAAGCCTCTTATAATTTCTTCAAAAATCGTGAAGTAAATCTCGAATCTCTGTCAGATACAATAGATAGCGACACCCCGTGCAATTTCACAATCTTGGCAATATAAAATTCAGCTAATCTATCAAGTGAATAATCTGCTCTCACTGGAATGAAATGAGCTGATTTCGTTAATCTATCAACTATCACCCAAATTGCATCTTTCTTTCTCAGAGATAAAGGTAATCCCGACACAAAGTCCATCATAATTCTCTCCTATTTCCACTTAGGAATCATGATCGGTTGTAACAACCTGGATGGAACCTGATGTTCAGCTTTAACTTGCTGACATATTAAACATTTCGACACAAAGTCAGAGATGTCCCATTTCATACCATGCCACCAATAAAATTGTTTCAAATCATTATACATTTTTGTACTCCTTGGGTGAACAGTTAATCGACTATTGTGAGCTTCATTCAAAATTGATAAATCATAAAATAAACATATTTTAATCCCACATTTAGCTTACTTTTGGATGAATTATCCCTTTAATTATGGAAATAGGTGATCCTAATCCTTTGTTTTCATGTTTTATATTCAGTAGAGCACCGGAGGATGAAAAGAATGAGCAACGGGCTGAAATCAGAGAAAATGGGCCAAGGCACGAAATCCACACGACTGGGCCCAAGATCACGGCCGTGCCTCGTAAGAAGACTCGAACACAACTGGATCCTAAAATACACGGTCGTACCTCATCAACAGCTCGAACACGGCTGGCCATGATTTACACGGACGTGTGCCATGGGCGTGCCTCTGCCATAGATAAGAAGAATTCTATTTGGATTAGGGTACTTAGAGGCAAAGAAACATATTCCAAAAGCCTATATAAACACCCTAGAGGCCAACCTTTAGGGGGCATTCACCTAGGCCAAAGAGCCGAGCCAGGGAAGCTGAATACAGGGATTTACTCGATGAAAGCCAGTTGATTCATCTTAAGAAGCCAGAATCATACTCAAGACTGAGAATCTCTCATTCAATTCCTTCAGGGGTTTTTAGGGTTTTCTTTATGCTTTGTTTTATATTTTCTTCTGAGATGTATTCTTTTACGATTATGAACTAAACCTCTCAGATACCTAAGGGGGATGAAACCTAAGACGAATCTTGTTATTGTTATCTGAGCTGTATGATAAATACTTGATTTGTTCTTAACTATGTGTTCTTAATACTTGTTTTGGTATTTCCGGGATATTGATTCAAGTATTGATGTGCTTAGGTGGTGGAGCAAAAGTCCTTGTCTAAGAGTAGATCCAGCATAGTTAAGCGAGTTGAACACAACCCTAGAAATAGGATGACATAAATTTGTCAGATTAGGGTCAAACCTAATATGGGAGTCCATAGATTGAGTTAATTCAATTCTAGGGGTTTTAATTATAAAGAAATTTTAATTAATCAACCTAGGGTTAGACGTTAGTAGCCTCGAAAGAGGTATTAATATAAATTAGAGAATCCTATGGATCAAGTCAAGTGAATAAATCATCTGGTTCAGAGTTAGATAACAAGTGAAGTCTAGGTGGATTCTTCCACGGGTGTTGTCTAAATCAATCGGTTTTCCCTCAAGTCTTTCCCCAATTCATTCTTTGTCTTAGCGTCTTTAGCTTAGTTGTTAATTCTTAGGCTAAATAATAAAAAGAAAGTTAGTATTAATACTTTTGGTTCCTTTGGGTTCGACAATATGGTCTTGCCACTAAACTATACTACTGTTTGATAGGTGTGCTTGCCTCTATCGTTCTCATAGTTAGTTTCCAGGTTCGATCATTCTTTTTATAAATTTTTAAGACTCTGACACACGATCAAGTTTTTGGTGCCGTTGTCGGGGAACTGAAATATGAAGAACGCTCAATTTTTATTACTTTAGCCATATTTTATTTTTCTACAATTAAATGTTATTTTTACTTTTCTAATTTTCTTTTTCTTTTTCTTTTCCTAATAGGTACCTTTAGTTTATGACTAGAAGGAATCCGATAGGACCACTACTTTATAATGATAATATTGAAGGTACCGTACGTAGAAATCGTAAAAAAACAAGGCGAGGCTTAAATTACATACAAGAAGAGCAAGAAGACGAAACCAGTACTACCGAAGTAATGGCTGAGAATAATTCGCCACATCAAGATATGGCCAAACATCATGCTCCTCGAACTATGTATGATTATGACAAACCTAATTTAACAGGAGCTGAATCGAGTATTGTTAGACCTACTATAGCCACTAATAATTTTGAACTGAAACCTAACACTATTCAAATGATTTAACAAATTGTTCAGTTTGATGGTTTGCAAGACGAAGACCCGAATACTCATTTAGCAAATTTTCTAGAATTCTGTGATACCTTCAAAATAAATGATGTTTCTGATGATGCCATTCATCTTTGGCTATTTCCTTTTTCATTGAGAAATAAAGCCAAACAGTGGTTACATTCTCTTCCACGAGGATCAATCACTACATGGGACCAAATAACCGAAAAATTTTTATTAAAATATTTTCTACCGGCCAAAATAGCCAAATTAAGGAATGATATCTCTTCTTTTGTGCTGGTGGATTTAGAAACATTATACGATGCATGGGAGAGATACAAGGATCTGTTGAGAAGGTGCCCACACCATGGTTTACCCTTGTGGCTATAGGTCTAAACTTTTTACAACAGTGTGAATCCTTTAACCAGGCAGTTGATTGATTCAGCCACTGGCAGAACCCTAAATAAAAAAACTCTTAAAGTGGCTTACGAGTTTATAGAGGACATGTCACTAAATAACTATTAGTGGCAAGTTACAAGGACAAAGCCAACTAAAGCAGCCAGGGATTTCAATCTCGACGCAGTCACCACGCTATCAAATTAGGTAGAGATTATTAATAAAAAGATTGATGGTTTATGTGATTCCTTATATGTACATTCAGTTATGTAGTACAATACGAATGAAGGATGGATGAACAATACAGAATATCCGCCTTACAACCCAAGTACTAAAAACGAGCAAGTTCGCTATATGGGTAACAATTTCAGACCTCAAAATAACCCTTATAGTAGTATTTATAATTCAGGTTGGAGATACCGTCACAATCAAAGACAACAACCCTACTCACAAAAAAGGAAGCCAAACCTTGAAGAGATGCTAGCAAAATTTATAGAGTTGTCAGAAACCCGTTTCCAAAATACTGAAACGATATTGACTAATCAGCAAGCATCAGTCCAAGGGCTTAAGGATCAAATTGGAAACTAACGAAGTTAGTTTCTGATAGGCGACCAGAAAGTTTAACTAATCAAAAAGAGCATGTGAGGGCAGTTACACTAAGGAGTGGAAAAGAGTTGGTTGAATCAAAGAAGAAGGTACCACGTGAAACTAATAAAGCAAAAGCTGAGGAAGCAAATGAAAATGTAATTCCAGTACGTGAAGAGACTAAACCACCGATCCCATATCAAGCAAAGTTAAAGAAAGACCGCTTAGACATGCAATACGGTAAATTTCTTGAACTTTTTAAACAATTACATATCAACTTACCTTTTGTTGAAGCTATTTCACAGATGCCAACATACGAAAAATTTTTAAAAGAGCTTCTAACAAATAAAAGAAAGTTGGAAGAAATATCAATAATGGAGCTTAATGAAGAATGTTCAGGTATCCTCCAAAATAAACTACCAACCAAATTGAAAGATCCAGGAAGTTTCACTATTCCCTGTTTAATTGGTAGTTTAAAATAAAGAAAGCACTAGCTGATATGGTGCCAATATTAATTTAATGCCTTATAAAATGTTTAAGCAACTTGGTCTCGGGGAACCTAAACCCACTAGGATGAGTATTCAGTTAGCTGACTGATTTGTTAAATACCCTAGGGAATTATCAAAGATATTCTGGTAAAAGTTGATAAATTTATATTCCCTATTGATTTTGTTGTGCTTGACATGGAAGAAAACGTTGAGGTACCTTTAATTTTGGGACACCCCTTTTTAGCTACTGCTAGGGTTGTTATTGATGTAGGTGATGGTAAACTTTCACTAATGGTAGGCAACGAAGAAATTATTTCTTAAATTTATGATGCTATGCGATATTCTAGAGAACAAGATGATTCCTGTTATTTTATTAATGCCATTGATCATTTTATTCAAGATTCTTTACAGGAAATCATACATAACGACACGATGGAACTGTGTCTTATTCAAGATAAGGGGGTAGATGATGATATCGATGAATTGGGTTCTAACACATTTCCTCCTAGACAAATGAAAGAAGAGGGCATTGAAAAATGACAAACTAAAACAAAAAACCTCTATTGATGAGCCACCCAAATTAGAATTAAAACAGTTGCCAAAACACTTAGAATATGCATTCCTCGAGGATAATTCTACACTACCAGTAATTATCTCTTCGGAACTGAAACTCAAAGAGAAAGACGAGTTGCTACAGGTACTAAAGTAACATAAAAGAGCCTTAGCTTGGAAAATTTCTGACATTAAAGGAATAAGCCTATCATTTTGCACCCAAAAAATTCTAATGGAAGAGGAGTATAAACCATTTTTGCAACCTCAGAGACGATTGAATCCCAACATGAAAGAATTTATTAAAGTCGAGGTAATTAAACTTCTGAATCTTTGGAATAATTTATCCTATTTACGCGATGCTTGGGTAAGTCCATGCGGTCGTTCCAAATAAAGGAGGCATGACTATTGTGGCAAATGAAAAGAATGAATTGATTCCTACAAGAACAGTCACAGGCTGGAGAGTTTGTATTGACTATAGGAAGTTGAATGACGCGACCAGAAAAGATCACTTTCTTTTGCCCTTTATTGATCAGATGTTAGAGAGATTATCCGGGCACATGTACTACTGCTTCTGGATGGGCTTTCCAGCTACTTCCAAATCCAAATAGCCCCTGAAGATCAAGAGAAGACTACATTTACATGTTCATACGGTACATTTGCTTTTAGTAGAATGCCTTTTGGATTATGTAATGCTCCTGGTACTTTTAGTGCTGCATGCTAGCCATATTTGATGAACTTGTGGAAGATATTATGGAGGTCTTTATGGACAACTTTTCAGTATTTGGTAATTCTTTCCATATTTGCCTTAAAAATTTAAAACGAGTTCTAATGAGATGTGAGGAAACGAACCTTGTTTTAAATTGGAAAAAGTGTCACTTTATGGTTTGAGAGGGGATTGTGTTAGGACATAAAATTTCTAGTAAAGGGATTGAGGTAGATAAAGCAAAGGTTGAAACCATAGAAAAATTACCTCCTCCTAGTTCATTTAAGGCTATTAAAAGCTTTTTAGGACATGCTGGATTTTTTAGAAGATTCATTAAAGATTTCTCTAAAATAGCTAAACCTTTAACGAAACTACTAGAAAAAGATGTACCTTTCAATTTTAATCAGGAATGTTTAGACGCATTTAATATCCTCAAAGATAAATTAATTAATGCTCTAATTATAATTGCACCTGATTGGAACTTACCCTTTGAACTAATATGTGATGCGAGTGATTTTACAGTAGGTGCAATTTTAGGACAGCGAAGAGAGAAGCACTTCCAGCCAATTTATTATGCTAGCAAGACATTAAAGGCCGCACAAGAAAATTACACAACCACAGAAAAAGAATTGCTAGCTATAGTCTTTGCATTTGATAAATTTAGACAATATTTGATCATATCTAAAGTTGTCGTCTACACTGACCATTCAGCTCTTCACTATCTTTTAACTAAACCTGATGCAAAACCTTGACTTATAAGATGGATTCTACTCTTACAGGAATTTGACTTGGAAATTCAAGAAGGAGCTGAAAATCTTGCAGCATACCATCTTTCTAGGCTTGAAAACCCACATATCAAAGAATGAGACGAAAGCAAGGTAAACGACTCATTTCCTGAAGAAAACACTTTTCTATAACCAACTATGAGGTGCCTTGGTTTGCAGATATTGCAAATTACTTAGCTACTAACGTCTTACCAAAAAGGTTAACACATCATCAAAAGAAGCAATTCTTTGCCGATGCGAAAAACTATTTCTGGGAAAATCCTTTTCTTTTTCGTATATGTGCAAATCAAGTAATTCGAAGATGTGTTACAAAAGAAGAAGCGAGCAAAATCCTAAAACATTATCATTAAGGACCTTCAGGAGAGCATTACAGCGGGATTAAGACGGCACACAAAACACTCGAATCAGGCTTTTATTGGCCAACACTATTTAAAGATGCCAACAGGTATGTTGCTTTATGTGATAAATGCTAGAGAACATGTAATATCTCTAAACGTGATGAAATGCCCAAAACATATATACTATCATGTGAAATATTCGATGTATGGGGTATTGATTTTATGGGTCCATTTCTTAGTTCATTTGGAAATAAATACATCTTAGTAGCTATAGATTATGTGTCAAAATAGGTGGAAGCCCAAGCTTTACCTACTAACGATGCTAAAGTAGTAGTAAGGTTTCTGAAGAAACTCTTCTCTCGATTTGGAACACCTAGAGCAATTATTAATGATAGGGGTACTCACTTTTGCAATACTCAATTTGATAAAGTCTTAAAGAAATATAGAGTACACCATAGGATAGCTACCCCTTATCATCCTCAAACCAGTGGACAAGTGGAAGTAGCAAATCGAGAACTTAAGCATATTTTAGAGAAAACAGTTGAAGCAAATAGGAAAGATTGGGCAGTAAAAGTAGACGATGCTTTATGGGCCTATAGAACAACATTTAAAACCCCGATAGGAATACCATACAAACTCGTTTATGGAAAAATCTGTCATCACCATTTGAGTTAGAGCACAAAGCCTTCTGGGCTATAAAATTCTTAAATTACGATCTTAATACTACAGGTGAGAAGAGGATGATGCAGTTGAACGAGCTAGATGAATGGCAAACTAATCCCTATGATATCTCACGATTATATAAGGAGGCAACAAAGTGACATCGTGATGCTCGTTTAAAGCAATTAAAGCAATTCAAAGTAGGTGACTTAGTCCTATTGTACAACTCAAGGTTAAAACTATTTCCTGGCAAGCTGAAATTGAGATGGTCAGGTCCATTCGTGATCAAAACTATTTTCCCCTACGGCACTATAGAGGTAACTCATCCAAATTATGGTACATTCAAGGTAAATGGTCAATGACTGAAAATTTATAACGGTGAAGGCTTTAGGGATATAAGAGAGGAGCTTAAGCTCTGTGAACCTTCATTTAGAAACAAAAATAGGGGGAGTCTAGCTTAAGACTTTAAACAAGCACTTCTCGGGAGGCAACCCGAGTGCTAACTTTACTAACTTTATATTTATAACATCTAACTTCAAACTAACTGATTCAGAAAAGTGAAGGTTTCCCTACCACACGGCCTTGCACACCAGCGTGCTCGTGGCCGTGTGTATACCACGAGCAAGCACAGGCGTGGCGGAGGCCATACAGACCAATGAAGAAAAAAATCCCAAAAACACGGGCTACAATAAAACACCACGATGGTGTGATTAGGCTGTGGTTGAAACTTGGTAAATAACACGGGCATGCGACACGCCCGTGCCGTATAACCGTGGGCAAACCTGTCAAGTGAACAGGCGTGGGGAAGAATAAAATGGGCATGGGAGAAGCAAACCAAGCTAGGTACGCCTGTAACATCCTAAAATTCAAGGGTCTGTGATATTTGTGTAAATGCATGCTATGGTTGCTCTGCGGGTTGTTTAGGTGTGTTTGGGGGTCTTGGAAAGGCTTGGGTTCGAGCCCAGGCCCCGGTGAAATTTTGGTTTTTTGGCACTTTAGTGGGGAGAGCTAGTGGAAGCAAGACTTAAGGCTAATTAAATGTGTTTGCTAACACAAGAAGCAAGGTGGCCCAGTGGTGTAACGTCACAACAGAAGCAGAGAGGGAGAGTGTACGAATCCCTCAGGCAGCATATGTGGGCTTCTATTTTATGCTAAGGAAGGGAAGAGGTGAAGTTGGAGTAGAACTCTGCCTTGGTGGTTGAGGACTCAGTTAAACTGTTTGAATGAATGGAAGAGAGGGATTCAAGGAAGAAATGGTGGAGTGGATCAATGAGTGGAGTGTGTGAGGGAGTTATGCCATGTGTGGAAGTGGTCACTTAGAGAGCATATTCAGTTTGAGTGGGGAGGGAGTGTCATTTTCCAAAATTCTTTTGGGGAGAGTCTTACTTTTGGCGTTTGGATTATAGGATTTTGGGTTTTTCCTCAAATTGCTTGTGCTGGATTTCTTTCCATCTTTTCTCTTCATTTTATTTTCTTTCTTTTGCTTTTTTTCATGAATTATTTTCTCTATTGGTTACCCAAACATCTCTTGGTTGAATCTCTCCTTTCCACCCCTCTTGCACATTCTTTTCTACTCTCCTCTCACCTTTTCTATTTTTTGCTCACCATAGTCGAAACTTCTTTTTTTCTTCATTGTATTTCTACTATTTTCTCCATAAGCTGAATTCCCCTTTGTCCCATTTGAATTAGTTTCCCTTTTCTTTTTCCATTAGCCGAACATTGGCTAGTTTGAAGCTTGGTGTTCCTTTAATCGTCGAATCTCCCTTTTCATTGACTTTTCTCTAGTTGCAATGTAATAGTTTCTTTTCTTTTTATGTTCTCTTTCTCTTTTATCTCTTAAAGGACCGAAACATTCATCTTTTAACTCTTTTAATCAGGTCAAATCTAAATACTCCTCTCCACCTCAAATCTTGTTTGATCCTTTGAGAAAGTCGAAACCATTGTTGGTCAGTTTTCGAATCTGTGGCACCTTGGTAAGGATATCTATGGCCGAATGGGGGGATGGTTGGTTTCTTTTGATTAATCTTTAAGTTTCTTAAAAGCCGCTTCTCTTATTACCTCGAATAGTTTTTAATGCGATCTTTTTGATAGGGGCACGAATATTTGATCAGTAGAAGGTGGACCGAATACCTTTGTTGGAAGAGAGGCTAATACTTGGTGGTAAGTATAGCCATGGCCGAATAAGGGGAATTGATGGATGTTCTTTATTCTAGGTTCATTTAGGCCAATAGGCAATTACTTCATTATTTTGAAACAACATCATTGACTCATGCTCTTCATTAGGGACTCAATTTCATAATCAAAGGGAGTAAACCAAACATTCAAGCGTAGCAAAGAGTTGTCATCGTTCTTGGTAAGTAGTGTGGATTAGATTATCGTTTTCAACCTAATGGATATGTCTTACTATGATTAAGGCTAATGGCTAAAGTATATGGATTTATAGGTGCGTAATCCCAAGGGTTCAATCTACAATCGTAATAGGTGTGTAATCTCACAGCTATTTCTATGAATGCTTGTGATGTTCTGTGAAACGGCCAAAAATTGAAAAGCCAAAAAGCTGGCAACTGTAACCACTCGAGTGTGCAAGCGCTCATAGTGGTACATCGAGATACGAATTGTGACGTTAAGCCGTTGAGAGTGTCATGAACACTCTCGTGATACTAAGGCTGTGCGGGCCTAACCGTGCCGAAATGGGCCAAATGGGCCCAACGGGCTATCTGGCCAACTTGGCAAAACTGTTGGAAAACTAGCAAATGATAGGCCCGAATGGGAAATTTACAAATCTGAAACTGAAACCATGCGTTTTGGGCCACATGGACATGTGGGCCCGTTTGGGCCTAAAATGGATTTTAGGCCCAATAGTTTCGTAGAGACCCAAAAAGGGTTTCATGTCACTCGAGATGACAATAGGCCTTCGAAAGGGCCGTTAAATGCAAAATTACTAAAATACCCCTAGAGGGTAAATTACTAAAATACCCGTGGAGGGTAAATTACTGAAATACCCTTAGAAGGGTAAAGTACTAAAATACCCCTAGAGGGTAAATGATTGTTATACCCCTATTGGTAGTTTAAGTGATATATGTGTGATATTTATATGATTGAAAATGATTGTGACATGCTGCATACACGAATTATTTATGTCACAACATCATGTATTGGGTTGGGTTTGATGATCGGAGAAAGTATATTCTAGTGGCTCTGCCACATATTCTGGTGGCTTTGCCACAATCTATATAGTGGCTATGCCACGTATATTCTATTATTCTGGTGGCTTCGCCACAAATTCTGTGATTAGCAGCTTGTCTACCTTATTGGTTTGTAGCAAATGGGTGAGTCGATTTAGAAATTCCCACAGGTGTGTTGGGCTGGTACGGATGGTGTGTAGCAGATGGATTATTAGGTTGGGCTATGTACTCAAGTTGCATTATCATATTTATAGGGCTAAGGACCAGATTGTTACCGAATAGGGCTTCAACCTAGTTTGCCTCTGTATAGCCTTCGGCCTAGTCTGTTTCCGTATGGGCTCGAGCCTAATTAATGACCGACTAGGGGATTACAAACTGAGTTCTCGTAACTCACCCCTCTGCTTTAACCTTGCAGGTGATCCCTAGGGTTAGAGGATTTGGAGCGGCGGAGGACTCTGCGGTGGCCATACATCAGGAATATTTCTCGTGAACTTACTAAATTCAGTTTTACCTTATTTCAAGTTTATTTATTTTGGGTTAATATTTTGTAATAAGGCCATTGGTTTATTTTCTTTTAAGTTTTCATTAATAACTGTTAAACTTATAAATGCGTGGTTTTCTTGAAATGACAATAACTATTTTCAAAATATCACATCCTCGCAATTCACTAAATTTGATTCCTGTTATAAACAAGTTTTTGGAAATAATAATAACAATAATGTTTTTACAAGAAAACCATAAAGACAAATCAGATTTTCACAAACAACTAAGCTCGAAGTTTCAAAAAGAATACAAACGTTTAAACGAATGCGTAAGTTTTTAAACTACCCTTTTATGTGACATGCTAGATCCGATCATAACATCTAGGCTGGGTTTGGGGTGTTACATTTTATGGTATTAGAGCCAGATTACAAAACTCGACTATGGAATGGGTTTGAAAATGTTTTTAAATTGGTTTGAAATATGATTTAGAAAATGTATATTGTTAATCAGAAGTATGGCACCTCGAGTCTCGGCACCAAATCCATAAGTCCACTTACTTTACATCTGATATATGATGAGATGATTGTAGGGAGAAAACTACTAGGGTTAGTGGTAGTACACTGGAACTGTTAGCTATAGGAGCTAAGACTGTAGAGACTAAGACATTAGGAAATTCGATCCCCGAGAACAACTTTTGTACCTATTTTCATAAAACACTTGTCAATAAACATTGGAATTATAGACTGATTCATAAAATTCTTAATCAGATTAATACAATTCAGCAGTATAAGTATAATAGGACGTGGACGTGGTACACGCAGCTGTGGTAGAGGCCAAAATACTAGGGCTGGATCCTCAGCATCAGGGCATATGCCAAAAACAGAGGCACCGACGTCGCTAGTAACTAAAACAGGGTTTCATGACTAAGCTAGAGGGAAGACGCTCTGTCCCAAGCAATGCTGCAGTCTTGGAATGGGTTGTTGGAGCAAGTATTGGATTGGCAGCTCGTGGGTCTATTTCTGAGCGACTCCAGTTGAACGGGGCCAAAGTTTTTAGGGGAATCTCTGGTGTAGCCCCGAATATGGCAGAATATTAGCTTGAGGCTGTGGAACAAATTATGGATGATTTGGATTGCGCTGCTAAGTGTATGGTGTTAAGGACCACAGAGGACGAGGAAGTGATTGTGATAGGAGAAAGAATGGATTATCTGTCCAATGTGATTTGACACTAAAGGCCGAGAAGATAGTGCGTAAAGGGTGTAAGGCGTTTCTAGCTTTTGCCAGCACATCTGATGTCAAGGAATTTCCTGTTGAGGGTGTCAGAACCGTGAAGGAGTTCCCGAATATTTTTCCTGAAGAGCTTTCAGGGTTGCCCCCAAACCGCAAGGTCGAGTTTGGCATTAAGCTATTACTGGGAATGGCTCCAGTGTCCATCGCCCCTTATAGGATGGCACCGAAGGAGCTGGTAGAACTAAAAGCTCAGATCCAAGAGTTTTTAGTCTGAGGATTTATCAGACCAAGTGTATCTTTGTGGAGAGCGCTGGTATTATTCGTGAAGAATAAGGATAGCTCAATGCGTATGTGCATTGACTATCGTCAATTGAACAAGATAACTGTTAAGAAAAAATATCCACTACCAAGGATTGACGACCAGTTTGATCAGTTACGAGGAGCTTCGGTCTTCTATAAATAAATTTAAGATCAGGGTACCATCAACTAAGGGTCAAGGAGGCAGATATTCACAAGATCACATTCTGAACTCATTATGGGCATTACGAGTTTTTGGATATGCCGTTCGGATTAATGAATACACCCATCGCTTTTATGGATATAATGAATCGGGTTTTCCAACCCTATCTAGATCGGCTCGTGGTGGTATTCATAGATGACATCTTGGTGTATTCAAGAACTGAGGAGAAAGTGGAGTTGATTCGGGGTTGGTTAAAAGAAGCTTCTGATAGAAAGAAGTCGTATGCAGATCTGAAGCATAAGGAAATTGAGTATTCAGTGGCAGATTATGTTTTCTTGAAGGTCTTATCTTGGAAAAAGATTTTGAGATTTGGACGAAAGGGAAAGTTAAGCCCTAGGTTCATCGGGCCTTATCGGATAGTGAAGCATGTGGGATCGGTCCCGTATCAGCTTGAATTGCCCCCTGAGTTAAACCGGATACATAACATATTTCACGTTTCAATGTTGAGGCGTTACCGTTCTGATCCTTATCATGTAGTGCTAGTAGAGGAAATTAAAGTGAGGTCTGATCTGACTTTCGAAGAAGAACCGATGCAGATTTTGGATCGGGATGTGAAAGTGTTGAGGAGGAAATCTGTTCTGTTGGTCAAAGTGCTGTGGTGTAACCATGGTGCAGAGGAAGCCACGTGGGAGCCTGAGGAGGCAATACGACAACAATACCCTCACCTCTTTTAATTAGGTAAATTTTGAGGGCAAAATTTCTTTAAGGGGGTAGAACTGTAACATCCTAAAATTTGGGTGTGTTTGGGGGTCCTGGGGAGGCTCGGGTTCAAGCTTAAGCCCTGGTGAAATTTTGGTTTTTGGGCACTTTAGTGGGGAGAGCTAGTGGAAGCAGGACTTAAGGTTAATTAAATATGTTTGCTAACACAAGGAGCAATGTGGCCTAGTGGTGTGGCGTCACAAGGGAAGTAGAGAGAGAGTGTGTGTGTTCAAATCCCTCAGGCAGCATATGTGGGCTTTTATTTTAAGCTAAGGAAGGGGAAGAGGTGGAGTTGGAGTAGAACTCTTCCTTGGTGGTTGAAGACTCAGTCAAACTGTTTGAATGAGTGGAGAAGAGGGATTCAAGGAGGAAATGGTGTAGTGGATCAAGGAGTGGAGTGTGTGAGGGAGTTATGCTGTGTGTGGAAGTGGTCACTTAGAGAGCATATTCGGTTTGAGTGGGGAGGGAGTGCCGTTTTCCAAAATTCTTTTGGGGAGAGTCTTGCCTTTAGCATTTGGATTATAGGATTTTGGGTCTTTTCCTCAAATTGCTTGTGCCGAATTTCTTTCCATCTTTTCTTTTCTTTTTGTTTTCTTTCTTTCGCTTTGTTTTCGTGTATTTTTTTTCTCTATTGGTTACCCAAACATCTCTTGGCCGAATCTCTCCTTTCCACCCCTTTTGCACATTGTTTTCGACTCTCCTCTCACCTTTTCTCTTTTGTTCTCACCATAGCCGAAACTTCTCTTTTTCTTCATTGTGTTTCTACTATTTTCTCCATAAGCCAAATTCCTCTTTGTCCCATTTGAATCAGTTTCTCTTTTCTTTTGCCATTAGCCGAACATTGGCTAGTCTGAAGCTTGGTGTTCCTTTAATCGTCGAATCTACCTTTTCATTCAGCTTTTCTCTAGTTGCAAGGTAATAGTTTCTTTTCTTTCTATGTTCACTTTCTCTTTTCTCTCTTAAAGGACTGAAATATTCATCTTTTAACTATTTTTGTAACATCCCTTACCTGTAATCCCCGTCGGAATTGGGCATGAGGCGTTACTGTGTAAAACTACTTGATCGCCACTTAGGCTCAACCCGACTACTCTCCTTGAGTCACTACAACAACTTCTTTTTCATCCTACAAGACCTCACTCATACATATGAGGGCTCTCAAGACTATATCGGGAACTCTTACGATCCGTAAAAATTTTTTCCCATCTAAACAGGGAGTACACGCCCGTGTTTGATGACACACACACCCGTGTATAGTCACACATGCCCATGTGCTCAAGCCGTGCCTAAAAACCCTAGCATTTTGCCAAAGTCCCACGGCTAGGGCACACACCCATATGGAATGGGACACGCCCGTGTACCCTCAAGACATGCCCGTGACTTCCACCCATGGTCGACACTGACTAATTTCACATAGCCTGAACATGCCCGTGTGGATAGGTCGTGGTCTATCATGACTTAAAATGCTAACATGCAGGGGACACACGGCCAAGTCGCACGCCCGTGGGCTGACCCTGGGTCACACATGGCCTAGACACACGCCCGAGTGTCTATCCACATGGACAAGAACAAAGCCATATGACAAGTTCTATTCACTCCACTAGCATGACTCATGCACTCATACAACACATCCATAATCAACTCATATTAGAGTGCAACCACACATTGGTAACTACATCTTTTTATAAAATAAAATAGCCAACAACCGTGGAAAATTTACAAGATAATTATCTTAATAAGAGCCAATACACTTATGGTCAAAATAACAAAATAATCTAACTAGTCTAGCCCCTATACATGCCATACAAAAAATACTAAGTCTAAATATACCAAAGTGAGTAGATAGTGCAGGCGGTCTCCTGATTTTCAGCATATCCTAGCTCGGCTCTTAAGCTCTATAAAACAAGGGAAAGAAAGGGGAGTAAGCTTTAAGCTTAGTAAGTTTACATGTAAACAATATAACATTTTAACATGTATTCAACAATTTCACAACTTTATATACTAAGCAAGAAATAATCTACATTCATGATCATGCTTACTCATTTCATCCATTCACACATTCCAACCATATCACTAGCACAATGCATACATTCATTAACAGGTTCCCCTTCACTTAGCATCACAATGTTACAATATACAACACATCACAATCTCTTAGTCAATTACTTAGAGTCAATTTACTTGATGGTTCCGCACTTAGCCCACCATTAGTCTATATTAGGGTGGTAACGCACTTAGCCCACCAAATAGGTTGGTTACGATGGTATCGCACATAGCCCGCCAAATGATAAGTAGATGATGGTATCGCACAAAGCCCATCGTAATTAAGCAATAAGGTGGTATTGCACTTAGTCCACTAAAAGATAAATATACGATGGTATCGCACATAGCCCATCGTAATTAAACAATAAGGTGGTATTGCACTTAGCCCATCAAAAGATAAATAGATGATGGTATCGCACAAAGCCCATCATAATTAAACAAGAATTATTCAATAACTACCACATTCAATCCACTTGAATCACATATGTTCTCAATCATGTCATACACCAATTAGCAGCACAATGTATTTAAATAAAATTGTATTGTTTACACATAAACTTACCTCGATGCAAAACGTGTTAACTAGCGATTTACTCAATCACCTTGCCTTTCCCACGGTTAAGGTTGATTCCGTGCTCTTCTTGATCTATAACAATGAAATTCATTTGTTTAGATCATTCTATGATCATAATACATCAAATTCTACACTTGGGAAAAAATGACCATTTTGCCCTTGTATATTGGCAAAAATTATGATTTTGCCCCTAGGCTCGTAATTTATTTTTCAACAAATTTCCTCAATAATTAAGCCTAGCTGAACATTTATTTCGCTTAAAACTACTCACCATTCTCACCATTTCATGCATTTATGACACAATTTCATTCTTTGCATTTAAGTCCTATTTAGGTGTTTTCATGCAAACACCTTTCACAAAAGTTATTCCTCATCTCCCTAACATTCATTTTCTTCCATAAAAACTCAGGTAACAACATAATTACTCTCATGGCAAGTCTCTAGACTTCCCACCATAATGAAAATTAGTCCCCTCATTAGCTAACTTAATCTTTGGGGGTTCCAAAAACATAAAAAGTCTCCAAGAAAGACCTCTAAAATCATTTACTTGCAAGGATGATATGTAGCTGAAATTTTCAAGCTTTCAAACCCTTAAACTTGCTGAAATTTTTGGTAGTAGGGGGAGATGAATAGTGAAAGATGATAGCTCCCTTTAGTCATCTTATTTTATCATATTTTAGTCAATTTGTCACCAACTATCACCTAGTTTGACAAAATTTAATGATTTTGTTCCCTAAGCACCCTAAGGCCGACCATTACACTCCAAAATGGCCCAATTTCATTTTAAAATCCTTCATATTACATTCTATAGCTATTAGGTACCCCTACCTTATAAAATAGAACTTTTGCATCTTATGCGATTTAGTTCTTTTTCACAATTAAGCATGCTATTGCTAAAATTAAAGCACCAAAATTTCCATATAGCAATATATTAATACCATAACACAAAAAATAATACTAAAATAATTTTACTCAACCTCAGATTAGTGGTCTCGAGACCACTGTTCCGACTAGCCCTAAAATTGGGCTGTTACAACTCTCCCCTCTTTAGGGATTTTCGCCCTCGAAAATCTTACCGGTAAAGAGGTTTGGATATTGCTCTCTCATGGCTTCTTCCGGCTCCCACGTAGCCTCTTCTACACCGTGTCTTTGCCACAATACTTTTACTAAAGCTATATCTTTATTCC
Organism: Gossypium rotundifolium; assembly: GCA_025506655.1. Classification (NCBI taxonomy): domain Eukaryota; kingdom Viridiplantae; phylum Streptophyta; class Magnoliopsida; order Malvales; family Malvaceae; genus Gossypium; species Gossypium rotundifolium. Next base: position 119,358,886 of record CP106731.1, on the reverse strand, counting down.
TCAATTGTTTCACTTTTTGAGCTAAGATTTTAATCGCTCTTCCTCATATGTCATATCCGGTCGTATCTCAATTTCTGTTGGAGGAATTACATGCGAAGGATCGGAGCGATAACGCCTTAACATTGATACATGGAACACGTTGTGGATTTTCTCTAACTCTACCGGTAAAGCCAACCGATATGCCACTGGCCCAATCCTTTCGGTAATCTCATACGGCCCTACGAACCTCAGACTCAATTTACCCTTTCAATCAAATCTCAATATTTTCTTCCACGAGGACACTTTCAGAAATACCTTGTCGCCCACTTGAAACTCAATTTCTTTTCTCTTCAAATCCGCGTACGACTTTTGTCAGTTTGAACCAGCTTTCAGACTATCCCGAATAACTTTCACTTTTCCTTCAGTCTCTTTAACTAAATCAACCTCATGAATTCGTTTCTCACTCAGCTCGGTCCAATACAAGGGAGTCTGACCCTTACGACCATATAAAGCTTCATAGGTGCCATCGATATGCTCGACTGGTAACTGTTGCTGTAAGCAAATTCAACCAAGGGTAGGTATCTTTCCCAACTACCTTCAAACTCTAATACACAACATCAGAGCATATCCTCAAGAACTTGGATCACTCTCTCAGATTGACCATCAGTCTGAGGATGGAATGCAGTGCTAAAGTTCAACCATGTAACCAAGGCCTCTTGCAACTTCTTCCAAAACCTCAAAGTAAATCTCAGGTCTCTGTCCGAGATAATAGATTAAGGCAGTCCATGTAACCTTACTACCTCTGCAATATACAACTCAGCTAACCTTTCCAGAGAATAATCAATACGCACCGGTATAAAGTGAGCTTACTTCATTAATCTATCAACTATAACCCACACAACATCTTTCTTTTTCGGAGTCATAGGTAAGCCCGTAACAAAATCCATTGTAATCTGATCCCATTTCCACTCGAGAACCATCACTGGTTGAAGTAATCATGAAGGCACTTGATGCTTAGCTTTCACTTGTTGACAAATCATGCATCTTTTTACATACTCCGAGATATCTCTTTTCATTCCCAGGCACCAATAAAATTTCTTCAGATCATTTACATTTTCGTACTGCCCGAGTGTACCGACAAGTAACTACTATGTGCCTCTTTTAAAATTTCTCGGATCAAATCGCCATCTCTGGGTACACAAATTCTATCATGGAACATTAAGCAACAATCCAAACTTACACGAAATTCAGAATCAACTCCTAATTCACACTTTGCTCTTTTAGCTAGTATCTCACTATCATTCCTTTGACCTTTACATATTTTTTGAATGAATAGTGGCCTAGCTTTCAACTCAGCTAGTATGGCACCATCATCAGACAATGACAAACTCGTGCTCATGGCTCTCAAAGCATACAAGGATTTTCTACTCAAGGCATCCGCAACCACATTCGCTTTTCCTGAATGGTAATCGATTACTAGTTCATAGTCCTTCAATAATTTGAGCCACCGTCGTTGTTGTAAATTTAAATCTTTTTGACCCATCAAATACTTCAAACTCTTATGATTCGTGAAGATTCGGCACTTCTCACCATATAAGTAATGTCGCCAAATCTTCAACGCGAAAGCAATCGCGGCCAACTTCAAATCATGAGTCGGGTAATTCTTCTCATGTGGTTTTAATTGCCTTGAGGCGTAAGCGACTACCTTACCCTCTTGCATCAACACACACCGAGACCATTTGACAACGTGTCATTGTAAACTACAAACTCTTTGCCCGACTCAGGTTGCACTAAAATCGGTGCCTCCGTCAACAATGTTTTCAATCTCTCAAAACTCTATTGGTATTTTTCAGTCCATTCAAACTTAACATCCTTGTGCAATAGTTTCATCATCGGGGTAGAAATCATAGAGAATCCCTTCACAAACCACCTATAGTACCCCGCTAAACCCAAAAAGCTTCTGACCTCTGACACGTTCCTCGGTGGTTTCCACTCCACAATAGCCAAGATCTTTCCTGGATCAACTCTAATACCCTTGTTTGACACAATGTGTCCTAGAAATCGACCTCTTAGAGACAAAACTCGCTCTTGCTAAATTTAGCATATAACTGCTTGTCTCTCAAAATCTGTAAGACAACCTTCAGATGCTCCGCATGATCACTTTCATCTTAGGAAGAAATCAATATGTCATTAATAAAGACAACCACAAACTTGTCTAAATACAGTTGGAAGACATAGTTCATTTAGTCCATAAAAACTGCAGGAGTATTCATTAAATCGAACGGCATGACCAGAAACTCATAATGGCCATACCTAGTCCTGAATGCTATTTTTGGCACATCTTGTTCTTTAACCCTCAACTGGTAATAATCGGACCTCAGGTCAATCTTGAAGAACACCGTAGCTCCCTTTAGTTGATCAAATAAGTCATCTATCCTACATAAAGGATACTTATTTTTCACTATCACCTTGTTGAGTTGTCTGTAGTCTATACACAATCTCATCGATCTATCTTTTTTTTCACAAATAGTACCGGAGCACCTCACGGTAATAGCTCGGTCTTGCAAAACCCTTATCCGTCAACTCTTGCAACTGAACCTTCAGTTCTTTCAACTCTAGTGGGGCCATCCTATACGGAACAACGAAAATAGGTGCTATTCTTGGAACCAACTCAATTCCAAACTCAACCTCTTTAACTGGAGGTAATCTAGGTAACTCTTCTGGGAATACATCCGGATACTCACATACAACCGGTAGTATTTCAATCTTTATTTTAGACTCTTGGGTGTTCAGTACAAAAGCGAGATATGATTCACATCCTTTTCTCAAATATTTCTCAGCTACCAAAGAAGAGATCATCATCGGTAAATTATCTAACTAACCTGATTTAATCCGAACAGTTTCACATTTCAATTCAATAAATTTACTGCCACAATTCACTAAAACACTATGGGTATTCAACCAATCCATACCAAGAATCAAATCAAAATCATCAAACAGCAACAACATCAGTTTTGCTAGAAAATAATGACCCCTAATTGTCAAGGGACAGTTCCTACACACCTTGTCCACTAACACATATTTTCCTAACAAGTTGGACACCTTTACCACAAGTTTAGTAGACTCAATAGTCATATTCAAACTAGATGCCAATCTTATACAAATATAAGAATGGGTCAACCTCGTGTCAATCAAAGCAATAGCAAAGGTGTCATGAAGAGAAAAAGTACCCGTTATTACATCTGGTGATGATGCCTCTTTTGAGCGCGAATAGCATAAGTTTTTGTTAGAGCTTGACCCCCTGTCCTCGCAGTAGAGTCTCGTGATACACCTCTACCACTAGTCCTACCTCCCGAGTTCTTTTATGGCCTACTTCTAGAGGATACATTGCTTGATCTCACCTCTTGCTTTTTCTCTTTATCATCTCTTTCAGGGCAGTTTCAGATGAAATGGTCGGGGAACCACATTTGTAAAAATTTTGATTGTTTCCCCAACACTCCCTAGTGTGATGTCTGCCACAACTTGGACACTCGGATGGACTTTAGATTGTCCACACTTGCCATCGAGGTGGCCAAAACTCTTGAACCCAAATACGTGTTGCCTCGCTCTCTTTGCGGATACCCAACTAACGTAGTCATCAAAGGGTTCAGTTTCTTGGGCCTCTTCAGTTGAGCTTTGTGGGATTTACTCATCGGCCTCTTTCTTGCAACCCGGGCCTCACTCACAGCCTTCTTCTTTTCCTTACTCAACTCCTCGGCCTTACTAGCTCTTGTATAAGATAGCTTCCGTAGACACATATTCTTGTGTGTACTTACTAAGCCGAACAAATTCACGCTCATATTCTGCCACAGTCATTTTTCCTTGCTTCAACTTAAGGAATTCTTTTCGTTTTTGGTCTACAAACCTCTGACTTATATACTTCTTTTGGAACTCTTCCAAAAAGAAGTCCCATGTTACCCTCTCCTTAGGAACCACTAAGGTCAACGTTTTCCACCAATGGTATACCGAGTCCTTCAGCAAAGACACAGCGCACTTTAAACTTTCTTTAGGTGTACGAGAGTTCATCAAAAACCCTCATTGAGTTCTCAAGCCAGAACTTCGCCCGCTCAGGGTCATCATCTATATTAGCTCGAAAATCTTCAGCCCCTTGCTTCTGAATTTTTTCTATTGGGGGCTTAGTTGTCCTCACCATTTTTATACCTTGGGGTGCCCTAGGAACTACCTGAGGTATAGGAGGAGGTGGAGGAGGTTGAGCGTTGGGGTTTGCCCGTACATACTCAGTGTACCAATTACTCATCATTTGAAGAAAGGATTCCCGAGCCTCTTTTCCTTGACCCCTAGTCTCGGGTCCACTCTTCACAGTGCGATTCCTCACGAGGGAGCGATGCATTACTAGTCGTGCATCATCATGACCCTTGACCGACGGATCAATATACTACATAGAACAAGTTTAAAATCATCAGAATCCACCACACTATCATTATACGCTTATGGCATGTATAGCTAGACTCCTACACACACTACGGTAGTCCCAGAACCGACTAAACCATAGCTCTAATACCATTAAATGTAACACCCCTTACTCGTAATCCCTGTCAGAATTGGGCACGAGGCATTACTGTATAAAACTACTTGATCGCCACTTAGGCTCAACGCGACTACTCTCCTTGAGTCACTACAACAACTTCTTTTTCGTCCTATGAGACCTCACTCATACAAACGAGGTCTCTCGAGACTATATCGGGAACTCTTACGATCCATAAAAATTCTTTCCCATCTAAACAGGGAGTACACGCCCATGTTTGATGACATACACGCCATGTATAGTCACACATGCCCATGTGCTCAATCCGTGCCTAAAAATCCAGCATTTTGCCAAAGTTCCACGGCTAGGGAACACGCCTATGTGGAATGGGAGATGCCCGTGTACCTTCAAGACATGCCCGTGTCTTTCACTCATGGTCGACACTGACTAATTTCACACGGCCTGAACATGCCCGTGTGGATAGTCCGTGGTCTATCCTGACTTAAAATGCTAACATGCTAGGGAAACACGACCAAGTCACACGCCCGTGGGCTGGCCTGTGTCACACATGGCCTAGACACATGTCCGAGTGTCTATCCATATGGACAAGAACAAAGTCATATGACAAGTTCTATTCACTCCACTAACATGACTCATGCACTCATACAACACATCCATAATCAACTCATATTAGAGTGCAATCACACATGGGTAACTACATCTTTTTGTATAATAAAATAGCCAACAACTGTGGAAAATTTACAAGATAATTATCTTAACAAGAGCCAATACACTTATGGTCAAAATAACAAAATAATCTAACTAGTCTAGCCTCTATACATGCCATACACAAAATCACTAAGTCTAAATATACTAAAGTGAATAGATAGTGCAGGTGGTCTCCTGGTTTTTAGCGTATCCCTGCGAGGCTCTTAAGCTATATAAAATAAGGGAAAGAAAGGGGAGTAAGCTTTAAGCTTAGTAAGTTTACATGTAAACAATATAACATTTTAACATGTATTCAATAATTTCACAACTTTATATACTAAGCAAGAACTAATCTACATTCATGATCATGGTTGTAACATCCTAGAATTAAAGGTTATGTATTTTGTGCTTTTCAATGTGATTGGCTCAGTTAGCTTGTTATTTTGGTGTGTTTAGGGTCTTGGGAAGGCTCGGGTTCAAGCCAGAACTTGGGAAAAATTTCTCTTTTAGGGCACTTTAGGGGGAGAGCTAGTGAAAGCAGGGTTTAAGGATATTTATTTGTGTTGATGACTCAAAGTGAGCATGAGGAGGAGTGGTTGTGGCGTCACTAGCATAATAGGAAGGAAGGAGTTCAAATCCCCTCTGCTGCACTATGGAATTATATTTTTGTGCTCAAGGTCGTGAAGTGTTGGCATTCGGTTGGGACTCTATCATGTGAGGATTTGAATTGGTCAACAAACTCAAATGGATGGAGGAGAGGTGCTTGGGAAGTTTGAATGGGTCAACCAATTCAAATGGTGGATGGAGAGGACTTGGTGGAGCAAATCTAGGAGCAAATCAAGGGATTTGAAAGAGGGATGAAGTTGGCTGAAAGTGGGAGAATTGTGAGGGGAAAAAATTCGATCAAAGTGTAAGGTAGTGTAGGGGATTTTGAGCAGCATTTTCGGAAGTGGGAGAGTAGTGTGCCGTTTAATTCAATAGTGGCTAGGTGAGTTTTGTTTCTTTTAGCATTTTTGGTTATAGCATTTTGGGGACAACATTGCTCTTTCTTTTACAGAAACTTAGAGTGTCTATTCTCTTGGTTTTCATTTCTTTTCTTTTCCCTTTCAAGCTTTGTAGCCAAAACTTCAACTTTCCCACCCTCCTCTTCTTTTTCTTTCCTTCCTACTTTTTTTTTTCTTCACCACAAGTTGAATTCTCCTGAAGCCACTCTTTGCCGAACCACCCTCTTACCATTCTCTTTCGATTATCACCATAGCTGAACCTTTATTCTTCTCTATTATTTCTCTACCTTCTCCATTAAATCTAAATCTCTACTCCCTCATTCTTGTTAGTCTTTCTCCAAAGCCGAATTGTGTTCCCCTTCTATACTTCTTCTTTTTCTTTGTTTTATTAAACACATTCAATTTCCCGTGCTAGTCGAATCCCCTCTTGCGCCAAACTAAATCCATTCTTTCACCCCTTTTTCTATTAGCGTGCATCAGGAAGTAAGGTATTTAGATCTTTTTGTCTACCGAAAGTCTCCCTCTTCAATCGGTTAGGTTGTGCAAGGTAAGGTTCTTCTTTGTTGTTAACATTTCCTTTCAATTTTTCCCTCGACTTGGCTAGGCCAAGCCTTAACCTTTTGTGGTGGTCTAAACTATTTTGTTCTCTTTATGGGAAGGGCTGAATATCTCTTCAGTCAACTTTAGGGATTCCTTTGGGTTGATCCATAGCCGAATCTAGTGTTGTGCAACTTCTCGTTAATTAAGGAAAGAAGTTTTTCTCTAGTCCTATACTATTAGTCTTTCTTTCATGTTACTCTGCTATAACCCAATCTCTTTGTTAGACAATCATCGATCTCTCTAAAAGTACTGTACTGATCAAAGATTCTCTTCATGGATGCGAGTGCTACCCAATCTAAGGAGGGGAGTAGACTCGTAGTCTCTGCTCCCAAGTTCAAGCGACGTGCTGTGTCGACGATTTGAGACTTTTCGTCGGGTTGTGGTAGAGAGCCAACATCCGTTTGGGATAGGCAGATAGTGGTTATTCCCGCTAGTGAGAATAGCAATGATCAGGTTAGTTTGGTCCTTCGCGTAATCAGGTGTGAAATTCTCACACCTTCATTTGGTTGATTAGTAATAAATATGTGTGTTGTTTAAAAGCCGAGATATCAGTAATGCTGTTGAGTTACCCTTGGGGGTAAGATTGGAGATACCAGGTTAGTTACTTTCATGACTATGTCAGTTATATAACTTGGCATGAATATATGTATGCTCCAATTATTTTATGTACATTGATATATGTTGTATAAATTACATTATAATTAAATATTGCACGGGATTGGGTTATGATATTGATGAAAAGGGGTAGTGTATATCTATGACTCTATTACATTATTTCGATGGCTCGGTGCCACATATATCGGTGACTCTATTACATTATATCGACATTGAGCAGCATGACTGTTAGCATGACTGTCAATGAAGAGTGTAGCGGATGGAGGGTTGATTGTAGAAATCCCCACAGGTGTGTTGAGGTTGGACATATGGAGCGGTGTGTAGCGGATGGAATTTTAGGTTGGGTTGCATTGCATTCACTATCTGATATGCCATGTTGTTAGGGCTATGACCCAATTCGATACGTATGGGCTCCGGATAATTTGCTTCTATGGACTTAGGCCCAGATTTTGTTCGTAAGGGGAATTACACACTGAGTTCTCATAACTCACCCCTCTGTTTAATTTTGTAGGTAATTCCTAGCTTTGCTGATTTAGAGCCGAAGAAGACTCTGTGGTGGCCATGCATCGTTTCTATAGTAAACTTCATTTTACATATCCTTAAACTTATTTTTATTTTGGATTATGTTCTGTAATTAGGCCACTGGAATTTTTAATTTGGTTTTTATTTAACGCATTTATTATCTGTTATGAGTTGATTAATATGAGGTTTTTTTTTCTAAAAATGAAAATAACTATTTTCCAAAATATTAATGAACGGTTCGCAAACTATTGATAATTTTAACTCGAGATTTTTCTTAAAACTTCAAAAAAACTATATCAAATTGGTGCATTTTTTGAAAACCACTAAAATTGATTTTTTGTGTTATAAAATAAAGTTTTGGTGTTGGCAATACTAATAACATTTTACAAAGAAAACCATAAACCGAATTTAATTTTCAAAATGGAGACAAAACTTGAAATTTTCAACGATTGCGAAATTTATTAAGCAACCTTTCCATATGACATGCCAGATCCGGTTGTAACGTCCAGGCTGAGTTTGGGGTGTTACATTTTGTGGTATCAGAGCTCGGTTACAAAACTCGACTGTGAAATGGGTTCAAAAATGCTTTTTTAAGATTGGTTTGAAAGGTGGTTTAGAAAAATATGTCTTTCTACAAGTATGGCACACTAAGTCTCCGGCCCAAATCCGTACTGTAAGTCTTCTGATTCTATTTGATTTTATGAAAGGATTTTTATTGTGTTATGATTGTTAGTTATAGGAGATAAATTTTTAGAGATCGAGACCTTTAGAAATACAATCTGCGAAAACTACTTTTAAATCTGTATTCATAAGATATCCGTTAATAAACAGTGGAATAATTTACTAATTCATAAAATTTCTAATCAGATTAAGTCGATTCAATAAACATGAGCGTTAGAGGACATGGACTTGGTGGACGTGGCCGAGGTAAAGGCTGAGATGCTAGGGCTGGATCTAAGGCATCGGGAAACATGCCTGATATGTAAGCACCTGCATCACCGATAATCGAGACAGGGTCCCATGATCGAACTGGGGGGATGATGCTTTGTCCCAAGCTATGTCATGAGTGTTGGAGCAGGTTCTTGGGATAAGATCGGATCAGTAGCCAAAATTTATTCTGAGAGACTTCGCAAATGAAATTTGAGATATTTAGGGTATTTTTGGTGTGGCCCCTAACGTAGCTGAATACTGGTTGGAAGCGGTTGAACGAATCATGGACGATCTAGATTGTACCGCAGAGGAAAAGTTGAGGGGAGCAGTGTCTCTCCTGCGTGATAAGGTATACCAGTGGTGGCTCACAGTGAGGGAAGGTACTTCAGCAGATCGTATCACTTGGGAATTCTTTATGACAACGTTTCAGGGAAAATATGTTGAGGTAAGCTATGTGGATGCCCAGAGAAAAACATTTCTGAATCTGGTTCAATGGGGTAAATCTGTGGCTGAATACGAGGAGGAGTTTTTACACTTGACCCGTTACGCCCGAGGTATAGTTGTGACTAACTATGAATGTTGTGTTCGGTTCGAGGATGGTCTGCAGGATGAGCTGCGGGTACTGCTAACTTCACAGCGGAAAAGGGATTTTGCCATTCTGGTTGAGAAAGCAAAAATAGCTGAAGAAGTAAAGCGATCTGAGAGGCAAAATCGAGATAAGGATAGAGATAAGAATAAGAGGAGTTTTGGCCGTCAGGATCTACTGAGGGTTTCCAAAAGAGGCCTAGGTTTGAGGGGCCGAGTTGAGGTGCCATGCCTATTATTGTTGGTCAGTCTCGATCGTGTGCTTGATGTTGAAAATTACATTCGGAAGAGTGTTGGGTAAGAAATAGAGGATGTTTCAAGTGTGGATCTATGGACCATCTAATAAGGGTCTATCCACAAGAGTTGGTTAGGGCACGATCGGTGAGTCAGGGTTATGCACAGCCGAGAAGAGGTGGGCAGCAGCCACCGAGAGGTCGTGGTCCGATCAGAGGAAGAAACGGAGTTGGTCGAGGGCGTAGAGCACTAGGTAGAGGTGCTAGTAATACAGATGCAAGACAACCTAGATTGGTTTATGCGGCTAGATGGTGAGAGGATTGTGATGCATCAGACGTCATAATCGGTACGTTTCTTGTGTTTGATACACCTTTTACATCTTTGATAGATGTTGCGTCTACACACTCATATGTTGCCTGTACTGTATATGGGACTTTGAGCATTAAATCTAAGCTTGTTGCTAGAGAAATATCTGCGATTAGCCCTTTAGGACAATATGTAGTGGTGAGCAAACTATTTAGGAGTGTGCCTTTGGAAGTACAATGGGTTGTTTTCCGACAGACTTGATGGAATTGCCGTTCGGCGAGTTTGATTTGATTTTAGGTATGGACTAGTTAGTTAAGCATCGGGCAAACTTGATTTTTTCTGCTAAGCACATGATATTGAAGACTTTCGAGGATGAGGAGGTGCTGGTGATAGGTGAGAGAAAGAATTACCTGTCCAATGTGGTGTCTGCACTAAAGGCTGAAAGGATGGTGCGAAAAGAGTGTAAAGCATTTTTAGCTTTCATCAGTGCTTTGGAGGCCAAAGAATTGTTTGTAAGGGATTTTAGAATGGTGAAAGAGTTCTCAGACGTCTTTTCAGAAGAGCTTCCAAGGTTACCTCGGATTGTGAGGTGGAGTTCAGCATTGATTTACTTCCGGGAATAGCTCCGGTGTCCCCATATAGGATGACGTCGAAAGAGCTAGTAGAACTTAAAGCTCAGATCCAGGAACTATTAGATCGTGGATTTATCGACCAAGTGTGTCTCCATGGGGAGCACCAGTGTTGTTCGTGAAGAAAAAGGAAAAAGGACGGGTCGATGCGTATGTGCATTGACTATCGTCAGTTGAACAAGTAGACGATTAAGAACAAATACCCACTACCAAGGATTGACGACCTATTCGATCAGTTGCGAGGAGCCTCAGTTTTCTCAAAGATAAACTTGAGATCTGGGTATCATCAGTTAAAGGTCAAGGAAGCGAAAATTCATAAGACTGTGTTTGAACACGGTATGGGCATTACGAGTTTCTAGTGATGCCGTTCAGGTTAACAAATGCACCAACTGCTTATATAAACATGATGAACTGGGTCTTCTAACCTTATTTAGACCGGTTCGTGGTGGTTTTCATAGATGATATTTTGGTGTATTCGAGAATGGAGGAGGAGCATGATTCTCATCTTGGGGTTGTTCTGCAGATGTTGAGAGAGAAGCAACTGTATCCCAAATTTAGCAAGTGTGAATTTTGGCTGAAGGAAGTTACCTTTTTGGGGCATGTTGTTTCTGCCGAGGGGATTAGGGTTAATCCCCAAAAGATCAAAGCTATTCTGGACTGGAAGCCACCGAAGTCTATAGCAAAAATTTGAAATTTTCTTGGGTTAGCTGGGTACTACAGAAGGTTCATTGAGGGATTCTCGTTGATTGCTGCACCATTAACCAAGTTGTTACGGAAAGGGGTATCGTTTGTTTGGGCTGATAAGCAGCAGGAAAGCTTTGAGAAGCTAAAGAGGATTTTGATTGAGGCACCAGTGTTGATTTAGCCTGAGGCTGGGAAAGAGTTTGTCGTCTATTGTGATGCATCACACATGGGGTTAGGATGTGTGCTAATGCAAAAGAGGAAAGTAGTCGCGTATGTGTCTCGACAATTAAGACTACATGAGGTGAATTATCCCACTCATAATTTGGAGCTAGCTATGGTAGTGTTCGCCCTGAAGATTTGGAGACACTACTTGTATGGAAAAAAGTCGATCATCTACACCAACCATAAGAGTCTGAAATATCTCCTTACCCAGAAAGAGTTGAATTTAAGGCAGCGGAGGTGGATTGAGTTATTAAAGGACTACGACTGCTCGATCGAATATCACCCGAGTAAAGCTAATGTGGTGGCAGATGCGTTGAGTCGTAAAGTGATAACAGATTTGAGGACAATGTTTGCTCATCTTAGTCTGTATGAATATGGTAGCTTGTTAGTTGAACTTTAGATAAAGCCAACATGGATAGATCAGATTAAGGAGAAGCAATTGTTGGATGAATTGTTAATTTCTCGACTTCAACAAGTGGAGAGTGGTGAGACAGAAGATTTTGGTCTGAACAGTGAAGGGGTAATCTGTTTTCGTGGAAAGGTTTGTATGCCGAAGGACTCAGAGTTGAGGTAGATGATTCTACGAGAGACGTATAGTAGCCCATACACTATGCATCCTGGTGGAAGTAAGATGTATCGAGACTTACGTGAATAGTATTGTTGGCCTGGTCTAAAACGGTAAGTTACCGACTTTGTGAGTAAGTGTTTGACATGTCAGCAAGTGAAGGAGGAACACCAGTTACCTTCGGGGTTGTTACAACCGGTGAAGATTCCACTTTGGAAGTGGAAAAGGATAACGATGGATTTTGTTAGTAGGCTACCTCTAACGCCTAGTAAGAAAGATTCAGTGTGGGTGATTGTCGATCGATTGACGAAGTCGGCACACTTCATACCAATTCGTATTGACTTTTCATTATAGAAGTTAGCCAAGCTGTATGTGGCAGAGATTGTGAGGTTGCATGGGGTACCCGTATCTATCATATCAGATAGGGATCCTAGGTTTACATCACGGTTCTAGAAGGTGTTGCATGAAGCTTTGGGTACAAGGTTAGATTTTAGCACAGCGTTTCACCCGCAAACTGATGGTCAGTCAAAAAGGGTAATTCATATTCTAGAAGACATGTTGAGGGGTTGTGTAATCGACTTCAAGGGTAGTTGGGAAGATTTCTACCGTTGGCAGAGTTTGAGTACAACAACAGCAATTAATCCAACATTCAGATGGCACCCTATGAGGCACTGTATAGTCGTAGGTGTCATACCCCTACCTACTGGATAGAGTTGGGTGAGCGAGTTACTGGGTCCGGAATTGATCTCAGAGACTGAGGAAAAGGTTAAGTTGATTCAGCTCGGTTGAAGGAAGCTTTCGACAGGAAAAAAATCATATGCAGATCTGAGACGTAGAGAAATAGAATTCTCTATGGGTGATGTTTTTGAAAGTCTCACATTGGAAAAAGGTTCTAAGATTTGGACAGAAAGGCAAGTTGAGCCCCAGATTCATCGAGCCTTATCGAGTGTTGAAATGTGTGGGACTAGTAGCGTATCAGCTTGAGTTACCTCCAGAGTTGAGCTAGATCTATAATGTATTCCATGTTTCGATGTTAAGGCGCTATTGTTCGGACCCATCTCACGTAGTATCAGTGGAAGAAATTAAAGTAAGACCCGACCTGTCTTTTGAAGAAGAACCGGTATAGATCTTGAATCGGGATGTTAATGTGTTGAGAAGGAAGTTTGTTTCATTGATCAAAGTGTTATGGCATAATCACGGTTCAAAGAAAGCCATGTGGGAGCCAGAAGAGACAATTCGACAACAATACCCTCACCTCTTTTGACCAGGTAAATTTCGAGGTTGAAATTTCTTTAAGGGGGTAGAACTGTAACATCCTAGACTTAGGGGTTCTACATTTTGTGTTGTTCAATGTGATTGGCTTGGTTAGCTTGTTATTTTGGTGTGTTTGGGAGTCTTGGGGAGGCTCGGGTTCGAGCCAGAGCTTGGGAGAAAATTTTATTTTAGGGTATTTTAGGGGGAAAGCTAGTGAAAGCAGGCTTTAAGGATATTTATTTGTGTTTGATGATTCAAAGTGAGCATGAGGAGGAGTGGTTGTGGCATCACTGGCAGGACAGGGGGAAGGAGTTCGAATTCCCTCTTACTGTGGAACTTTATTTTTGCGCTCAAGGTGGTGAAGTGTTGGCATTCGGCTGGGACTCTATCAGGTGAGGATTTGAATTGGTCAACAAACTCAAATGGATGGAAAAGAGGTGCTTGGGGAGTTTGAATGGGTTAACCAATTCAAATTGTGGATGGAGAGGACTTGGTGGAGCAAATCTAGGAGCAAATCAAGGGTTGTGGTGGAGGGATGAAGTTCGTCGAAAGTGGGAGACTTGTGAGGGGGAAAAATTCGGTCAAAGTGTAAGGAAGTGTAGGGGATTTTGAGTAGGATTTGTGGAAGTGGGAGAGTAGTGTGTTGTTTAAGTCAAGAGTGGCTAGGTGAGTTTTGTTTCTTTTAGCATTTTCGGTTATAGCATTTTGGGGACAACATTGCTCTTTCTTTTACCAAAACTTAGAGTATCTATTCTCTTGGTTTTCATTTCTTTTCTTTTTCCTTTCAAGCTTTGTAGTGAAACTTCAACTTTCCAACCCTCCTCTTCTTTTTCTTTCCTTCCTACTTTTTCTTCTTCACCACAAGCCGAATTCTCTTGAAGCCACTCTTTGCCAAACCACCCTCTTGCCATTCTCTTTCGATTATCACCATAGCTGAACTTTCATTCTTCTTCATTATTTCTCTACCTTCTCTATTAAATCGAAACCTTTACTCCTTCGTTCTTCTTAGTCTTTCTCCAAAGCCGAATCATATTCTTGTTCTATACTTATTCTTTTTCTTTGTTTTATTAAACAGATTCATTTTCTCGTGCTAGCTAAATCCCCTCTTGCACCAAACTAAATCCATTTTTCACCCCTTTTTCTATTAGCCGTGCATCAGGAAGCAAGGTATTAGGATCTTTTTGTCTACCGAAAGTCTCCCTCTTCAATCGGTTGGGTTGTGCAAGGTAAGGTTCTTCTTTATCGTTCACATTTCCTTTTGGTTTTTCCCTCGACTTGGCTAGGCTGAGCCTTAACCTTTTGTGGTGGTCTAAACTCTTTTTTTCCCTTTATGGGAAGGGCCGAATATCTCTTCAGTCGACTTTAGGGATTCCTTTGGGTTGATCCATAGCCGAATCTGGTGTTGTGCAACTTCCCGTTAATTAAGGTAAGGAGTTTTTCTCTAGTCCTATACGATTAGTGTTTCTTTTGTGTTAGTCTGCCATAATCCAATCTCTTTGTTAGACAATCATCAATCTCTCTGAAAGTATTGTACTGATCAAAGATTCTCTTTATGGATGCGAGTGCTAGCCAATCTAAGGAGGGGAGTGGACTCATAGTCTCTGCTCCCAAGTTTAAGCGACGTGCTGTGTCGATGGTTCGAGACTTTCCACCGGGTTGTGGTAGAGAGCCGACATCCATTTGGGATAGGCAGATAGTGGTTATTCCCGCTAGTGAGAATAGCAACGATCAAGATAGTTTGGTCCTTCTCGTAATCAAGTGTGTAATTCTCACACCTTCATTTGGTGATTAGTAATAAATATGTGTTGTTTAAAAGCTAAGATATCGGTAACGGCTATTGAGTTACCCTTGGGGATGAGATTGGAGTTACCAGGTTAGTTACTTTCATGACTATGTCAGTTATATAACTTGGCATGAATATATGTATGCTTTGATTATTTGATGTACATTGATATATGTTACATCCATTACATTATAATTAAATATTGCATGGGATTGGGTTATGATATTGATGAAAAGGGGCAGTGTATATCGGTGACTCTATCACATTATTTTGATGGCTCGGTGCCACATATATCGGTGACTCTGTCACATTATTGCAATGGCTAGGCCACATACATCAGTGACTCTTTCACATTATATCGGCTTTGAGCAGCATGACTGTCAGCATGACTTCCAATGAGAAGTGTAGTGGATGGAGGGTTGATTGAAGAAATCCCCATAGGTGTGTTGAGGTTGGGCATATGGAGCAGTGTGTAGCAGATGGAATACTAGGTTGGGCTGGGTTGCATTGCATTCACTATTTGATATGCCATGTTGTTAGGGCTACGGCCCAATTCAATACGTATGGGCTTTGGCCAATTTGCTTGTATGGGCTTAGGCCCAGATTTCGTTCGTAAAGGGAATTACACGCTGAGTTCTCGTAACTCACCCCTCTACTTAATTTTGCAGGTGATTCCTAGCTTTGCGAATTTGGAGCTGAGGAGGACTCTGTGGTGGCCATGCATCGTTTCTGTAGTAAACTTCGTTTTACATATCCTTAAACATATTTTTATTTTGGATTATGTTCTGTAATAAGGCCACTGGAATTTTTAATTTGGCTTTTGTTTAACGCATTTATTATCTATTATGAGTTGATCAATACGGGGTTTTTTCTAAAAACAAAAATAACTGTTTTCCAAAATATTAATGAACGGTTCACAAACTATTGATAATTTTAACTCGAGATTTTTCTTAAAACTTCAAAAAAAAACTATATCAAATTGGTGCATTTTTTGAAAACCACTGAAATTGATTTTTGTGTTACAAAACAATGTTTTCGGTGTTGGTAATACTAATAACATTTTACAAAGAAAACCATTAACTGAATCTAATTTTCAAAATGGAGACAAAACTCAAAATTTTCAACGATTGAGAAATTTCTTAAACAACCTTTCCATGTGACATGTCAGATCCGGTCGTAACGTCCAGGTCGGGTTTGGGGTGTAACAATGCTTATTCATTTCCTCCATTCACACATTCCAACCATATCACTAGCACAATGCATACATTCATTAACTGGTTCCCCTGCACTTGGCATCACATTGTTACAATATACAACACATCACAATCTCTTAGTCAATTACTTAGAGTCAATTTACTTGATGGTTCCGCACTTAGCCCACCATTAGTCTATATTAGGGTGGTAACGCACTTAGCCCACCAAATAGGTTGGTTACGGTGGTATCGCACATAGCCCACCAAATGATAAGTAGATGAAGGTATCGCACAAAGCCCATCGTAATTAAGTAATAAGGTGGTATCGCACTTAGCCCACCAAAAGATAAATGGACGATGGTATCGCACAAAGCTCATCGTAATTAAACAATAAGGTGGTATCACACTTAGCTCACCAAAAGATAAATAGACGATGGTATCGCACAAAGCCCATTGTAATTAAACAATAATTATTCAATTACTACCACATTCAATCCACTTGAATCACATATGTTCTCAATCATATCATATACTAATTAGCAACACAATGTATTTAAATAAAATTGTATTGTTTACACATAAACTTACCTCGATACAAAACGTGTTAACTAGCGATTTCCTAAATCATCTTGCCTTTCCCATGGTCAAGGTTGATTCTGCGCTCTTCTTGATCTATAACAATGAAATTCATTCGTTTAGATCATTCTATGATCACAATACATCAAATTCTACAATTGGGCAATAAATGACCATTTTGCCCTTGTATATTGGCAAAAATTATGATTTTACCCCTAGGCTTGTAATTTATTTTTCAACACATTTCCTCAATAATTAAGCCTAGATGAACATTTATTTCTCTTACAACTACTCACCATTCTCACCATTTCACGCATTTATGATACAATTTCATTCTTTGCATTTAAGTCCTATTTAGGTGTTTTCATGCAAACACCTTTCACAAAAGTTATTCCTCATCTCCCTAACATTCATTTTCTTCCATAAAAACTCAGCTCACAACATAATTACTCTCATGGCAAGTCCTTAGACTTCCCACCATAATCAAAATTAGTCCCCTCATTAGCTAACTTAAGCTTTGGGGTTCCAAAAACATAAAATAATCACCAAGAAAGACCTCTAAAATCACTTACTTGCAAGGATGAGATGTAGCTGAAATTTTCAAGCTTTCACCCCTTGAACTTGCTGAAATTTTTAGTAGTAGGGGGAGATGAATAGTGAAAGATGATAGCTCCTTTTAGTCATCTTATTTTATCATTTTTTAGTCAATTTGTCACCAACTATCACCTAGTTTGACTAAATTTATTGCTTTTGTTCCCTAAGCACCCTATGGCCGGCCATTACACTCCAAAATGGCCCAATTGCATTTTAAATTCCTCCATATTACATTCTATAGCTATTAGGTACCCCTACCTTATAAAATAGAACTTTCGCATCTTATGCGATTTAGTCCTTTTTCACAATTAAGCATGCTATTGCTAAAATTAAAGCACCAAAATTTCCATATATCTATATATTAATACCATAACACATAAAATAATACTAAAATAATTTTCTTCAACCTCGGATTAGTGGTCCCGAACCACTATTCTGACTAGTCCTAAAATTGGGCTGTTACACTTTTATTCAGGTCGAATCTGAATACTCCTCTCCACCTCAAATCTTGTTTGATCCTTTGGGAAAGCCGAAACCCTTGTTGGTCAGTTACTGAATCTATGCCACCTTGTTAAGGATATCTATGGCCGAATGGGGGGGATGGTTGGTTTTTTTATTAATCTTTGAGTTTCTTAAAAGTCGCTTCTTTTATTACCTTGAATAGTTTTTTAACGCGATCTTTTCGATAGGGGAACGGATCTTTGATCAGTAGAAGGTGGACTGAATACCCTCGTTGGAAGAGAGGCTAATACTTGGTGGTAAGTATAGCCATGGCCAAATAGGGGGAATGGATGGATGTTCTTTATTCTAGGTTCATTTAGGCCGAAAGGCCGTTACTTCGTTATTTTGAAACAACATCCTTGACTCGTGCTCTTCATTAGGGACTCAATTTCGTAATCAAAGGGAGTAAACTGAACATTCAAGCGTAGCAAAGAGTTGCCATCGTTCTTGGTAAGTAGTGTGGATTAGATTATCGTTTTCAACCTAATGGATATGTCTTTCTATGATTAAGGCTAATGGTTAAAGTATATGGCTTTATAGGTGCATAATCCCGAGGGTTCAATCTACACTAGTAATAGGTGTGTAATCTCACACCCATTTCTATGAATGCTTGTGATGTTCTGTGAAATGGCCAAAAGCCGAAAAGCCGGCAACTGTGACCACTCGAGTGTACGAGTGCTCGTAGTGGTACATCAAGATACAAATCATGACGTTAAGCCATTGAGATTGTCACGAACACTCTCGCAATACTGAGGCTATAACGGGCCTAATCGAGCCAAAATGGGCCAAATGGGCCCAACGGGCTATCCGGCCCACTTTGGCAAAACTGTTGGAAAACTAGCAAATGATAGGCCCGAATGCGAAATCTGCAAATCTGAAACTGAAACCATGCATTTTAGGCCATATGGGCGTGTAGGCCCATTTGGGCCTAAAATGGATTTTAGGCCCAATAGTTCCGTAGAGACCCAAAAAAGGTTTCGTGTCGCTCGAGGTGACAGCAGGCCTTCGAAAGGGCCGTTAAATGTGAAAGTACTAAAACACCCCTAGAGGGTAAATTACTGAAATACCCTTTGAAGGGTAAAGTACCAAAATACCCCTAGAGGGTAAATGACCGTTATACCCCTAGTGGTAGTTTAAGTGATATATGTGTGATATTTATATGATTGAATATGATTGTGACATACTGCATACACAAATTATTTATGTCACAAAATCATGCATTGGGTTGGGTTTGATGATCGGAGGAAGTATATTCTGGTGGCTCTGCGACAATCTGTATAGTGGCTGTGCCACGTATATTCTGTTATTTTGGTGGCTTCACCACAAATTCTGTGATTAGCAGCTTGTCTGCCTTATTGGTGTGTAGCGGATGGGTGGGTCGATTTAGAAATCCCCACAGGTGTGTTGGGCTGGTATGGGTGGTGTGTAGTGGATTTATTAGGTTGGGCTATGTACTCGGGTTGCATTATCATATTTATAGGGCTAAGGCCCAGATTGTTACTGAATAGGGCTTCTGCCCAGTCTATTCTGTATGGGTTTGGACCTAGTTAATGATCGACTAGGGGATTACACACTGAGTTCTCGTAACTCACCCCTCTGCTTTAACCTTGCAGGTGATCCCCAACGTTAGAGATTTGGAGAGGCGGAGGACTCGTGGTTGCCATACATCGGGAATATTTCTCGTGAACTTTGTAAATTCAGTTTTACCTTATTTCAAGTTTATTTATTTTGGGTTAATATTTTGTAATAAGGCCGTTGGTTTATTTTCTTTTAAGTTTTCATTAATAATTGTTAAACTTATAAATATGTGGTTTTCATGAAACAACAATAACTATTTTCAAAATATCACATTCTCGTAATTCACTGAATCGATTTCTGTTATAAATAAGTTCTTGGAAATAATAATAACAATATCGTTTTTACAAGAAAACCATAAAGACAAATTAGATTTTCACAAACAACTAAGCTCGAAGTTTCAAAGAGAATACAAACATTTAAACGAACGCGCAAGTTTTTAAACTACCCTTCTATGTGACATGCTAGATCCGATCATAATGTCTAGGCCGAGTTTGGGGTATTACAACGCCCGTGCGATACAGGCACGGGATGCAACCCAGGCGTGCCAGAGCCCTGAACACTCGAAAAACACGGGTTGAATAAAGAGAACACGGGCGTGGCCCCTGACCGTGTTCCCCACCCCCTATTTAAAGCAACACACAGCCGCACATCCCCCAAATTTTTCCCCAACCCTAACATTTCTCTTCCTAAATCTCAAGCCAATTCCGACCACCAGCAAACCTTTCCCCCTCTTGACTTTCCCCGTCCCCTACCTCTTTCCCCCTTTCATAATACACATAAAATTAGTACACACCGTCATAGCCATGTTCCCCAATTCAATTGTAGGACACGCCCGTGTAGCACCCCTCAACGCCCGTACACCAACCAATCGCGCCACTCCTCTCCAAGAACTCCACCGATCACCTCTCCTCTTAACATTTTTCTCTTTTATACTATTTATCACTT
Source organism: Gossypium rotundifolium (assembly GCA_025506655.1). Classification (NCBI taxonomy): domain Eukaryota; kingdom Viridiplantae; phylum Streptophyta; class Magnoliopsida; order Malvales; family Malvaceae; genus Gossypium; species Gossypium rotundifolium. Next base: position 119,338,354 of record CP106731.1, on the reverse strand, counting down.
AATTTTATTTAGTTCCTAATTAGTTCATTCTTATGACTTAATATTAGTTTTATTCATGTTATTCATTGTTTAAATAATAGTTATTAGTATCTATACAAAATATGAATTTATCCTTATCATGATCTTTGTCATTGTTATATACTTGATATTGTTGAGTTCTTAAATATTTTGCAATATGGCTGAAAATGATACTTGAATCAGTGAATATCTATTTCTTTCAGGACCACAATGTCATCAAATCGAGACAAGAAAACCACGGTCCTCAGTTCTAAAAAATGAAAGGGACTCGGTTCATCATCGGCCAGTGCATCCGCCGAAATACGCCACCGTTCTTACAAGTTCCTCAAGGACCACAGGAGGACCTCTATAAGATACTTCACGCACGACCACTCAGCGCAGGGAGATGTATTGATTGGGACACTTTGGAGCAAGTCCGATTAGCCAACAACATCAGTTCTTTACAATCATCGAGTCCACAGATCTAGAACTCACCTTAGAAGTCTGCTCCACTTTCCACCTTCAGACAGTGATGATAAACCACGATGACCCCGGCAAAATCCAATTCCATCTTGGAGGCATCATACGAGAACTAAATGTACCACAATTCAGGGCTGCATTAGGACTATATACTGACAAATTTATGGAGGAGCATGATCTCTTGGAGCTCCATTGCTACCTTCACAACACTCCGAAGAAATGTTGGTATAATATAGCCCCCAGTTCAGACTCGTATGACCCTAGCCGCTCGAAAGCAACAGCTCTCACCCCATCTTTATAATACTTACACGCCATTCTAGCTCACACGTTGACAGGAAGGAAAGAGAGGCATCTTCAATACTCACGATGCCTACTTCCTATGGTGCATGGCAAATGGACACCTTTTTTACCTAGCTTATTTCATAGCCCGTGCCATTCAACACCAAATAGAGCAACATAGGAGGGGGTCATATCTATGGGTCCGTACATCACACGCTTGGCTCGATATTTCAGGCTCCTCAATACCACCGCTCAGATCTCCTCACTCACACTGAGAGGTCAGATGTCCCCACAGGGCATCTAGACAATGCTACACATGAGGATGATCCAACATCGACGTGGGATCGATCCTCCCCAATATCGACTAGCTCTTACTACTGAGGAGGAGGACCTTGAGGATATTACTGACGATGTCCCACAACCACATGAGGAGCCACAACCGAGCCATCGCCCATCTCATGCGGCTACTTCACTTTCAGACATTTCTGCACACACTCAGTTCAAGCAGTATTGTACTCAACAATTCAATGACACCACTCGACAACTCGATGGCATTGAGGCAACTTTTCAACAGATTTGTCATCACTTTCACAAATCACTGCCGCCTCTACCTACCAATCCAACTGATGACGAGGACCTTTGAGGCCCTTCTAATTTTCAGTGTTTATTTTCATTTTAATTCCTTTTCTTTTTTTATTTATTATATTTTTTATTAATCAAGCTTTTTAATCTTTTTGTTTCAAACTCTTATTATTACAGTTTAATTTTTTTAATTGACTGTCTAACCCTCGAGAATCCCTAACAACATGAAGTAAATAGTACTCCCTAAAAATTTAACTGATGACTTCGCAGTTTTAAGGTTCAATGTGCCACTCCGAGAATGGAAAACATCACTAGGAGTATTCACCACCATACTCACTTATGTTTAAGTCATCATCATTAATCATCCTCCAAGGAATCCATCCAAAAATTCAGAAAGTTTCACCTCTCTCCCTTACTTTTGATTTTCTTATTATTTGATTATTATCTATCTTTGTACATTGAGGGCAATGTACATCTTAAGTGTAGGGAGGGGTGAAAATTATTTAGAAAAAAATGCCTAACTTTTTGCATTATTCTTAAATCCCTGAATGATATTATGTCTTAAAGTAATTTTCTCATATCACTAATTAGAATGAAATTTCTGTTAATTGATGATTTTTATTGATATGTTTTAGATTAAGTCATTGATAATTGTGCAATGATGATTTAAACTTCAAGATACTAGAGAATCAATCATGATAAGTCTATTTTCAAAGAAATAAATTTAAAAATTTTGTTAGGTTGTCTACCTGAATCTAATTGTTACCTTGAAATTTGAAATTTACAAAGTTGATATCAAAAAACCATAATTTTTTGTGAGATTTGATCCTTTTACAGCATACATTCTTTTCGTGCTCACTTTTATTGATTATGAGTGTGTCAACATTGATTTGTTATTCTAGAACATGATTCGATTATACATGTCAAGACCACATTATTGATTTGATATACAGAGATGATTAAGGTGCTTAGGATTTAACCCACTTACTCCACTGAAAGCCTACCTTCACAATTAACCCCTAGTGAACCCCTTTGATCCTAACAACCCTTTTATTGACTCAACCCACTAATATTAACCTGAAACCCATCTTGTATTTGTTATCACCATTCCTTTTGACTACCCTTCTATCGAGACTTGATTTGATCTTGCCAATTATATTTTTCAATTGTTAAAGTTTTATCTTATACTGATTTGTTTTTAAAAAAATCATCAAAGTATATTCATTATTAGTTCTGTGATTAAGTGAGCTTATATGTTTAATTTCAATATCCTGAGAAGAAGCGTATTATTATTTTTCATGTTATGTAATTGTTTAGTTTATTAGTTCATTTTTTTTAGTGAGGCAATTTGCCAATTCAATCTCGATTCTAACCCTTCTAATTTAGCCTTTATCCACACCGTTAACCCGAGCCCTGTTACAACCCTTAAAAGACCTTTTGATTTGTGTATCATCTCATTTTACAGTGGTGGAGATTTGATTTTCAGGCAAGCCTATGGGATTAACTTTTCATGTTTGACTTTTGAGCGCTTAATTTTTGAACCTTAAACACCTTGAGTGATTTGAGTGAATCTTTAGTGAGGATGTCAACTTTTGTCGATTTTGAATTAAAGGTGATTATTTAGGTAAGGGGAAACACCTATCTTTTTTGTGTATCAAACTATGACATTGATTGTTTGAATCTTCAAGACTATTTTAGTTAAATTATCCATGTATAAATTATCTATGAATTATGATGAAACATTATTGATGAATATTATGAATAGAGGAAGTTCGTTTTAATTATGAGTTGAGAATTTTTCTTGAGGACAAGCAAAAGTTTAAGTGTGGGGTATTTGATAAACCGTAAAATGAACATATTTTAATCCCACATTTAGCTTACTTTTGGATGAATTATCCCTTTAATTATGGAAATAGGTGCTCCTAATCCTTTGTTTTCATGTTTTATATTCAGTAGAGCACATGAGGATGAAAAGAACTAGTAACGGGCCAAAATCGGAGAAAATGGGCCAAGGCACGAAATCCACACGGCCTGGGTCCAAGACCACACAGCAGTGCCCCGTAAGAAGACCCCAACACAGCCTGGACCCCGAAATACATGGCCGTGCCTCATCAACAGACTCGAACATGGCCTGGCCACGATTTACACTGGCGTGTGCCATTAGTGTGCCTCTGCCGCAGAGTAAGAAGAATTCTATTCAGATTAGGGTACTTAGAGGCAAAGAAACATATTCCAAAAGCCTATATAAACACCCTAGAGGCCAACCTTTAGGGGACGTTCAGCTAGGCCAAAGAGCCAAACTAGGGAAGCTGAATACATGGATTTACTCGAAGAAAGCCAATTAATTCATCTCAAGAAGCCAGAATCATACTCAAGACTGAGGATCTCTCCTTCAATTCCTTCAGGGGGTTTTAGGGTTTTCTTTATGTTTTGTTTTATATTTTCTTCTGAGATGTATTCTTTTACGATTATGAACTAAACCTCTCAGATACCTGAGGGGGATGAAACCTAAGATGAATCTTGTTATTGTTATCTGAGTTGTATGATAAATACTTGATTTGTTCTTAACTTTGTGTTCTTAATTCTTGTTTTGGTATTTCCGGGTTATTGATTCAAGTATTGATGTGCTTAGGTGGTGGAGCAAAAGCCCCTACCTAAGAGTAGATCCAGCATAGTTAAGCGGATTTAAACACAACCCTAGAAATAGGATGACGTAAATTTTTTGGATTATGGTCAAACCTAATATGGGAGTCTATAGATCGAGTTCATGAAATTCTAGGCGTTTTAATTAGAAAGAAATTCCAATTAATCAACCTAGGGTTAGACGTTAGTAGCCTCGAAAGAGGTATTAATATAAATTAGGAAATCCTATGGATCAAGTCAAGTGAATAAATCGTCTGGTTCAGAGTTAGATAACAAGTGAAGTCTAGGTGGATTCTTCCTCGGGTATTGTCTAAATCAATCGGTTTTCCCTCAAGTCTTTTCCCAATTCCTTCTTTGTCTTAGCGTCTTTAGCTTAGTTGTTAGTTAATTTTAGATTAGATAAAAATTCCTTTAATTCTTAGGCTAAATAATAAAAAGAAAGTTAATATTAGTACTTTTGGTTCCTTTGGGTTCGACAATCTGGTCTTGCCACTAAATTATACTACTATTCGATAGGTGTGCTTGCCTCCATCATTGTCATAGTTAGTTTCTAGGTTCGATCATTCTTTTTATAAATTTTTAAGACTCTGACACACGATAAAAAATCATCTGAATTAACTCTGAATTTCTTAAAACACAAATCTGATCTCTAAATCTCATACAATCATCACTATCAACTCTAAATTCTTAATCAACATTCAATTCAAACCGAGTTCGTTTAGTTATCATTTCAACATCACTTTCCTGAGCATCACAAATCTGACGTACAAACATCAGTTTTACTTTCAACTCAGCCGAAACCACACTATCATCACACAGATCTTTCTGAGCATTCATTGTTCTCAAAGCACATATAAACTTTCACTTAAAGCAAATTCAATTCTTTCTGAGTCATCAAGTACTTCAAACTTTTATGATCGGTATAAACATGACATTTCTCACCAAATAAGTAGTGATGCCAAATCTTTAACGCAAACACAATTGCTGCTAATTCAAGGTCATGCATCAAATAGTTCTTTTCATGTGGCTTTAACTGCCTCGAAGCATAATCAATAACTTTGCCTTCTTGCATCAGCACACAGCCCAAACCATTCAATGATGCATCACTGTAAACTATGAATTCTTTGCCTGATTCAGGCTGAACTAACATTGGTGCCTCTGTCAACAACGCTTTCAATTGATCGAAACTCTGCTGGCACTTTTTTGACCATTTGAATTTAACATCTTTCTATAGGAACTTCGTCAACGGAGTCGCAATCATCGAGAAGCCTTTCACAAACCGTCTATAATATCTTGCTAGTCCCAGAAAACTATAGACTTCAGATACATTTCTCGGAGGCTTCCATTCTAAAATAGTAGAGATTTACTCGGATCAACTCGTATTCCTATAGCTAACACAATATGCCCCAGGAAACCAACCTCATGCAACAAAATTCATATTTGCTAAATTTAGCATACAATTGTTTCTCACGTAGAATTTGTAGCACAATTCTTAAATGCTCGACATGCTACGTCTCATCACATGAGTAGATCAAAATATCATCAATGAATACTACAACGAAACGATCCAAATACGATCTGAATATCCGATTCATCAAATCCATAAACACTACAGGAGCATTTGTTAGTCCAAAAGGCATCACTAAGAATTCGTAATGGCCGTACCTTGTTCTGAAAGTAGTTTTCGGTATGAGGCAAATCTCAAATCTATCTTAGAAAACATTATAGCTCCTCTCTGATGATCAAACAAATCATCGATATGAGGCAAAGAATATTTGTTCTTTATTGTCACTTTATTCAATTATCGGTAATCAATGCACATTCTTATAGTACCATCTTTTTTTTTCACAAATAACACAAGAGCACCCCAGGGCAAGAAACTCGGTCGTGCAAATCCTCTATCTGTCAACTCTTGCAACTGAGACTTCAACTCTTTCAATTCTGTTGGTGCCATTCTATACGGAGCTATTGAGATAGGAGTCATTCCCAGCACTAATTCAATTCTAAATTCAACTTCTCAAATCAAAGGTAATCCTGGTAACTCTTCAGGAAACACATCTGAAAACTCACAAACCACAGGCACAGATTCAACTTTCTTTTCTAACACTTTTGTATCAATCACATATGCCAAGCTTCGCAACCCTTTCTCACATAGTTCAAAGCTTTCATCGCAGATACAATAGCTGGTAACCCTTTCAAATCACTGGATTCAATTCGAACTATCTCACCATTCTGACTTCTCAATTCAATACTCTTTCTTTTACAATTCACAATGGCATTATGCAGAGTGAGCCAATCCATACCTAGAATTATATCAAACTCATCAAATGGTAGCAACATCAAATTAGCCGAAAAATAAATATCCTGAAACATTAATGGGCAATTCTTATACACCTTATCCACTAAGACACACTTGCCTAAAGGGTTTGATACTTTAACCACAATTTTCAGTGGACTCAACAGGAAGAGTCTTATTCAATATTATATTTACACACACATAGGAATGAGTTGAATCGGATCTATTAATGCAATCACATCAGTATCAAATAAAGTAAAAGTGCCAATAATAACATTTGGAGATGATGCTTCCTCTCGTGCACGTATAGCATAAGCTCAGGCAAATGCTCTCGTCTCTAATCTCACAGTTGTATTAGTAGGCCCTATTAAACTTTCGCTTACATTTCTGGGGTTTCTGGGTGGTCTACCCCTAACCATCACATTACTCGATCTCACATTCTGAACATTTTCTTCCTCAGCCATCTTTGGGCAGTCTCGGATAAAATGATCTCATGATCCACATTTATAGCAAACTCTATTGTTGTACTTTCCCTAGCATTCTCCCACATGTTGTCTTCCACACTGTCTACACTCATGTTTGTTACTTTTGGAACTATTAACACTTGATTCTATTAGAGCTTGAGTTCTTGGACCAACACTTAGTCTTGCACGATCTCTATTCGGATGTCCAAATGAAGTATGTGATCGATTACTTGTATCTCTAAATTTCTTCATCGAAGGTTGAGAAAACTTGTATCTCTAAATCTCTTCATCGAAGGTTGAGAAAACTTACTCATCGATCTTTTTCTTTCATCACAAGCTTCAGAATCAGCTTTCTTCTTTTCTTTACTAAGCTCCTCAGCTTTGCATGCTCTTTCGACTAACACAACAAATTCGTTTATATCAAGTATCCCAACCAACAACTTAATGTCTTCATTCAGCCCTTCTATGAAGCATTTACACATAGTAGCTTTGATCAAAACACATTCTCGAGCATACTGGCTCAATCTTACAAATTCCCACTCATTCTCAGTAATTGACAAACGGCCCTGTTTTAGCTCTAAAACTTTTTACGTTTCTGATCAATGAATCATTGACTGATATACTTCTTTCTAAACTCAAATTGAAAGAAATCTCAGGTGATTCTCTCTCTCAAAACCACGGATGTCAATGTCTTCCACCAGTTATAAGTTGTATCTCTCAACAAAGAAACTGCACACTTGATACACTCATCAGGGGTCAACAACATCTCATCGAATACCCAAATTGTATTCTCGAGCTAGAACTTAGCTCGCTCAGCATCGTCATCAACTGTGGCCCTAAATTTTTGGCCCGTATTTATGAATCTTATCCACAGGAGGTTTACTCAGTCGAATCAGATCTATCACTTGTGGCTCTAAAGGTACTTGTGGGGGTGGAGGTTGTGGAGCAGCCGGATTCATTTGAATGAAATTCAAAAACCACTCACTCATCATACAGAAAAAAGCTTGCTTACCCTCTCCTCCCTCACTACTTTCATTCGGCCTAGATATGGCTTTGACATCCTTAAGCTTAAAGCAAGCATGTTACTCTCTACATCACAAGAATCGCTCGATTGGGATCCATTTGCTATACGAAAACACATTTTTAACCGCCAGAATTTATCATACTATCACAATTTCATATATGGCATGTATAGCTAGACTCACACACGCTACATTTTTTGAGAATCGACTAAATCGTAGCTCTGATACTAATAAAATGTTACACCCCTAACCCGAGACCATCACTGAAATAGGGTTAAGAGGAGTTACCGAATAACCGTAATATTTCACAACTATAACATGACACAAATTCTATCATCAATTATACATACTCAAATACGAACATACAGTCCATCATCTAGGTCTACGAGACCTTAAACATGTGTTAGAAAAGGGTCAGGACTAAACCGAACACTAATGAAAGTTTTCAAAATTTCAAATATTCTTCAACACTATTGAGGTCACATGCCCGTGCAATCAGGCCGTGTGCCTCACACGATCACTAGACACCCACATATGTCTAGACTGTGCCAAAGCAGAGCATGTATTCTGACTTCTTCACACGGCCACCAGGTGCGCCCGTGTGCTAAGGCCGTGTACTCTTAGGCAATATACTGACTTATCTACACGGCTACTAGGCACGTTCGTGTACTGTGGCCGTGCATACTTGAGCTAGCTACTGACTTTATCCCACGGTCACTAGGCACGCCCGTGTGCCATAACCCTGTAAGCAAAATAGGCCATTTGCAAAGCCAATTTGCCACCCACACAAGGGTTTACCAACAAGCTTCAAAATAATGCCAATTCATGCTTTTAAATGCACTTAAAACATACCATTTCATGCACTCAATAACCATCAACATTACCATATACTTCTATACCCAATATCATTACAAGAACACCATTCAAAGTAACAATTGTACATCTCAAAACATACATATATCAAGCATTAGGTAATTCATGCCATAATTCATCTTCATACCATATCTTTCATCAACCACAAAGTCATGAAATATACCACATTCATAGCTCATTCATAAATTATACATCATTCAACTTCTAAGCCAACTCACATGGCAATGATTAAACATTTCAAGACATATCTTAACTTCTAGCCTAACATGCCATATTTCAACTATATTCATCTTTCCAAAAGTACCAAAATAGATTGTCGATAGTGTGATAGAGATGCTGACGATCCCCAAATTCGAGCTAGCTTTACTGACACTACAAAGCAGAGAAATAAAATCACACAGTAAGCTTTCCAAAGCTTAGTAAGTTCGTAATAAAATACATTAGCCAAAATAAATCATCACATAGATTATTTCACAATCTCATATCTCATATCATCCAAAACTAATATGTTCAATTAGCCTCCCATAACTCATTCATAGGTTCATCAACCACATAGGTTCTGAACGTACCTTAGCTAACACTTAGTTGTTGATTACATTTTCTATTCAATACTCATTATTTCACTTCGATCAACTTTTATCCCTTCTTCGATTCAATCATACATGTAACATCCTTAAAATAGGGGTCTAGAATTTCTATGTTGTTCCATACGTTTTGCTAAATTAGCCTGCTATTTAGGTGTGTTTGAGGGTCCTGGAGAGGCTCGGGTTTGAGCCAGAGCTTTGGTAAAATTTTGCTTTTTGGGCATTTAAGGGGGAGAGATGGGGGAAGCAGGCCTTAAGTATAATTGCCTGTGTTTTGATAACACAAGCTGAGTAGGTGTAAAGGTGGTGCGGCGTCACTTGTAGAAGCAAGAAGGGATGGCGTTTGAATCCTACATACTGCATGATTGGGTTTTATTTTTGAACTTGGAGGAGAAAAGGGAGACTGGGTCAAACTATTTGAAGGGATGGTGTAGAGGAGATTGAGGAGTGGAACTTGGTCAACCATTTCAAATGGTGGATGGAGAGTGAGTAGGGGAGGAAATCAAGGAGAGAATCAAGAGAGGTTGGAGCGTGGTGTTGGTTAGCCAAAAATGAGAGCTTGGAAAGGGGTGACATTCGGTTAGGGGAGTATTAAGAAGCATTCGGTCATATATGTGGGGAGTGCAAAATTTTGGAAAAGCTCTTTTTGCTAGTGCCTAAATTCATTTAGGTCTTTTGGTTATTCTCTTTCTTCTTCTCTACAATTTTGTACATCTCTCTCTTGAGCCTTTCGGGACCTTTCTTTTCAACTACAGTATTGTCGAATACTTGAGTTGCTTGTTCTCATATTGTTTGTGCCGAAACTCTTTAGTGGATGTGATATTTTGGGTCTTCTTGTTTCAAAGCTCCTCTATCGAAACCATAATCTCCCATTTTAGTTTTCTTTTAACTCTTTGAACATTTTCTCTTCACTTGTGATCTTCTTCTCTTTTCTTCTCTAAACCAAATAATCGCACTTCTTCTTTTTCTCTTGGGTTCTCTGTTAGTCAAACTTCTAGCCGAATACTTCATCTTTTTATAACCCATCCTTTCATACGCATCTTTGATAGGTTCTTGTGGGTTGCCTATTTGCTATAACCTAAGGCGTGGTGTTTTTTTGACCTTGGAATCCTATTTTTTTAGTTTTAAGGCTGAAGATATACACTCCTCCCATGTTTGAATCGTCTAAAATCTTAAGGTAACGGTTATTCTTCTCTTCTTTCTTTTCTTTCGATCTTATGTTGCTCATAGCCGAGGTGGCTATTTCTCTTAATTTTAGTTCATGGCTAATCCCTTCTCTTCTTCTCTCAACATGGTATGTTCACTTAGTTAAAACCCATAGCCAAATTTGTTTAGGTTCGATTCTTCATTTGATCAAGGTAAGGAGTTCTCTCTCTACTTTCATGTTGGCTTATCTCTTTTCATCACTTTGCTTTAATCGAATCTACAACTTTGTTTAGGCTAATCGTTGTAGGGATCTAGCAACTCACTTCTCTACTCATTAATCATTCGAACTTCGGGAAGTGGTGGTAAGAGCTGAAACCCCTGTTAAACAATCACCATTCCTTATTGTGGCATTTTACTAATGGAGACTCTCTTCATAGATGCGAGTGCTAGCCGTTCTAAGGGGGTAACGGTAAGGGAGTCTAAGGAGAGTGGACTCGTAGACCCTACTTCCAAGTTCAAATGGTGTAAAGTGTCAGCGATTCAGGATTTCTCGTCGGGCTGTGGAAGAGAGATGACACCTATTTGGGATAGGCAAGTCGTAGTTATTTGAGATAGTGAGGGCAAGTGTTAGTATATCGTGTGATTAGAGGTGGATTATAGACCTCTCATTTGTGAGTTAATTGTATGATGTGTTGATTTAGGTGACGGCAATCAGGAGGGTATAGTTCTTCATGTAATCAGGTGTGTAATAACACTTTTATTTATTTTACTATGAGACTTTCTATGTCGGCTAAAAGCCGAAATGCCTTAATGTGTAAGTTAATGAAATATCCCTAATGTGGTAGTTGGTTACAGCCCAAGCGAGTAAATTTACTATCATACCTTAAAGGGTAGGCTGAGCATGTTGTGTACTTTGTATATCTGCCATATTGAGACATTATTGCATTCATGAACTATTATGACATGATATCTTACATGGGCTTGGGACATGATATTTGACTATCGTGGAAGTGTATTTTGGTGGCTATGCCACATATTTCCGTAGCTCTACCACCTATTTCGTATTTCGATGGCTCTACCACATATTTCGGCGATGAGCAGCGTGACTGCCATCGAGGTGTGTAGCAGATGAAAGGTTGATTGTAGAAATCCCCACAGGTGTGTTAGGTTGGATACAGGTGGTGTGTAGCGGGTGGAATACTAGGCTGGGTTGGGTTGCATTGCATTCACTATCTGATATACCATGTTGATAGGGCTCCGGCCCAGTTCGATCTGTATGGGCTTCGGCCAATTTACTTATAAGAGGGCTAAGGCCCAATTTTCTTCTAGGGCTTAGGCCCAAATTCTGTTCAAAAGGGGAATTACACACTGAGTTTTTTGTAAACTCACCTCTCTACTTTAATTTTGCAGGTAATTCTCAGCATTGAGGGTTTGGATGCCAGACAGACTTTGGGGTGGCCATACATCGTTCTTTAGTAAATTTCATTTTACTTTACTTTAAATTTCCATTTTAATTTAGGTTTATGTTTTGTAATACGGTCTTTGGAATTTAATTTGGTTATTGACTTTAATTCGGATTACACTTATTATTAAATGTAAACCTTAATACTTGTTGTTTTCCAAAAATGTTAACGAACGATTTTCAAACTTTAATTGATTATACACTGGGTTCTCTTAAACATCGGAACGGTTATTGAAATATCACATCTTCAAAAATTCACTAAAAATGTTTTCTGTTAAAACCAATATTTTACCAACAACTCAAACTCGAATCCCTTAATTAATGCGGTTTTAAATCAGTCACAACCTTTCCAAAGTAGGCATTAAGATAAACAGGCTTTTATAAACAAACACCTAGACTCGGAGTTTTAAAAAGAGTACGAATATTTTCTACTAGAACACAGTTTAAACCAACTAACCATGTGACATGCTAGATCTGGCCGTAACGTCTAGGCCAGGTTTAGGGTGTTACATTTTGTGGTATCAGAGCCCGATTGCAAAACTCAGCGTGGAATGGGTTTCAAAAACATTTTTCAAAATTGGTTTGAAATCTGGTTTAAGAAATGTATGTCTTTCTGGAGGTATGGCACCTGAGTCTTCGGCACCAAATCCATAAGTCTTTTGACTTTATTTGATATTATGAAATGATTTTAAAAGAAACTATTAGAATTAGTGTTTTATGACTACTAGCTATAAGAGTTAAGACTTTAGAGACTAAGACATTAGGAAATTCAATTTGCAAAAATAACTACTATACTCACTTTGCATAAAACATTGTTAAAAGTATTGAAATGATATACTTATTCATAAAATTTTTAATCAGATTAATTTGATCTAGTGAACATGAGCACTAGAGGATGTGGATACGGTGGACTTAGCCGAGGTAGAGGCCGAGGTACTGGGTTGGATCCAAGGTATATAGGCACATGCCTAAAATGAAAGCACCTATATCACCGGTGATCGAGACGATGTCCCGTGATCGAGTTGGAGGGGACGATGCTCTGTCCTAAGCTACGCTACGAGTCTTAGAATGGGTTGCTGGGGCAAGCACTGGGCCCAAAAATCTATTCCTAAACGGCTGCAGGCAAATGGGGCTGAAATATTTAGGGGCATTTCTGGTGTGGCTCCAAATGTGGTGAGATCTTGGTGGAAGCTATTGAGCAATTATGGATGACACGGATCGCTCGTGAGAGGAAAAATTGAAAGGAGCAGTGTCCCTCCTTCGAGATGAGGCATACTAATGGTGGCTCACGGTAAGGGAAGGTACTCTGGTAGATCGTATCACTTGGGACTTCTTAAGACAGCGTTTCAGGGAAAATATGTTGGGGCGAGCTATGTGGACGCCCAGAGGAAAGCATTTCTGAACTTAGTCCAGGGAAATAAATCCGTGGCTGAATATGAGGTGGAGTTCCTGTCGCTTAAGTCGTTACACTAGGGGTATAGTCGCAACCGATTATGGTCGTTATGTACGGTTCGAAGATGGTCTGCGGGACGAGCTGCGAGTATTGATAGCTCCGCAGTGGGAAAGAGATTTTGCCATTCTAGTTGAAAAAGTAAAATTGCGAAGAAGTGAAATGTTCTGAGAGGCACAATCGGATAAAGATAGAGGCAGGAATAAGAGAAGTTTTGGGTCGTCAGGATCATTTGGGGTTTCAAAAGAGGCCTAGGTTCGAAGGGTCAGTTTGAGCTGTGATGCTAGTTGCGGTAGGTTAGTTGTGACCTTGTGCACAGTATGGGAGAACACATCCGGGGGAGTGTTGAAGGAGAACAGGTGGAAGTTTCAAATGTGGATCTAGAGATCATCTGATAAAGAATTTTCCATAGGAGTTGGCTAGGGCACGGTCAGTAGGTCAGGGATTTGCACAGCCAGGAAGAGGTGGTCAGCAGCCACCGAGTGGTCGTGGTCCAACCAGAGGAGGGAATGGTTTTGGTCGAGGTCGTGGAGCACCGGGTAGAGGTGCTGGTAATACTGATGCAAGACAGCCTGGACTGGTTTATGCGGCTAGACATCGAAAGGATGGCGATGCACCGGACGTCATAACCAGTACGTTTCTTATTTTTGATGCACTCTTTACAGCTTTGATAGATATTGGGTTTACACATTCATATGTTGCCTATCCTGTATCTGAGACTTTGAGCATTAAATTTGAAATTGCCGCTAAAGAAATGTCTGTGGTTAGCCCTTTAGGACAATCTGTGGTAGTGAACAAGTTGTTTAGGGATGTGCCTTTAGAGGTGCAAAGGGTTGTTTTCCTGGCGGATTTGATGGAACTACCGTTCGGCGAGTTCGATTTGATATTAGGCATGGACTAGTTAGTTAAGCACCGTGCAAACTTGGATTGCACTGCCAAGCGTATGGTTTTAAGAACTCCAGAGGATAAGAAAGTAATTATGATAGGAAAAATGAGAGATTACCTGTCTTATGTGATTTAGGCACTGAAGGCCTAGAGGATGGTGCGAAAAGGGTGCGAGGCATTCCTAGCTTTCATCAATGCTTTGGATGCCAGGGAATTGTCTGTAGGGGATGTTAGAATGGTAAAGGAGTTCTCGAATGTCTTTCTTGAAGAACTTTTAGGCTTACCTCCGGATTGCGAGGTGCAATTTGGCATTGAGCTACTTCCGGGAACGGCTCCAGTGTCCATCGCTCCTTACAGGATGGCACTGAAGGAGCTGGTAAAACTAAATGCTCAGATCCAAGAGTTGTTGGACTGAGGTTTTATCCAGACCAAGTGTATCTCTGTGGGGAGCATCAGTTTTGTTTGTGAAGAAAAAGGATGGGTCGATGTGTATGTGCATTGACTACCGTCAGTTGAACAAGTTGACTATTAAGAACAAGTACCCACTACCAAGGATCGACGACTTGTTTGACCAGCTGTGAGGAGCTTCGATTTTCTCAAAGATAGATTTGAGATCGGGATACCACCAGTTAAGGGTCAAGGAGGCGAATATTCACAAGACTACTTTTCGAACTTGATATGGGCATTATGAGTTTCTACTGATGTCGTTCGGATTCAGGAATGCACCAGCTACTTTTATGGACATGATGAACCGGGTCTTCCAACCTTATTTAGACCAATTTGTGGTGGTATTCATAGACGACATCCTGGTGTATTTGAGAACGGAGGAAGAGCATGATTCACATCTTCGGACAGTTCTGTAAATTTTGAGAGAGAAGCAATTGTATGCCAAATTTAGTAAGTGTGAATTTTGGTTGAACAAAGTAACTTTCTTGGGGCATGTTGTTTCTACCAAGGGTATTAGGGCTGATCCCTGAAAGATCGAAGCTGTATTGGATTGGACGCCACCGAAGTTAGTGTTAGAAATTCAAAGTTTTTTGGGTTTGGTTGGGTACTACAAAAGGTTTGTTGAGGGGTTTTTCATTGATTGTTGCACCTTTAACCAAGTTGTTATGAAAAGGAGTACCGTTTGTTTGGGCTGATAAGCAACAGGAAAGTTTTGAGAGGTTAAAGAAGATTCTGACTGAGGCACTAGTATTGATTCAGCCTGAGGCTGAGAAAGAAATTGTTGTCTACTGTGATGCATCGCATACAGGTTTGGGATGTGTGCTAATGCAAGAAGGGAAGGTGTAGCATATGCATCTCGTCAACTAAGGCCGCATGAGATGAACTATCCCACCCATGACCTGGAGCTAGCTGCAGTGGTGTTCACCCTAAAGATATGGAGGCACTATCTGTATGGGGAAAAGTCAATTATCTACACTGACCATAAGAGTTTGAAATATCTCCTTACCCAGAATGAGCTGAATTTAAAACAATAGAGGAGGATTGAGTTGCTGAAAGACTATGACGGCTCGATTGAGTATCACCCAGGTAAGGCCAACGTGGTGGCAGATGCGTTAAGTCGTAAGGTGATATCAGATTTGAGAGCAATTAATAAACCGTAAAAGTAACATATTTTAATCCCACATTTAGTATGCTTTTGGATGATTTATCCCTGATTTATGTAAAAAGGTGCTCTTAATCCTTTCTTTTCATTTCTTATGCTCAGGAAAGCACCTAAGGATAAAAAGAATGTAAAACGGGCTTAAAACGGACCAAATTGGGCCAATCCAAGAAATCGACATGGCCTGGACTTCAAGCCACATGGCCGTGTCTTGCCATTTACTTCATATAGCCATGCCACGATTTACACGGTCGTGCCCTAATCGACAGAATCGAGACACAGCCTGAAGATGACTTACACGGGCGTGTGCCATGGGCGTGCCCCTGCCGCGGGAAAGAGCAATTTCACTCGGATTTGGATGCTTGAAGGCAAAGAAACATATTCCTAAGTCTACTTAAACATCCTAGGAGGAATTCTACTTGAATTAGGATACTTAGGAGCCAAGTAAAACATCTCAAAGCCTATATAAACACCCAAGGTAGCAACTAAAAAGGGAGTTCAGCAGAAGCCGAAACAGGAAGGCTTTTTGGTAGAGGCTTTTTGCCAAAGCATTCATCTTTTAGGAAGTCACTTGAAGATAGCTGGTTGATCCATCTCAAGAATTTGAAACTCTATTCAAGACGGAAGATCTCTTCTTCAATTCCTTTAGGGGGTTTTAGGGAGTTCTTATGTTTTGTTTATTCTTTACTCTTGAGATGTGTTCATATTTAGTTATGCACTAAACCCCTCAGATACCTGAAGAGGATGAAACCTATGATGGATTTTGTTATTTGATTTCTAAATTATATGATAAGTACTTGGTTTATTCTTAATTATGTTGCTTAATTTAATCTGATGTGCTTAGGTGGAGGAGGAATAGACCCTGCCTAAGAGTAGATCTAGCATAATTAAGCGGAGTTGATCGGGCACCTAGAGATAGGGTTACAAGATTTTGTCAAATTAGGGTGAAACCTAATATGGGAATCCATTGATCGATTTACTGATTCCTTAGGGGGTTATTATAAGAGAATGAGAGTTCCACTAATTAACCTAAGGTTAGACATTATTCGCTTCGAGAGAAGGTTTAATATAGGTTAGGAAGTCTCACGGATCAAGCTAAGTAAAGAAATCATATGGTTTAGGGATAAATAATGAGCGAAGTCATAGGCGGATTCTTCCTGAGGGTATCGTCTTAATCAACTGAGTTTTCCAAAGTCTTTTCCCAATTTATTCGTTTATCTTTGCATTTTAGTTTAAAGTATTTCATTAGTTTTAGATAAATCAACCAATCACTCCATATTTCAGGTTAAATAATAGAAAGAAAGTGAGTAGTAGTACTTTTAGGTTCCTTGGGTTCGATAAGATATTCTTGCCTTAACTATACTATTGTTCGATAAGTGCACTTGCCTCTATCGTTGTCATAGTTAGTCTACAGGTTCGATCATTCTTTATAAATTTTAAAACTAGACTGTTTTGCAGCAGTTAGCAATGTTTGCTCATCTTAGTCTTTATGAAGATGGTAGTTTGTTAGCAGAACTTTAGATAAAGCTGACATGGGTAAGCCAGATTAAAAAAAAGCAATCATTGGATGAATCATTGGGTTCTCTACTTCAGCAAGTGGAAAGTGGGGAGACAGTGGATTTTTTCTGAACAGTGAAGGGGTATTGTGTTTTCGTGGAAGAATTTGTATGCCGAAGGACTCTGGCTTGAGGCAAATGATTCTGCAGAAGTGCATAGTAGCCCATACGCTATGCATCCCAGTGGAAGTAAGATGTATCGAGATCTATGTGAACTGTATTGGTGGCCTGGACTGAAATGGAAAGTTACTGACTTTGTTGGTAAGTGTTTGACATGCCAGCAAGTGAAGGCGGAACATCAGTTACCTTTAGGGTTGCTACAACCAGTGAAGATTCCACTTTGGAAGTGAGAGAGGATAACGATGGATTTTGTTAGTGGCCTACCCTTAACACCTACTAAGAAAGATTCAGTGTGGGTAATTGTTGACTGGTTGATAAAGTCTGCACACTTCATACCGGTTCGTACCGACTATTCGTTATAGAACTTGGCCAAGTTGTATGTGGCAGAAATCGTGAGGTTGCATGGGGTACCAGTGTTTATCATATCAGACAGGGACCCAAGATTCACATCGCGATTTTGGAAGGCATTACATGAAGCTTTGGGTACAAGGTTAGAGTTCAGCACAACATTTCACCCACAGACTGATAGTCAGTCGAAAAGGGTAATTCAGATTCTGGAGGACATGTTAAAGGGCTGTGTGATTGACTTCAGGGGTAGTTGGGAAGATTACTTGCCATTGGCTGAGTTTGTGTACAACAACAGCTATCAGTTCAGCATTTAGATGGCACCTTATGAGGCGTTATATGGTCGTAGGTGTCGTACCCCTACCTGTTGGACTAAGTTTGGTAAGCGACAGTTGTTGGGTCCAGAATTAATTTTAGAAATAGAGGAAAAGGTTAAGCTGATTCGGGACTGGTTAAAAGAAACTTCTGATAGACAGAAATCGTATGCGGACCTGAAGTGTAGAGAGATATAATTTTCAGTGGGGGATCATGTCTTTTTAAAAGTCTCACCGTGGAAGAAGGTTTTAAGATTTCGACGGAAAGGCAAGTTGAGCCCCAGACTCATCGGGCCTTATTGAGTGTTGAAACGTGTGGGACCAGTTGCTTATTATCTTGAATTACCCCTAGAGCTAAGGCAGATACATAATGTATTCCATGTTTCAATGCTAAGGCGCTATCGTTCAGATCCATCTCATGTGTGCCTGTGGAAGAAATTGAGGTTAGACTTGATCTGTCTTTTGAAGAAGAACCAGTGCAGATTTTAGATCGGGATGTGAAAGTGTTGAGAAGAAAGTCCGTTCCATTGGTTAAATTATTATGGCATAATCACAATTCAGAGGAAGCCACGTAGGAGCTGGAGGAGGCAATGCAACAGCAATACCCTCATCTCTTTTAATCAGGTAAATTTCGAGGCCAAAATTTTCTTTAAGGGGGTAGAACTGTAACATCCTTAAAATAGGAGTCTGGCATTTCTGTGTTGTTGCATGTGTTTAGCTCGATTAGCCTACTATTTAGCTGTGTTTGAGGGTCTGGGAGGCTCGGGTTCAAGCCAGAGCTTTGGTAAAATTTTTCTTTTTGGGCATTTAAGGGGGAGAGTTGGGGGAAGCAGGCCTTAAGTATAATTGCCTGTGTTTTTGATAACACAAGCTGAGCAGGTGTAAAGGTGGTGTGGCATCACTTGTAGAAGCAAGAGGGGATGGGGTTCGAATCCCACATGCTGCATGATTGGGTTTTATTTTTGAACTCTGGAGGAGAGAGGGGAGACTGGGTCAAACTGTTTAAAGGGATAGTGTAGAGGAGATTGAGGAGTGGTACTTGGTCAACCATTTCAAATGGTGGATGGAGAGTGAGTGGGGGAGGAAATCAAGGAGTGAATCAAGGGAGGTTGGAGTGTGGTGTTGGTTGGTCGAAAATGGGAGCTTGGAAGGGGGTGACATTCGGCTAGGGGGTATTAGGAAGCATTCGATCATATGTGTGGGGAGTGCCGAATTTGGGAAAATCTCCTTTTATTTTTATTTTGGGTTTGCCTATTCTTTGCTAGTGTCGAAATTCCTTTAGGTCTTTTGGTTATTCTTTTTCCTCTTCTCTACAATTTCGTACATCTCTCTCTTGAGCCTTTTGGGACCTTTCTTTTCAACTACAGTATTTTTGAATACTTGAGTTGCTTGTTCTCATATTGTTTGTGTCGAAACTCTAGTGGATGTGATATTTGGGTCTTCTTCTTTCAAAGCTCCTCTACCGAAACCATAATCTCCCATTTTAGTTTTCTTTTAACTCTTTGAACATTTTCTGTTCACTTGTGATCTGTTTCTCTTTTCTTCTCAAAACCAAAGAATTGCACTTCTTCTTTTTCTCTCGGGTTCTCTGTTAGTCAAACTTAAAATTTCTCAAACCTTAATCTTTTCTTGCTAGCCGAATACTCCATCTTTTTATAACCCATCCTTTCATATGCATCTTTGGTAGGTTCTTGTGGGTTGCCGATTTGCTATAACCTAAGGCGTGGTGTTCTTTTGACCTTGGAATCCAGTTTTTTTTTTATTTTGAGGCCGAAGGTATACACTCCTCCCAAGTTCGAATCATCTAAAATCTTAAGGTAACGGTTATTCTTCTCTTCTTCCTTTTCTTTCGATCTTATGTTGCTCATAGCCGAGGTGGCTATTTCTCTTAGTTTTAGTTCATGGCTAATCCCTTCTTTTCTTCTCTCAACATGGTATGTTCACTTAGTTAAAACCCGTAGCCGAATTTGTCTAGGTTCGGTTCTCCATTTGATCAAGGTAAGGAGTTCTCTCTCTACTTTCATGTCGGCTTATCTATTTTCATTCACTTTTCTTTAACCAAATCTACAAATTTGTTTAGGCCGATCGTTGTAGGGATCTAGCAACTCACTTCCTGCTCATTAATCATTTAGACTTCAGGAAGTGGTGGTAAGAGCTGAAACCCCTATTAGGCAATCACCATTCCTCATTGTGGTATTTTACTAATGGAAACTCTCTTTATGGATGCGAGTGCTAGCCATTCTAAGGGAGTAACAGTAAGGGAGTCTAAGGAGAGTGGACTCATAGACCCTGCTCCCAAGTTCAAACGGCGTAAGGTGTTAGCGATTTGGGATTTCCCACTGGGCTGTGAAAGAGAGCAAACACCTCTTTGGGATAGTCAAGTCATAGTTATTTGCGATAGTGAGGGTAAGTGTTAGTATATCGTGTAATTAAAGGTGGATTATAGACCTCTCATTTGTTGGTTAATTGTATGATGTGTTGATTTAGGTGACGGCGATCAGGAGGGTATAGTTCTTAGCGTAATTAGGTGTGTAATCACACTTTTATTTGTTTTGCTATGAGACTTTCTATGTGTCAGCTAAAAGCTGAAATGCCTTAATGTGTAAGTTAATGAAATATCCTTAATAGGGTAGTTGGTTACAGCCCAGGTGAGTAAATTTACTATCATACCTTAAAAGGTAGGCTGAGCATGTTGTGTACTCTGTATATCTGCCATGTTGAGACATTATCGCATTCATGAACTATTATGACATGATATCTTGCATGGGCTTGGGACATGATATTTGATGATCGGGGAAGTGTATTTCGGTGGCTATGCCACACATTTCGGTGGCTCTGCCACATATTTCGTATTTGATGGCTCTGCCACATATTTCGGCTATGAGCAACGTTACACCATCGAGGTGTGTAGCGGATGGAGGGTTGATTGTAGAAATCCCCACAGATGTGTTAGGTTGGATACGGGTGGCAGATGGAATACTAGGCTGGGCTGGGTTGCATTTCACTATTTGATATACCATATTGATAGGGCTCCGGCCCAGTTCGATCCGTATGGGCTTTGGCCAATTTGCTTATAAGAGGGCTAAGGCCCAATTTGCTTCTGGGGGCTTAGGCCCAAATTCTGTTCGAAAGGGGACTTACACACTGAGTTTTTTGTAAACTTACCCCTCTGCTTTAATTTTGCAGGTAATTCTCAGCGTTGAGGGTTTGGATGTCGAGACAGACTTTGGGGTGGCCATACGTCGTTCTTTAGTAAATTTCATTTTACTTTACTTTAAATTTCCATTTTGATTTGGGTTTATGTTTTGTAATAAGGCCTTTGGTATTTAATTTGGTTATTAACTTTAATTGAATTACGCTTATTATTAAATGTGCAACACGGGATTTTCTTGAAACCTTAATACCTGTTGTTTTCCAAAAATGTTAACGAACGGTTTTCAAACTTTAATTGATTATACACTGGGTTCTCTTAAAAATCGGAACGGTTTTCAAAATATCACATCTTCAAAAATTCACTGAAAATGTTTTCTATTATAAACAATATTTTACCAATAACTCAAACTCAAATCCCCTAATTAATGCAGTTTTCAAATTAGTCACAACCTTTCCAAAGTAGGCATTGAGATAAATAGGCTTTTATAAACAAACACCTAGACTCGGAGTTTTAAAAAGAGTATGAATATTTTCTACGAGAACACAGTTTAAACCAACCTATCCATGTGACATGCTAGATCTGGCCGTAACGTCTGGGCCGGGTTTGGGGTGTTACAGCACACTTAGTGCCCCAATAGTTAGCCGAAGCTTAATTAGCATCGCACACATAGTTCATTTATATCAAACCGATCTTAAATCGGTATCGCACACACAGTTTCAACCACAGAGCATGAGCTTATATTATTTCGCACACACAGTGCTAATCATCTTAGTCACATTTCCAAATACGCACACTTAGTGCCACATAGCATGAACCCTCACATAGCATTCACAATTCAATAATATCATATCATTCATTTCATAACATTAACATAGTTAAATACACGTATTATGTCTGAACTTACCTCGGACGTCGAACTATCAAAACGGTCGATTAATCGAGCGCCTCGATCTCGATCTAAACCTCTCCTTTCTTGGTCTATACACATTCAAATTTAATCCATTCAATCACCAATCCATTCAATCACCAATTCATTCAATTTAATCCACGCACACTTACTTAGGGCATTTTACAAAATAGCCCTCACATTTTCACATTTCAACACTTTAGTCCCTATTTCAAAAAATCATCAAATTCACATAATTTCTTTTCACACAAGCCTAACCAAATTTTCCTTGTGTTCATACAAGCCAACACATTTCATTTATTTCACATTTTAATCCTTCAATTTCTTATTTTCTCAATTAAGCCTAAAATGCTCAATTTCACTAAAAATCCCAATACAAACTATGTTTTCTCAACACCAAGTTTTCATATTTCACTATCAACTAGCACATAGCTCAAGCATTCATCAATGGCTCATCACAAAAACATCATCAGTTCACAAAATTACAACTTGGGTTAGCTAGAGCACGAAGCAACGATTACGAAAACATAGAAATTATCAAAAATTGAACAAAATCTAACCTTGAATCAAGCTTGATAGGTGCAAAAATTCAAAAGCTTAAAACCCTTATTCTTTCTTCAAAAATCTGTGGAAGAAAAGATGAATAAGGCTTTCTTTTTCTCATTTATTTTAGTAAATATACATTATTTCTTTATTTACCAAATTTACCCTTTTATTAAACATATAAAACATTTATACTCTAAGGCTATTTTTGTCCATTCTCACCCACTATCATATTTATGCCATAATTGTCTCATAAGGCCTCCACATTAAAAGACAACAACACTTAGGCATTTATAAATCAACACACAGCTTTTACACTTTACGCGACTAAGTCATTTCTCTTAATTCGGCACACAGTCGATAAAATTACCACACAGAATTTTCACACAGGCTATATCACTCATAATCAACACCAAATATAACATTAAAATATTACTCTGACCCCAAATTTATAGTCTCGAAACCACTATTCTGATTAGGGTCTAAATCGGGTTATTACACCGAACTGAGATTATTTGTTATTGTCGGTTTGTTTGCATGGGGATTACATACTGAGTTTACGTAAACTCATCCCTTCTATTTAATCTGTACAGGTAATCCCCAAACATAGGTGGGTCAGTGCAGTGGAGGACTTAGAGGTGGCCACACAACTCATTTTTCTATTGGATACTTATTCCAAATTTTAAGTTTTATTTTGGGGGTATTTTTTTTGTAATAATGGCCTCTATGGATTTTTTCCTAAAATTTGGATTTTATATTATTTTCGATTATATATGCTAGAAGTAGGTAAAACATGGTTTTTTAAAAAGAAATGTGATAAACGGTAAAAGTAACATATTTTAGGCCCACATTAGTATGCTTTTGGATGATTTAGCCCTTGATTTATGTAAAAAGGTGCTTTTAATCCTTTCTTTTCATGTTTATACTCAGGAAAGCACCCGAGGACGAAAAGAACGAGAAACAGGCCTAAAAAGGGCCAATTTGGGCCAAAGAGAAAATGACACGGCCTGGACTTCAAGCCACACGATCGTGTCTCGTCAAACTACTTCACACGGCCATGCCATGATTTACACGGCTGTGCCTCAATCGACAGAATCAAGACATGGCCTGAAGTTGATTTACACGGGCGTGTACCATGGTCATGCCTCTATCGTGGAAAAGAAGAATTTCACTCGGATTTGGATACTTTGAGGCAAAAAACACATTCCAAAACCTATTCAAACACCAAGTAGGAAGTATACTTGAATAAGGACACTTAGAGGCCAAGTAAAGCATTCCAAAAGTCTATATAAACACTCTAAGTGTAACCTGAAAGGGGGCAGTTAGCTAGGCCAAGGAGCCAAGCCAGAAGGCCAGATTTGTGGGAATTACTCGAAGATAGCTAGTTGATCCATTTCAAGAAGCCAGAATTCTACTCAAGACGGTGGATTTCTCTTTCAATTCCTTCAGGGGGTTTTAGGGATTTCTTATGTTTTGTTTTATCTTTTCTCTTTAGATGTTTTCTTTATTCATTATGAACTAAACCCTTCAGATACCTGAAGGGGATGAAACCTATATGAATCTTGTTATTGTTTTCTGAATTATATGATAAATACTTAGTTTGTTCTTAATTATGCATGCTTAATCCAAATATGATGTGCTTAGGTGGAGGAGGAATAAACCCTGCTTAAGAGTAGATCTAGCATAATTAAGCGAAGTTGGTCGCACTCCTAGAGATAGGGTGACGAGATTTTGCCAGATTAGGGTGAAACCTGATATGGGAGTCCATAGATCAATTTACTACTATTCTAGGGGGTTATTATTCGAGAAAGAGATTTTTGTTAATTAACCTAGGGTTAGACATTATTCACCTCGAGAGAGAGTTTGATGTACGTTAAGGAGTCTTACGGATCAAACTAAGTGAATAAATCATATGGTTCAGTGTCAAATAACAAGTGAAGTCTAGGTGGATTCTTCCTGAGGGTATCATCGTAATCAACTGAGTTTCCCTTCAAGTTATTTTCCAATTCATTCTTTCTGTCTTTGCGTCTTTAGTTTAGTAGTCGTTAATTTAGATTAAAACAACTTCACTTATTTTAGGCTCAATAATAAAAAGAAAGTTAGTATTAGTACTTTTAGTTCCTTTGGGTTCGACAATCCGATCTTGCCTAAGCTATACTATTGTTCAAAAGGTACACTTGCCTTAAGTCGTTGTCAGAGTTAGTTTCTGGGTTCAATCATTCTCTTTATAAATTTTAAAACTCGACAAAACAACGATCAAGTTTTTTGCATCGTTGCCGGGGAACTAAAATATTAAGAAAGCTCTATTTTTATTACTTTAGCCATTATTTTTATTTTCACAAATTATTTAGTTAATTTTATTTCCTTATTTTCCTAGAAGGTATCTCTGGTTTATGACTAGAAGGAGCCTGACAGGACCTCTAGTATACGATAGTGATATTAAAGCTACCATTCGTAGGAATTGTGGAGAAATTAGGTGAGCCCTAAATTACACAAAAGAAAAACGAGAAGGCAGATCTAATCCTACTGAAGGGATGGATGAGAATAGTCCACCACAAGATGTGGGAGAAAATACTATGTATGATTATGCTAAACCTCATTTAATAGGAGCTGAATCTAGTATTGTTAGGCCTGCTATAGCTACTAATAATTTTTAATTAAAACCTAACACAATACAAATGATTCAACAATTTGTTCAATTTGATGGTTTGTAGGACGAAGACCCGAATACTCATATAGCCAATTTTTTAGAGTTCTGCGATACTTTCAAAATAAATAGCATTTCTGATGATGCCATTCGTCTTCGGTTATCTCCCTTTTCATTAAGAAATAAAGCCAATTAGTGGTTATACTCGTTACCTAGAGGGTCAATCACTACATGGGCCCAAATGATCGAAAAAATTTTATTAAAATATTTCCAACCAGCCAAAACGGCCAAATTACGGAATGATTGTAACATCCTGAAAAGGGCCTATGCATTTTTGGTTTAATTGTACGAAATGACATGTCTTATGTGTTATGAATGTATTTTGAACATTTTTGGAAACCTGGGAATGTAAGGAAATGTCAAGTTTAAAGAGAGAAACGAAAATTTTTTTTGGAAACTTGGAAATGTAAGAAATGACTTAGAAATTGTCCAGTTTTAAAGTTTAAAAGAGGAAACTGAGGCAAGGTGGCCTTAAGAGAAAAGGTATGTGAAATTTGACACACAAACAGGCTTGGAAAAGTGGTCTAGAGATGCCACTTAGGGCCTCTGGAAATGGCGCCACATACAAGGGAATTGGGCCTAAGTTCGAGTCACATGGGAAGCAAATAAAAGAAGTTTTATTTTTGCTTCCGTAAGCGAAGACGATGGGCGACATTAAGGCACTTAAAAGAGGAGTTTTATTCTCTTTAAATTTCGGCTAAATAGGGGATAAATAATAGATTTATTTTAGATTATTTTCAAGAGATAAATAAGGATTATTCTTTAATTTTTTTTAAGGAGATAAAGCTATCAAAATAAGGAAGAGTGGTGGCCAAGTAAGGGACTCTAGCTAGTAATTTTGGCTACTAAAGGAGAAGAGGCCATTCATCCATTCACTTTGCCGAATTTCTCAAGAAAATTTCTCTCTCTCTGCCGAATTTTCCTTGACCAAGTAGCCTCTCTTTCATCGATTCTTTTCCTCTCCAAAATCCTTCTTTTCTTCTTTTCTTCCTTTCTCTTCTATTGTCAAAGCCGAAACCTTTTATCCCTGTCTAAGTCTCCATAGCCGAACCTTGGTGGGACTTCAAACAAGGGTGTGTTGACTTCCTCAAGTAAGGGTAAGGATCTATTACTATTATTTTCTTTCTTCTTTAAACCGAAAGTCAAGGTTCTAATGCCATATACATGTTGGTAAAACTTTGGAGGAAAGCTTCGGGATTCTGTTTTGTCGACTACAAGGAGGAAAGTTTCGGGATTTTAAGATTAAAGGTAAGGCAAGTGTTGGCCAAGGGCCATTTATTATGTTTTAATGTTAGAAATTGGTCTAACATGTGACAATGTGATTTCGACAGATACCAAGGGTAAATAGCACTTTTTGGGATTTGAAAATCACAAAGTATGTGTTTAAGACATTCGCCAAGGCCTATTTTAAGTGTTTGGATTTATTCTCAAAAGTGAAAAATTAACAAGTAAGTGACATAGTAGTGGATCGATTTCAAAGGAGCATAACAAGGTCTCGGGATTTGGCTAGCAATCAAATCGACTGACAAGGTAAGGGTTTTTCCTTTAGGATTTAGTTTTAAAGCGAATAGGTTTATTAATATGTTTAAATGATTGGTGAATATAGGAGTTAACGGATCTAAAGCATAGATCGATTTTTTCGAGATTTCAAGGAATTCATTAAGCAAATCAGGTGTGTATTCCACACTAATTCTTAATATGTTTTATGGCAATATTTAATATGTGCATGTTTATAAGAATGTGAATATGGCTAAGGTACCGTGTTACGGTACAAAGTACTCAGGTACGTTTCCTACTCCTACTAGGATTACGAAATATGTTATATTTGACATGTGAAACGTGACATGAATGTGAATTTAAGTATGATATGCATGATATGAATAATATGGGGCATTCGGGTTATTCGGGTTATATGAGAAAGGGGAAGTGAATGTGGTGACTTCGGTCTCATTATTTGAATGTGGTAACTTCGGTTACATTATCTGAATGTGGTGTCTCATGACACAATTATTTAATCTGGTGGCTATGACCACGAATTTTATATGGGCGATGAGCACATCACCGCAATGAACGCCTTCGATAGTGTGTAGCGGATGGAGGATTGCCTTAGTAGTCCCCACGGCAAAAGGTTGATGCGAGGATGTGTAGCGGATGGCATCTAGGTTTGGGTTGAGGATTGCATCATTATCTTGAATTATTATGTGAACATGATATGTATGGTATGCCTAAATCTATTAAATTTTAGTGTTGGTTACACATTGAGTCTATTGACTCACCCGTTGTGGGAACATGTTTGGTGATGAGCAAGTGATGGTAGGGATGGCGAACTTGTGGTGGCCATGCTCAGCTTAAATTTTTATTTAATTTGGACATTTTATTTTATTTAAGTACTCTACAATTTTATTTTGGGTTTTGTTTTATGTAATAAGGCAATAGTGATGATTTTATTGTTGTTTTAATTACTATGTTACGAATTTATGTTATTTAAAGATTAAGTCAATTTAATTTAAAATAAACTTTAAATATTTTGTCACCTGAAATAAATGGGTTTTCAATATAAAAATAAACTTGTTTTCAACTCGAGCCCAACCCACAAACAAACTATCTTCAAAACACACAGTTTTCAAAGTAACAAAAGAATTTTGAATCGGTTTACATCGAGGAACATACCAGATCTGGTCCAGGCTCGTGGGTCGGATGTGGGGTGTTTCAGTTTGGTATTAGAGCCCAGTTTTAAACTCTCGGCCTGTGGTCTAAGGCCCAAAACATTTTCAAATCGAGCCCAAATGAGTTTTATGGAAGTATTTACGAATATAGGCGGGTTTGATGGCATGACACCTAAGTCTCGACCGTAGTCCACCGGTAAGTACCACAACCATACGTGTGATTATGTGATTTATAGAAGGGTAGAAAAGGAATGGAGCGTAGAATAGAATGATAGGTACTTGAACCCAGGACTAGTCTACCCCAACTACTACATAAAACTTAAATGCCTAACTAAACAAACCTATGGCTAAGTCAACCGAAGTTAGGGTGTGGTAACCCACATGCATGTCTAGGATTGGATCCAGAAAGGGCACAGTATTTAAGCGATCCTAGTGACTCACCTCCTCTTGCAGAATCCTACTTGGTGTGTAGTTTGGTTCACCTAACCCGAAGAACTTAGTGGGTGTGGCAACCCACAAGCATGCCTAGGAATGGTTTGATGGGAGCTTGGTACTTAAGCGATGCTGTGTGACTCACCTCCTCTCCACTCGAATCCTACAGTGCGTAGCTTTGGTTCACTACGACCAAGAAGACTCGGTCATAAGCTAAACCCAATAACTAAAACCCAGAAAGGAACTAGCCATGTTTTTTATAAGAACCCAAATTTTAAAACTCATAAAATCATTTTTCTTTAATTTGTGAAAACTATTTTTTTGCACAATTTTTCGAAAATTTTTTGATTTATAAAATTACAAAAATACCCCTAGTGGTAAAATTACAAAAATGCCCTTGGTTTATAAAAATGTCTAAAATACCCACAGTTCTAATCAACATTTTCATTATTTTATAACAAGTCCAAAAACCCTTATTTGCAAATTATCAAAAATACCTTGATTTTGGAAAATTACAAAATTACCCCTAACTTACCAAAATTTCCAAAATGACCCTGATTTCTAAAATTTTTGCAACTTCATCGTTTTGGAAAATAAATTTCTCAAAAAGAACCGTCAACGTTTTGCAAATTTTGAGATATCCCTGAATTATTAAACTTTACAAATTTACCCTATTTTATTACTAAGATACCCCCGAAATTCAAAATTACCGAAGTACCCTTAAAATTTTCAAATTTACCAAAAAGCCCCGGGATTTTAAAATTTCCAAAATACTTTTTGACAAAATCACCAAGGAACTTTTTTCTTTTAAAAAATTATGAAAATACCCCTATAGGACAAATTACGAAAATACCCTTGGGTGATGGAAAAACAATAACAATGCGAACTACAACATTTCTCTGAATGAACGAAAGTTCATAATTGTTTGATGGAGGTATGTATGAATGTAAAGACTGTGTGCATGTATGAATAGGAAAGAACCACTCCTAAAATTCCTTTTATAAAACTTCTTCGCGGGTAATCAAGTGAAACAAGGACTAATTCATAAAACTTCTTAATCAGATCGCGACGTTAGAAATGAGCTCTAGAGGGCGTGGTCGTCGTGGGACGAGGTAGAGGAAGGATGACCGTGTTAGAACACGTTAGATCGGGGCAAAGTGCGACGGTGAAATACTACCGCCACCACCACCCCAATTGTTGGTGTTGAGCGACAAGCTCAGACGGGGAAGATCTTGTGTCGCAGGTCAGTCTGCGAGTTCTTGAGTTGGTGGCTAGTGCAGGAGGAAATTCAGGAGCTCGAAAGTCTGTGCCTGAGCGACTCTGCGCTAATGGAGCTGAAGTGTTTCGTGGCGTATCTGGTGTAGCACCCAGTACGGCCAAATATTAGTTGGAGGCAACCGAGCGCATTATGGATGAGATTGATCTGACCCCTGAGGAGAAGTTAAAAGGGATGGTGGCACTGCTATGCGATGAAGCATACCAATGGTGGTTAACTGTCCAGGATGGTGCCACAGCTGAGGATCTGACCTGGGATTATGTTAAGGAAGCATATCAGAAGAAATATGTTGGCACAAGGTATACTGATGAGCAAAGGAAGGCTTTTTTGGGGCTGACTTAATGGAACTACCCTTTGGGGAGTTTGAACTCATACTTGGAATGGACTGGCTAGTAGAGCACCGAGTAGTGTTGGATTGTGCGGCTAAGCGAATGGAACTAAGGACCCCAGAGGATGTAGTAGTGGTAATGATGGAGAAAGAAGAAACTACCATCTAACGTAGTTTGGCATTGAAGGTGAGAAAATGG
Source organism: Gossypium rotundifolium (assembly GCA_025506655.1). Classification (NCBI taxonomy): domain Eukaryota; kingdom Viridiplantae; phylum Streptophyta; class Magnoliopsida; order Malvales; family Malvaceae; genus Gossypium; species Gossypium rotundifolium. The sequence continues at coordinate 119,308,038 of CP106731.1, read as the reverse complement.
TTAGAAAAGGGTACAAGGCATTTCTGGCTTTCGTCGGTCTTTGTGAAGCATAAAGAAGAGGGAGTTAGTGGAGTTAGAATAGTAAAGGACTTTAAAGACATATTTTGGAGGAATTACTGGGAATACCCCGGATAGGGAGGTGGAATTTGGAATAGATTTGCTCTGGGAGCGACTCTCGTGTCAATCGCTCCATACCGAATGGCGCCAAAGGAGTTAGTGGAGCTCAAGGCTCAAATCCAAGAATTCTTTGGATCGTGGGTTCATTGGGTCGGTGTGTCTCCATGGGGAGCACCAGGTCTGTTTGTAAAGAAGAAGGACGAAACTATGCGTATATGTATAGATTACTGTCAGTTAAATAAGTGACCATTAAGAACAAGTATCCTTTTCCATGGATCGATGACTTGTTCGATCGTTGAAAAAAGTGCGATATTCTCAAAGATAGACTTGAGGTCGGGATATCATCGATTGAAGGTGAAGGAGGCAAATATCCATAAGGCGACTTTTAGGACAAGATCGGCCATTTTGAATTTGTAGTAATCTTTGTTTGGGTTGTAACGCTCGGTCGCGTTCATGGATATGATGAATCGAGTTTTCCAACCTTACTTAGATAGGTTAGTCATTGTGTTCATCGGCGATATTTTGGTGTACTCAAGTCGAAGAGGAGCATGATGAGCATCTCTAAGTTGTCTTTGCAAGTGTTAAGGAGAAAAGCTCATGCCAAATTGACAAGTGTGAATTTTGGCTCAGCGAGTGGCATCCTTAGGGCATGTGGTATCTGCAGAGGAATAAGAGTGGATCCTAGAAAGATCAAGCGGTGTTGGATTGGAAACCACCTAGGTCCGTGGCTAAGATCCGAAGTTTCTTAGGTTTGGCAGGCTATTATAGAAGATTTGTGGAAGGGTTCTCGTAAATAGCCGTGCCTTTGACAAAGTTATTGAGGAAGGAAGTACCCTTTGAATGGACGGATAAGTAACAGGAGAGCTTCGAAAAGCTTAAGAGGGTGTTGACGGAAGCTCTAGTGTTAATTCAACCGGAGGTAGGGAAGGATTTTGTGGTGTACTGTGACGCTTCGCATATGGGATTAGGATGTTTTCTAATGTAAGATGGAAAAGTAGCCGGTTATGCGTCTCAGCAGTTAAGGCCACATGAGGTCAACTACCCAACCCATGACTTGGAATTGGCGTGATGGTTTTGCCCTTAAGGTGTGGAGGCACTATCTCTAGGGAGAAAGGTCGGTGATCTACAGGACCACAAGAGCCTTAAGTATCTGTTGACTCGAAGGAGTTGAACTTGAGGCAATGAAGGTGGGTGGAGTTATTGAAGGATTATGATTGCTCGATAGAGTACCACCCGGGCAAGGCGAATGTTGTAGCTGATACCCTAAGTCGAAAGGTTGTGTCAGATCTAAGGGCTATATTCGCTCACTTAAGTTTGTATGATGATGGAAGCCTGTTGGCAGAGTTGCAAGTCAAACCTACATGGTGAATGAGGTGAAAAGGGACGATTGGTGATAAGGACCTAAGTGCTAAGTTCTGATAAGTATAGAATAGAGAGTTAGAGGATTATGGCGTTAATGATGAAGGAGAATTGTGCTACAAAGGAAAAGTCTGTATGCCAAAGGACGAGGAGTTAAGACAGAGGATTCTTCGGGAAGTGCATAGTAGCCCTTATGCTATGCATCCCAGAGGCATTAAGTTGTATAGAAATCTAAGAGAACAATTTTGGTGGTCTGATCTTAAATGGGAAGTTACTGAATTCGTGGGAAAATGTCGGCGTGTCGATAAGTTAAGGTGAACACCAAGTTCCATCGGATTGCTTGACCAATCGAGATTCCGTAGTGGAAGTTGGAAAGAATTACCATGGACTTAGTTAGTGGGCTTCCCTTACGCCTACTAAGAAGGACTCGGTATGGGTAATAGTGGATTTGTTTGACTCGATCCGCACACTTCATCCGATAAGAGTGGATTATTCCTTTAAAAGTTAGCCAAATTATCGTGGCGAGATTGTAAGGTTACTGAGTGCGGTGTCAATTATTTGGATAGAGACCCAAGGTTCACGTCTCGATTTTAGAGGCACTTCATCAAACTTTAGGCACTAAGTTGGACTTCACTACGACTTTTCATCCACAATCAGACGGGTAGTCTGAACGGGTAATACAAGTGTTGGAGGATATGTTGAGAGGCTATGTGATGGATTTCCGAGGAAGTTGGGAGGATTACTTGCCTTTAGCAGAGTTCGCCTACAACAACAGTTATCGGGCTAGCATTGGATGGCACCATATGAAGCATTGTACGATCGAAGTGTCGAACTCCTACTTGTTGGATTGAGTTAGGAGAAGCGTCGAGTTTTGGGACGAGTTGGTGGCGGCAAGAGAAGGTTGAGATAATCCAAGCACGGTTAAAGGAAGCCTCGATAGGCGAAGTCTTACGCCAACCTCAAGCGGAAGGAAATAGAGTTTGAAGTGGGAGACCAAGTGTTTACGAAAGTCTCGCCTTGGAAGAAGGTGATGAGGTTTGGTCGGAAAGGAAGTTAAGCCCAAGGTTTATAGGGCCCTATCGAGTACTAAAGCGAGTTGGGCGATGGCATATCGACTAGAGTTGCTACGAGTTGCGGCGGATGCACGACGTATTCCATGTATCCATGCTACGTCACTACCGATCGGATCCATCTCATGTGGTACCGGTTAAAGAAGTGGAGCTAAGCCGGACTTATCCTACGAGGAAGAGCCGATTCAAGATATTGGAGCGTGATGTGAAAGTGTTACGGAGGAAGTCAGTTCCTCTAGTCAAAGTGTTATGGAGTAATCATGGATCGGAGGAAGCTTCGTGGGAACCAGAGGAAGCAATGCGACAAACAATACCCTCAATTATTTTAGCTAGGAAATTTCGAGGATGAAATTATTTTAAGGGGTAGGCGTAACATCTGAAAAGGGCCTATGCATTTTCGGTTTAATTGTACAAAATGACATGTCTTATGTGTTATGAATGTATTTTGAACATATTTGGAAACCTGGGAATGTAAGGAAATGTCAAGTTTAAAGAGAGAAGCGAAAATTTTTTTTGGAAACTTGGAAATGTAAGAAATGACTTAGAAATTGTCCAGTTTTAAAGTTTAAAAGAGGAAACTGAGGCAAGGTGGCCTTAAGAGAAAAGGTATGTGAAATTTGACACACAAGCAGGCTTGGAAAAGTGGCACTGGAGATGCCACTTAAGGCCTCTAGAAATGGCGCCACATACAAGGGAATTGGGCCTAAGTTCGAGTCACATGGGAAGCAAATAAAGAAGTTTTATTTTGCTTCCGAAGCGAGAGGTGGGCGGCATTAAGGCTCTTAAAAGGGAGTTTTATTCTCTTTAAATTTCAGCTAAATAGGGATAAATAATAGATTTATTTTAGATTATTTTCAAGAGATAAATAAGGATTATTCTTTAATTTTTTTTATGGAGATAAAGCTATCAAAATAAGGAAGAGTGGTGGCCAAGTAAGGGACTCTAGCTAGTAATTTTGGCTACTAGAGGAGAAGAGGCCATTCATCCATTCACTTTGCCGAATTTCTCAAGAAAATTTCTCTCTCTCTACCGAATTTTCCTTGAACAAGTAGCCTCCCTTTCATCGATTCTTTTCCTCTCCAAAATCCTTCTTTTTTTCTTTTCTTCTTTTCTCTTCTACTGTCAAAGCTGAAACCTTTTATCCCTGTCTAAGTCTCCATAGCCGAACCTTGGTGGGACTTCAAACAAGGGTGTGTCGACTTCCTCAAGTAAGGGTAAGGATCTATTACTATTATTTTCTTTCTTCTTTAAACCAAAAGTCAAGGTTCTAATGCCATATACATGTTGGTAGAAACTTTGAAGGAAAGCTTGGGATTCTGTTATCGACTACAAGGAGGAAAGTTTGGATTTCTAAGATCGAAAGTAAGGCAAGTGTTGGCCAAGGGCCATTTATTATGTTTTAATGTTAGAAATTGGTCTAACATGTGACAATGTGATTTTGACGGATACCAAGGGTAAATAACACTTTTGATTTGAAAATCACAAAGTATGTGTTTAAGACATTCGCCAAGGCCTATTTTAAGTGTTTGAATTTATTCTCAAAAGTCAAAAATTAACAAGTAAGTGACATAGTAGTGGATCGATTTCAAAGAGAGCATAACAAGATCTCGGATTTGGCTAGCAATCAAATCGACTGACAAGGTAAGGGTTTTTCCTTTAAGATTTAGTTTTAAAGTAGAATAGGTTTATTAATATGTTTAAATGATTGGCGAATCTAGGAGTTAACGGATCTAAAGCATAGATCATTTTTTCGGATTTCAAGGAATTCATTAAGCAAATCGGTGTGTATTCCACACTAATTCTTAATATGTTTTATGGCAATATTTAATATGTGCATGTTTATGAGAATGTGAATATGGCTAAGATGCAGTGTTACGGTACAAAGTACTCAGGTACGTTTCCTACTCCTACTAGGATTACGAAATATGTTATATTTGACATGTGAAAAGTGACATGAATGTGAATTTAAGTATGATATGCATGATATGAATAATATGGGGCATTCGGGTTATTCGGGTTATATGAGAAAGGGGAAGTGAATGTGGTGACTTCGGTCACATTATCTGAATGTGGTAACTTCGGTTACATTATCTGAATGTGGTGTCTCATGACACAATTATTTAATCTGGTGGCTATACCATGAATTTTATATGGGCAATGAGCACGTCGACTACAGCGATTGCCTTCGATGGTGTGTAGCGGATGGAGGGTTGACTTAGTAGTCCCCACGGTGTGCAGGTTGGTACGGGGATGTGTAGCGGATGGCATCTAGGTTTGGGTTCGGGATTGCATCATTATCTTGAATTATTATGTGAACATGATATGTATGGTATGCCTAAATCTATTAAATTTTAGTGTTGGTTACACATTGAGTCATTCACTCACCCGTTGTGGGAACATGTTTGGTGATGAGCAGTGATGGGGGAGGGCGAGAACTTGTGGTGGCCATGCTCGACTTAAAGTTTTATTTAATTGGACATTTTATTTTATTTAAGTACTCTACAATTTTATTTTGGGTTTTGTTTTATGTAATAAGGCCATAGTGATGATTTTATTGTTGTTTTAATTACTATGTTACTTAATTTATGTTATTTAAAGATTAAGTCAATTTAATTTAAAATAAACTTTAAATATTTTGTCACCTGAAATAAATGGGTTTTCAATATAAAAATAAACTTGTTTTCAACTCGAGCCCAACCCACAAACAAACTATCTTCAAAACACACAGTTTTCAAAGTAACAAAAGAATTTTGAATCGGTTTACATCGAGGAACATACCAGATCCGGTCCAGGCTCGTGGGCCGGGTGTGGGGTGTTTCAATGATATCTCTTCTTTTGTGCAAATGGATTTAGAGACATTATACGATGCATGGGAGAGATACAAGGATCTCTTGAGAAGGTGTCCACACCATGGTCTACCCTTGTGGCTACAAGTCCAAACTTTCTATAATGGTGTAAACCCCTCAACGAGGCAACTAATCGATTCAGCTGTCGGTGAACCCTGAATAATAGAACTCCTGAAGTAACCTACGAGTTCATTGAAGAGATGTCACTGAATAACTATCGGTGGCAAGTTACAAGGACAAAACCATCAAAATTAGCCAAAGTTTACAACCTCGACGCAGTAACCATGCTATCAACATAGGTAGAGTTGATGAATAAAAAGCTTGATAGCTTGTGTTCTTCGTATGTACATCCAATCATGCAGTGCAATGCAAGTGGAACTATGGCGAATCCTGAGTACCCACCCTACCAACCGAACGCAGAGAACGAATAGATGAACTATATAGGTAATAATTTCAGATCCAATAATAATTCTTATAGTAATAACTACAATCCAGGTTGGAGGAACCACCCAAATTTTTCATGGGGATGCCAAGGAAATCAAAGACAACAACCTCCTCAAAATTTCCAAAATCAGACATATCCGTAAGAGAAGAAGCCAAATCTCAAAGAGATGTTGACAAAATTCATGGCAAACACAGAAAATCATTTCCAAGAAACTGAGAGAACACTTAAAATCAACAAGTGTCAGTTGAGAAACTTACTGAATCATTCGAGGAGTTCACTAAGCGATTGGACTACTTACTGAGATGATCTGTGAAATACGGGCAGAGATTTTTTCTAAATAAACAGAATAGGTAAAAGTAGTTACACTAAGAAGTGGAAAGGAATTAGTTAACCAAAAAAACAAATCCCACATGAAGATAACAAAACAAGAGATGAGGGAGTTGAGGATGTAAATCCAGTACGAAAAGAAAGTAAACCACCAATCCCTTATCCAGTAAAGTTAAAGAAGGAATGATTAGATACCCAATACGGTAAGTTTCTTGAACTTTTTAAACAAATACATATTAACTTACCTTTTGTTGAAGCTATTTCACAGATGTCGAAGTATGCAAAATTCTTAAAGGAACTCCTGACGAATAAAAGGAAGCTTGAAGAAGTATCCATGGTGGAACTTAATGAAGAATGCTTAACAATCCTCCAAAACAAGTTACCAACCAAATTAAAAGACCCATGAAGTTTTACTATTCCATGTTCAATTGGTAGCTTAAATATTAAGAAAGCATTAGCTGATCTAGGTGCCAGTATTAATCTAATGCCTTACAAAATGTTTAAACAATTAGATCTTGGGGAACCAAAACCCACTAGGATGAGTATTCAGTTAGCTGATAGATCCATTAAATATCCTAGAGGAGTTATCGAAGATGTCCTGATAAAAATTGATAAATTTATTTTCCCTGTTGATTTTGTTGTGTTAGACATAGAAGAAGACATTAATGTTCCTTTAATTCTAGGCGTCCTTTTTAGCCTTCGCTGTTGTTATTGATGTAGGTGATGGCAAACTTGCATTAAGGATAGGCGATGAAGAAATTATTTTTCAAATTTATGATGCCATGCAATATTCTAAAGAGTAAGATGATTCCTGTTATTTTGTTGATACTACTGATCATATCATTCAAAATCATTACAGGAAATCTTACATGACGACACGATGGAACTGTGCCTGACTCAAGAAGAAGGGGAAGAAGATGAATACGATGAGATGAATTTGAATACATCGTTATTCAAGCAAATGAAAAAAGAAAGCATTGAAAACAATGACGAAATCAAACAGAATTCCTCCATTGATGAGCCATCCAGTATGGAATTGAAATAGTTACCAAAACACTTAGAATATGCATTCCTCGGGGACAATTCTACGCTACCGGTAATTATCTCTTCAGAACTAGAACCCAAGGAAAAAGTGGAGTTGATAAAAGTACTAAGAGAACATAAAAAACCATAGCTTGGAAAATCTCTGACATCAAAGGTATAAGCCCATCATTCTGCACCCACAAAATTTTAATGGAAGAAGAATACAAGCTTGTGTGTGCAGCCCTAGAGACGGCTAAACCCCAACATAAAAGAAGTGGTCAAAGTTGAGGTAATTAAACTTCTAGATGCAGGAATAATTTATCCTATTTCTGACAGCACTTGGGTAAGTCCTGTGCAGGTAGTTCCAAAGAAAGGAGGTATGACGGTGGTGCCCAATGAAAAGAATGAATTAATCCCCACAATAACAGTTATAGGATGAAGAGTCTGTATAGACTATAGAAAGCTCAACGATGCCACTAGAAAAGATCACTTCTCTCTACCCTTCATAGATCAAATGTTAGAAAGACTATCCGGGCATATGTACTACTACTTCTTGGACGGACTCTCGGCTACTTCCAAATCCCCATAGCTCCTGAAGATCAAGAGAAGACAACATTTACATGTCCATACGGTACGTTTGCTTATCATAGAATGCCTTTTGGATTATGTAATGCTCCTACTACTTTTCAGCATTGCATGTTGGCAATCTTTGATGAACTCGTGGAAGACATCATGGAGGTATTTATGGATGATTTCTTGGTATTTGGTAATTCTTTCCATCTTTGCCTTAAAATTTTAAAACTAGTTCTAATGAGATGTGAGGAAACAAACCTTGTTTTGAATTGGGAAAAATGTCACTTTATGGTTAGAGAAGGGATTGTATTAGGACATAAGATTTCTAATAAAGGGATTGAGGTAGATAAAGCAAAGGTTGAAACCATAGAAAAATTACCTCCCCCTAGTTCAATTAAGGCTATTAGAAGCTTTTTAGGACATGCAGGGTTCTATAGAAGATTTATTAAAGATTTTTCTAAAACAGCTAAGCCTTTAACAAAATTACTAGAAAAATATGTTCCTTTCAATTTCAATTAGGAATGTTTAGATGCATTTAATGTCCTTAAGGATAAATTAATAAATGCACCAATTATAATTGCACCTGATTGGAACTTACTCTTTGAACTAATGTGTGATGCAAGTGATTTTGCAGTAGATGCAGTTTTGGGACAACGAAGAGACAAGCATTTTTAGCCAATTTACTATGCCAGTAGAACATTAACACCCGTACAAGAAAACTACACCACCACAGAGAAAGAATTGCTAGCTGTAGTTTTTTCTTTTGACAAATTTAGGCAGTATTTAATATTGTCTAAAGTTGTCATTTACACTGACCATTCATCTCTTCGATATCTCTTAAACAAACCTAATGCAAAACCTCGACTCATACAATGGATTTTACTCTTGCAGGAATTTGACTTAGAAATACAAGATAAGAAGGGAGCTGAGAATCCTGCGGCAAATCACCTTTCGGACTTGAGAATCCACATATCAGAGAGCTTGATAAAAATGATATAAATGATTCATTTCTCGAAGAACAACTCTTTTCTACAACACATTTTGAGGTACCATGGTTTGCAAATATTGCAAATTATTTAGTATCTAACATCTCGCCAAAAAGACTAACACATCACCAAAAGAAACAATTCTTTGTTGATGTGAAAAACTATTTTGAAAGATCCTTTTCTTTTCCGTATATGTGCAGATCAGATAATTTGAAGATGCGTTACAAAGGCAGAAGTAAGAAAAATCCTAGAACATTGCCATTTAGGACCCTCAAGAGGACACGATAGTGGTATTAAGACAGCACACAAAATACTCGAATCAGGTTTTTATTGGCCCAATCTATTTAAAGATGCCAACAGGTATGTTATCTTGTGATAAATGCCAAAGAATAGGTAATATTTCTAAATGTGATGAAATGCCTCAAACATATATGTTATCATGTGAATTATTTGATGTATGGGGTATTGATCTTATGGGACCATTCCCTAGTTCATTCGAAAATAAATACATCCTAGTGGCAGTTGATTACATGTCAAAATGGGTAGAAGCAGAATCTTTACCTACCAATGATGCTAGGGTAGTAGTTAAATTTCTCAAGAAACTGTTTTCTCATTTTGGGACACCTAGAGCTATCATTAGTGATAGAGGTACTCATTTCTGTAATACTCAATTTGAAAAAGTTTCAAAGAAATATGGAGTGTACCACAGGATAGCTACCCCATATCACCCTCAAACCAGTGGCCAAGTTGAAGTAGCAAACCGAGAACTTAAGTACATCCTAAAAAAACGGTTGAATCGAATAGAAAAGATTGGGCATTAAAAGTAGATGATGCCTTATGGGCCTATAGAACAGCATTTAAAACCCCTCTAGGGACATCCCCATACAAACTTGTATACGGGAAAAGTTGTCATCTACCATTCGAGTTAGAACACAAAGCTTTTTGGGCCATAAAGTTTTTAAATTTTGATCTTAGAACTGCAGGAAAGAAAAGAATGATGCAGATGAACGATCTAGACGAATGGAGAGCTGAGGCCTATAAGAACTCAAAATTATACAAAAAGGCAACAAAGCGATGCCACGATTCTCACCTAAAGAAATCAAAGCAATTCAAAGTAGGAGACTTGGTCCTATTGTATAACTCAAGGCTTAAATTATTTTCTAGGAAGCTGAAATCTAGATGGTCAAGCCCATTTATGATCAAAACAATTTTTCCATATGGAACAATCGAGGTAACTTACCCCACTAAGGGTACATTCAAGGTAAATGGTCACTGACTCAAAAGTTATAATGAGATTTTAGAGATATGAGAGAGGAGCTTCTGCTCCATGAACCTTCTTTTAGAACTAAAAACAGGGAAAGTCTAGCTTAAGGCTATAAAACAAGCGCTTCTCGGGAGGCAACCCGAGCACTAACTTCTCTAACATCATACTTTTAACCATTCAGTATCTAACTAACCTAATAAATTACAGGTTTTAGACCACATGTCCTTATACACGGGCGTGCCCGTTGCCGTGTGGAAGCCAGGATACAAACCACGTGCGGGCTAATAACCATGCATGACAAAAGAAGAATTTATTTTCCCAACACAGCCTGCGATAAGAGGCCACGCCCGTGCCGACTACCCATACGAGGTTACTAACTTATTGAGCACGGGCAAGACACGGCTGTTCCCTATAACCGTGCGAGGTTACTGACTTATCAAGCACGGGCTAGACAGGCTCGTGTTACCTCACCATGCCAACATACTGACTTATTGAACACGGGCAGAATATACCCGTTGTGAACAAAACACGGGCATGCGACATATACCTATGGTCGTGGCCAAACATCTGAATGCTCCTAAAATCGCGAAAACCACAGGCACTTTAAAACAGAGCACGGGCATGGTACTAGCCCGTGTCCCCTCCCCTATTTAACCACATTAACCCGTCACTTTCCTAAAAACTACCCTAAAAACAACTTTCAACATTCTTCCTCCCAAAATTTGGCCACACACATATTCCCCACCTTTCCAAAACCTCCTCAACACTCGTTTATTCCCTAAAAACACACCACAAACCACCCCATGCCCACACCACTGCTGTGCCACCGAACTCCATGTCCCTTCCACCACCGTGTTCATGCTGCAAGCTCACGCCACCATCATGCTCAGCCCGTGTCCAATAGAAAACCACCACCATCACCCCTGGTTCCTTCCATTATTTCACCTTTTTAACTAAAGTTTGCTAAAATTCATATTATTTTGTTTTATTTAACTTTTTGTTTAATTTTAAGTATGAATTTTCTCATGTTCATTACATCATTGTGATAGTGCTTGACTATTATTTTTAGTTTTAAGTGTGATTTTTCTCGTGTTTATTTCAATATTTATTTAATATCATATATATTTGCAACATGATAATGATAGTGTTATTAGTTATTTCTCATTTATGCTATTACAAATTCTTATTTTGAATTGGTTGCTTATTCAAATATCTTGAACCTAGATTACATTTTGGTACAAACCTTTTCTTTTTTTCAGATACCATGTCATCATCACGACCAAAACAATCCACAGCCGCCCCAAGCAAGAAAATAAAAGGGCCCAGATCATCCTCCGCAAGTGCTTCTTCTGAGCTACGACATCAATTCCTATGATTTCCTCAGGAAGCTCAGGAAGAGCGTTACAAGGTAATCTGGGATAGACCCCTCAGCATCGACAGGTGCATCAATTAGAACGCACTGGAACAAGTCGGTCTCACAGCTGATACTCGAGCCCTTATCTTGACTGACCCGTGGGAACATTTTTCTCAATCATCAAGCCCACATACTTGGAGCTCACACTAGAATTCTGTACCACTTTCACCTTGCAGACAGTGATGGCACAGTTTGACGATCCGGGTACAGTCCAATTCCATTTAGGGGGCACGGTACGTCGACTAAGCGTACCGTAATTTGGTTCGGCACTCGGACTCAAACGCCAAAATTTATAGAAGAAAAGCCACTCATCGACTTAGACCGATAGCTCCACTACACTCCCCTCCACTACCGGCGCAACTTATATCCCACCACTGGCGTCTACGACCCCAACCGCTCCAAGGCGATAGCTCTCACCCCATACTTGAGGTACATTCACGCCATTCTCGCTCACACCATTACAGTTCATCATGAGAGCACCGGCATGGTAAATCGACACGATGTATACTACTTATTCTGCATGTCAGAAGGACACGTGTTTGACCTTGCATACTTTATTGCCGGAGCAATGCAGCATCAAACAGAGGCACACAGAAAGGGAATTCTATCGATGGGCCCATATATAACACGGTTGGCTCAACACTTCAGCCTCCTTAACACTGACGATCAGAGAACCTCCCTCATGATGATTGGGCAGATAGCACCTCAAGGTATCCAAACGATGCTACACATGAGGATGATTAAACATCGTCGAGGATAGACCCCCCTCAATAACGATTAGTGACACCATAGATGAGGGGGAGCCCGAGGACATTACTAATGATGTACCACCACCATCACAAGAGGTACTAATTTCGAACCAGTGACCATCCCATGCAGCAACCTCATTGGCAGATATCTCTACACGGCTCGACCAGTTTGAGCAGTATTTCGTTGACAATACTTGACGTTTTGATGGGATAGAGGCCACCCTCCAACAGATATGCCAGCACCTCTATATCTCATCACTAGCACCATCACAGGATCCAGCAAATGATGAGGACCTTTGAGTCCTTTTATCCAGATTTTATATTCCTTATTTTAGAATTTTTACTTTATTTTCCTCGTTATTTTAATATTTGATTTGTCTTACGTTTGAACATTTTCCTCATACATTGACAACTTTTATCATGATTATCATCCACATCTAAACTTTCGAGTATTCCTAACATTTATTTAATTATGCCTCCAAGATTTCTCATTGATAAATTAGCAGTATCAAAACACATCATTAGGAGCACTTCACTACTATACAAGTCATCCGTCACCACGACATCTACCATCCTCTAAGGAAATCATCCAAAATTCAGGAAGTGTTACTTCTCCCCTTCTCTTTTGATATTATCACATGGTTATTTTTATTTTTGTACAATTTAGAACAATGTACATCTTAAGTGTGAGGGGTAAAAGCACCTAACTTTTTGCATTATTTCAAAATCCTGAATTTTAGTCTTGTTCCTAAGTAATTTTCTCATATTATCAATTAGGGTGAAATTTCTAATGATTTATGATTTATGATTTTTATTGATATGTTTTTGAGTAAGTCATTGATAATTGTGCATTGATGATTTATACTTGAAGAATACTAGAGAACCAAGCATGATAAGTCTATTTTTCAAGAATAAAAAATTTTCTAGGTTGTTAAACTGAATTTAAATATTACCTTGAAGTTTGAAATTTATAGGATTGATGTCAAATACCCATAATTTTTGTGAGATTTGAGCCTTATAGAGCATATATTCTTTTTCATGCTTACTTTATTGATTATGAGTGTGTCAACACTGAATTGTTATTCTAGAACTTGCCTAGATTATACATATAGAGACCACATTAATGATTTGATATACTGAGATGATAAAGGCACCTAGGTTTTAACCCATTCACTCCACTAAAAAGCCTACCTTCACAAATTAACCTTTAGTGAACCCATTTGATCCTAACAACCCTTTTTATTGATTTACCCGCTAAATTTTAACCCAAAACCTTTTGTATTTGTTATCACCATTCTTTTGACTACCCTTCTATCAAGAATTAATTTGATCAGTTACCGAATTAGTTTATTTTAGTTGATAAAGTTTTCTTTATTATGTTTCTATTTGATTTGAAAAATCGAAGTATATTCAGCACTAGTAGTATAAAAAGTGAGCTTGTAAATTTAAATTTCAATTATCAAAGAAAAAGCTCGTATTACTATTAGTTTCAAAGGTTCAATTGATGTAATCATTTATTTTCAAGTTTATTATTTTAGTTAGGTAATTGGTCAGGTCAATCTTGATTCTAAACCTTCTAATTCAGCATTTATCCACACCTTTAACCTAAGCCCCGTTACAACCTTGTCAAAGACCTTTTGATTAGTGTATCATCTCATATTACAGTGGTGGAGATTTGATTTTCAGGCAAGCCTATGGGATTAACTTTTCAGGTTTGACTTATGAGTTCTTGACCTTAAACACTTCGAGTGCTTTGAGTGAATCTTTAGTGAAGATGTCAATCCTTGTCAATTTTAAATTAAAGGTAATTATTTAGATAAGGGGAGACGCCTATGTTTTTATGCTACAAATGTATGACTTAGAATTGTTTGAATCTTTAGGAGTCTTTGAGTTAAATTATCCATGTATAAATTATCTGTGAATTATGATGAGGCATTGTTGATAGGAATTGTGAATTATGGAAAGTTCGTTTTAATTGTAAGTTGAGAATTTTACTTGAGGACAAGCAAAAGCTTAAGTGTAGGGGTATTTGATAAGCCGTAAAAGTAACATATTTTAGGCCCACATTTAGTATACTTTTGGATGATTTAGCTCTTAATTTATGTAAAAAGTTACTTTTAATCCTTTATTCTATGTTTATACTCAGGAAAGCACCCGAGGATGAAAAGAATGAGAAACGGGCCTAAAATGGGCCAATTTGGGCAAAAGGGAAATCGACACGGCCTGGACTTCAAGCCACACGATCGTGTCTCGTCAAACTACTTCACACGGCCATGCCACGATTTACACGATCGTGCCTCAATCGACAGAATCAAGACACGGCCTGAAGTCGATTACACGGCGTGTACCATGGTCATGCCCCTGTCGTGAAAAAGAAAAATGTCACTCAGATTTGGATACTTTGAGGCAAAGAAACACATTCCAAAGCCTATTCAAACACCGAATAGGAGGTATACTTGAATAAGGACACTTAGAGGCCAAGTAAAGCATTTCAAAAGTCTATATAAACACTCTAAGTGTAACCTGAAAGGGGGCGGTTAGCTAGGCCAAGGAGCCAAGCCAGAAGGCTAGATTTGTGGGAATTACTCTAAGATAGCCAGTTGATCCATTTCAAGAAGCCAGAATTCTACTCAAGACGGCAAATTTCTCCTTCAATTCCTTCAGGGGGTTTTTGGGATTTCTTATGTTTTGTTTTATCTTTTCTCTTTAGATGTTTTCTTTATTCATTATGAACTAAACCCTTCAGGTACTTGAAGGGGATGAAACCTATATGAATCTTGTTATTGTTTTCTGAATTATATGATAAATACTTAGTTTGTTCTTAATTATGCATGCTTAATCCAAATCTGATGTGCTTAGGTGGAGGAGGAATAGACCCTGCTTAAGAGTAGATCTAGCATAATTAAGCAGAGTTGATCGCATGCCTAGAGATAGGGTGATGAGATTTTTTCGGATTAGGGTGAAACCTAATATGGGAGTCCATAGATCGATTTACTGCTATTCTAGGGGGTTATTATTCAAGAAAGAGATTTTCGTTAATCAACTTAGGGTTAGATGTTATTCGCCTTGAAAGAGGGTTTAATATACGTTAGGGAGTCTTACGGATCAAACTAAGTGAATAAATCGTATGGTTCAGTGTCAAATAACAAGTGAAGTCTAGGTGGATTCTTCTTGAGGGTATCGTCGTGATCAACTGAGTTTCCCTTCAAGTTATTTTCCAATTCATTCTTTCTGTCTTTGAGTCTTTAGTTTAGTAATCGTTAATTTAGATTAAAACAACTTCACTTTTTTAGGCTAAATAATAAAAAGAAAGTTAGTATTAGTATTTTTAGTTCTTTTGGGTTCAACAATTTGGTCTTGCCTAAGCTATACTACTGTTCGATAGGTACACTTGCCTTAAGTTGTTGTTAGAGTTAGTTTTTAGGTTCGATCATTCTCTTTATAAATTTTAAAACTCAACAAAACAACGATCAAAATGCATGTGTTTTAGCAAAATACCCATAAGGACACAAACTGTTTAAAAAGTTTTAGCAACGTATAATGTTTTGAAAACTAACGACTGAATTAGAATCACGATTTTAGGGTTAATAAAAGATAATGAGGATTTCTAAATGGAAAATGTTTTATGTAAAGTACAGTTTTCTAACACACTACTATGTGACATCGCCAGATTCGACCATAGCGTCCAGGCCGGGTTTGGGGTGTTACATTTAGTGGTATCAGATCCAGGTTACAAAACTTGACTGTGAATTTGGGTTTTAAGATTGAATTATCAAAAATATATATAATGATTTGAATGGTCTTACCGAACGTGTGGTACACCGAGTCTCTAGCGCCGATCCCATAAGTTCTCTGAAACTGTTATATGTTTAAACTGAAACTAATACGAAAATGAAACTATTATAGGTAGTATACTGCACTGAAAATACTTTAAGTTAGTGTATACTGAGAAATTATAGAGGAACTGAAAACTGTAATGAGACTGCGATTTACAAAAATGAACTTCAAAATTACTGATACTGTTTTGCATAAAACATTTGTTAATAAAATACTAAAACTATAAATTGATGCATAAAACTATTAATATAGATAAACGCGCTTAGACAATGAGCACGAGAGGTACTTACAAACGGGGTACAAGAAGCAGTGGTAGAAGGGCCCGAGTTGGGTCCTTATCTTCTGGTAACCTACCTAATTTGGATACAAGTGAGACGCCGGCCTCACCAGTGACTGAGACTGGCTCGCATGATCGAGCAATTGGGGATGACGCACTATTCCAAGCCATGTTAAGGATTCTAGAGAGGGTCGCTGGGCCCAATACTAGAGCGAGAGGTTGAGGGTCTGTTACGGAGCGACTTTGAACTAATAGAGCCAAGATTTTTAGGGTATTGCTGGAGTTGCCCCTAATGTGGCTGAGTAATAGATCAAGGCCATAGAAAGGATTATGGACAACTTGGACTACACCCCCGGGCAGAAATTAAAGGGTGCTATATTGCTGCACGAGATGAGGCATATCAGTGGTGGCTCACTGTTAAGAAGGGCACTCAGCCCGATTCGATTGACCTGGGGTTCTTTAAAATTGCCTTTCAGGGAAAGTATGTGGGTGCCAGTTATGTGGATGCCCGTACAAAAGAGTTCTTACATCTGACTCAAGGAGATAGATCGGTGGCCAAGTATGAGGCTGAATTTTTGAGATTGAGCCGTTATGCGCGAGGTATGGTGGCGACTGAGTACGAGTGGTGTGTTCGGTTCAAAGATGGCCTCAGATATAATCTGAGGGTACTGATAGCTCCACAGAGGGAGCGGGACTTTACTGTACTGGTTGATAAGGCAAATATCGCCATGGAAGTAAAGCGCACTGAACGTCAAAACAGAGAGAGAGGTAGGAGTAAGAGGGATTTAGAGCCCCCGAGTTTCGTTTAGAGGCCTAAGAAAAAGGCCAGGGTTGATGGACCAGTCAGAGTGGGACCCCTATTATTACTACTGGACAGCCATCATGCACTGATTGTGGTAGACGCCATCTGGGCGAGTGTTGAAAAACTGAAGCATGCTTGAGGTTCGGTTCTTTGGAGCATCGTATTCTGGATTGTCCATGGAGGGTCGATCAGATGCAAGCTCGAGTACTGCTATTGCACCACCACCGAGGGTAGCTCAGTAGCCACTACGAGGCCGTGGTCAGGCCAGAGGTGGTAATGGTTTGGGCCATGGTCAAAAGAGCACCGGGCAAAGGTGCTGGTCATACTGAGGCGAGGCAGTCGGCTCTAGTTTATGCTGCACGTTATCGAGAGGAGGGTGATGCTCCAGACGTCATTACGGGTACATTTTTTATCTATAATGTACCCTATACTGCATTGATATATATAGG
This sequence comes from Gossypium rotundifolium, assembly GCA_025506655.1. Lineage (NCBI taxonomy): Eukaryota > Viridiplantae > Streptophyta > Magnoliopsida > Malvales > Malvaceae > Gossypium > Gossypium rotundifolium. The sequence continues at coordinate 119,290,500 of CP106731.1, read as the reverse complement.
ATCTACTCACTCATATATAGCCTGTAATGTATTTGGGAACTTGGGTATCTTGGTTGAGAGCTCTATGAGTGGGGTCATTGTACTGAGTCTGCTGAGGCAATCAGTAAGGGTGAATAAACTATTTAGAGGTGTTCCTTTAGAGGTCCAAGGGGCTATCTTTCTAGTTAATCTGATGGAACTACCATTTGGAGAGTTTGATCTGATACTGGGAATGGTGGTTAGTTAAACACCGAGTGAGCTTAGATTGTGCCACAAAAAGGGTAGTACTGAGAACTTAAGGGGACAGTGAGGTAGTTGTAATTGGGAAACATCAAAACTACTTATCGAATGTGATTTCTACACTGAAGGCCGAAAAGTTGGTTCGTAAGAGATGTGAGGTGCATCTAGCCTACATCAATGTTTCATATTATAGGGATTCTTCGGTTAAGGATAAAGGATGGTTAAGGACTTTTAGATGTTTTCCCTAAAGATCTACCTGGGTTACTTCGGATTGTGAAGTAGAGTTTGAGATTGAGCTCCTTTCTGGTACAGCTCCAGTGTCCATCGCCCCTTATAGAATGGCACCGAAAGAGCTTGTGGAGCTTAAGGCTTAGATTCAAGAGTTACTGGACCGTGGGTCCATCCGCCCTAGTGTGTCTCCATAGGGAGTTCTGCGCTATTTGTGAAAAAGAATGATGGATCTATGCATATGTGTATTGACTACCGTCAACTAAAAAAGCTGACCATCAAGAATAAGTACCCACTATCGAGGATTGATGATCTATTTGACCAGTTTCGAAGAGCTTCAATTTTCTCTAAGATTGATCTACGATCAAGGTATCACCAGTTGAGAGTTAAAGAGGCTGACGTGCAAAATATATCATTTAAGACTCGTAGTGGTATTTATTGACGACATACTGGTCTATTTGAAGACGGAGGATGAGCACGATGAACATCTCAAAGTGGTTCTACAGATTCTGTGAGAGAAACAATTGTACGCCAAGTTTAATAAATTTGAGTTTTAGTTATGTGAAGTAAAGTTTCTAGGACACGTGGTTTCTACGGAGGATTAGAGTCGATCCTCAAAAGATTGAGGCTGTCTTGGATTGAAAGTAGGCTAAGACTGTATCGAGGATTTGCAGTTTTCTAAGTTTGGCAGGTATTATCGATGATTTGTAAAGGGGTTTTCACTGATCGCCGTACCCTTGATTAAGCTGCTACGTAAGGGTGTGCCATTTAATTAGACTGATCTATAGTAAAAGAGCTTTGAGAAGCTTAAGACTGTATTGACTAAGGCCTTTATTTTGATACAACCAGAGTCTAGAAAAGAGTTTACTATCTACAGTGATGCATCATATGTTGGTTTAGGATGTGTGTTGATACATGAGGGTGAGGTGGTAGTGTATGCGTCTCGTCAGCTTAAGACTCATGAGGTGAATTATCCGACGCATGACTTGAAGTTGGCCGTAATGGTGTTCGCACTGAAAATCTAGAGGCATTATCTGTATGGTGAGAAGTGTATCATTTACACTAATAACAAGAGCCTCAAGTATCTCTTCACTCAGAAGGAGCGGAACCTTAAGTAGCATAGGTGGATTGAGTTGCTTAAGGACCATGACTGTACAATTGAATACCACCCTGACAAGGCCAATGTGATGGTCGATGCACTGAGTCGTAAGGCTGTGACTAATCTGAGGGCAATGTTTGCTCGTCTCAGTTTGTTTGATGATGGTAGTTTGTTGGCCAAACTTTAAGTTAAACCGATGTGGATAGAGTAGATTAAGGGAAAATAGTTGGAGGACGAGTCCTTGGGTCTTCGCTTCCAAGAGATTGAGAGTGCGAATACTGTGGATTTTGTATTGGATAGCGAAGGGGTACTTTGTTTTAATAGGACAATATGTGTACCGAAGGATACTGAGTTGAGGCAGTCCATATTACAAAAGGCACATAGTAGCCCTTATGCTATTCATCCTGGCGAAAACAAGATGTACCGAGACCTTCGTGAGTTATACTGGTGGCCAGGTCTTAAGCGAGAGGTTATAGACTTTGTGGGTAAATGTTTAACATGTCAGTAGGTTAACGCTGAGCATCAGTTACCTTCAGGGTTGCTTCAGCCATAAGATTCCACTTTGGAAGTGGGAGCTAGTGACTATGGACTTTGTTAATGGGTTACCCCTTACACCCACTAAGAAGGATTTAGTATGGATCATCATGGATCGATTGACCAAGTCTGCCCATTTCATACCGGTTTGTACCAGTTACTCTCTGCAGAAGCTGGCTAAAATGTATGTGTCTGAGATAGTAAGACTGCATAGGGTACTGGTTTCGATAATATCTAATAGGGATCCTTGCTTGACGCCTCAGTTCTGGAAGAAGCTACATGAAGCTCTGGGTACAAGATTGGACTTTAGTACTGCGTTCCATCCTCAAACTGACGGTCAATCAAAGAGGGTGATTCAGAAACTGAAGGACATGTTGAGAAGTTGTGTGATTGATTTTCGAGGTAGTTGGGAGGATTACTTACCGCTAGTAGAGTTTGTTTATAACAATAGCCATCTGTCTAGTATTCAGATGGCACCGTACGAGGCATTATATGGTCGTAGGTGTCGCACACCTTCATGTTGGACTGCGTTGGGCGAGCGACGTGTTTTGGCCCCTGAACTGATTTCTGAAACTAAGGACAAAGTTAGGTTGATTCGAGATCGACTAAAAGTGGCATAAAATAGACAGAAGTCCTATACGGATTTGAAGCGTCGAGAGATTGAGTAATCTGTGGGGAACCGCATTTTTCTCAAGGTCTCTCCATGGAAGAAGGTACTGAGGTTTGGATGAAAGGGCAAGTTGAGCCCTAAGTTTATTGGGCCTTACTACATAGTGAAACGTGTGGGACCAGTTGCCTACCAGTTGGACTTATCTCCAGAGTTAGATCAGATTCACATCATGTTCTATGTCTCTATGTTGAGACGCTACCACTCTAATCCCACGCACATCGTCCCTATTGAGGAAATCGAGGTTAGGCCAGATCTAACCTTTGAGGAGGAGCCAGTTCAGATATTGGGCGAGATATAAAGGTTATAAGAAGAAAGTCCATCGCACTGGTTAAAGTTCTTTGGTGTAATCATAGTTTGGAGAAGGCCACGTGGGAGCCTAAGGATGTGATGCGTCAGTAGTATCCTCATCTATTCTGAGGTAAATTTTGAGGATGAAATTTTTTTCGGGGGTAGAGTTGTAACGACCCAGTTTTCTTAATTTTGACTTTTGTAAAATTGGCAAACAATGTTTATATGCTTAAGTGGTTATATGTTCTAGATGTGTGTGAGAGGTCCCAAGTTCAATTCACAACTTGGGTAAATTTTGGTATTTTTATGAATAAGCTCTATCCTTGGTCAGTAGGCTTTTATTAAAATATATCAGAATGGGTCTACTGGTCTGGTGGTTATGGGAGTGTTAATATGTTGGTGGTCTTGTGTTCGAATCCCTGCTTGAGCAAGGGATTCTATTTTTGCTCTGTGGATTGAAGGTGTTTCGATAGCCGAAATTCTGTAGTGGTTGTGTGCAGTGGGAATTGTAGGAGTGATTTTAAGAGTATGATAATAATTGGGTAGTTATCAAAATAACATTCTTTTTCTCTCCCCAAAATTCATTCTTGTTAACGTTTTTCTTCCCCAATTTTGCCGAATTTTCTCTTTGTTCCCCCTCCCTTTTTGCTAAAATCTGCCTTTTTTCCTTCCCTTCCTCTTTGCAACCTCATTCCAATTCTTCGTAATCGTGCAACATAGTCTCACACATTTTAGCAAGTAAGTTTTGTTCTTTGTAAGTTGTGATTGCTAAGTATTTGATTGGGGGTTATTTACGTTTTGACAGCAGCGTATTGCGAGGATCGTAGTTCCTCTCGTACTAATTTGTAGTCGACTGATTCGAGGTGTTGGGGTAAGTTTTCGTCGCTTTAAGGATGGGTATCTCAATTCGAGTTCAGTTCTATTTCAATGACTAAGTGATTAACGGAGTGAAATATTGATCAATTTTAGGTTCTGGATTGCTTAGAGTTGCTTTTGTGTCGAAAACGATACAGGTGTGTACCTGAAACACTAAAAACGTGTCTCGACAAAAAGTCAAAAAAGCTTTCTATCGATGACACGCGGGCATGTGGTAGCCTGTATGGTAGGCCGTGTGCAAGGCTATAAGCCACAACATGATCGTGTGATCGATGAGCTAGGCCGTGCGCAGGCGACACAGCCGTGTAACAGCTGAGCAAGGCCATATGTGAGACACAGGCTTGACCAATTGGGCCGTGTGGGCCACAAGGGCATGTGGGCCCACAAAGGTAGATAACATGGGCGTGTGAGCTCATTTCCACTGATTTATTGCTAAGGTTGCATGGGTCACCCGAGACGACTGTGAACATACTGTAGGGTCGGTAAGATTACCTTGACTCCTAACTGAATGACTGTATATTGAGCATGTTGTTTGTACTGTACTGTATAAATGTGATATTCCATGATTTGGCATGACATAACTGTATGATGCATTGCATTGGGTTGGGGATTGATATTGATTGGAGGAAGTGTACTGAAAGGCTTCGAGCCTAACTTACTTGCAGCTCAGCTACAAACTACTATTTAGTGTCACAACCGGTACTACTTGGAGTTTAAGGATGGGTGGGTCGATTATGTCCCCACATGGAATGTATGGTTGGACGGAGATGGAGTGTAGAGGCTGGATGGGAAGGATTTTTTGATTGTATATCTGTTACTATTACTGTACTGTGACGGGCTGAGGCCCTAGTGCTCACTGTTACTGAAATGGGCTAAGGCCTAAACTGATGTTGATACTGAAATTGAAAAGGGCCTACGCCTGAACTGAGATTATCTATTATTGTCATTTTGTTTTCATAGGGATTACACACTAAGTTTACGTAAACTCACCCCTTCTTTTTAATTTGTACAGGTAATCCCCAGACATAGGCGAGTCGGTGCAACGGAGGACTTAGAGGTGGCCACATGACTCCTTTTGCTATTGGATACTTATTCCAAATTTTAAGTTTTATTTTAGGGGTATTTTTTGTAATAATGGCTTCTATGGATTTTTACTTAAAATTTGGATTTTATACTGTTTTCTATTATATCTGCTAGAAGTAGGTAAAACACAATTTTTAAAAAGAAATGCATGTGTTTTAGCAAAATACCCACAAGGACAAACTGGTTAAAAAGCTTCCGCAACGTATAATGTTTTGAAAACTAACAACTAAATTAGAATCATGATTTTAGAGTTAATAAAAGATAATGAGGATTTCTAAACAGAAATTGTTTTAAGCAAAGTACAGTTTTCTAACACACTACCATGTGACATCGCCAGATTCGACCATAGCATCCATGCCGAGTTTGGGGTGTTACACGGCCGACCATATGCCTGTGTGTCTAGCCTGTGTGCCCTTCGAAGTGGCCACACATATCCGTGTGCCAGGCCGTGTGCTAGGTCGTGCCAAACCTGTAGGGTATACTGGCTTATGCAACACAGCCTAGTCACACGCCCGTATGCTAGGCCGTGTGCCATTTAGGGGGTATACTGACTTGTACCACACAGCCAGTCACATGCCCGTGTGTGAGACCTTGTAGACAAAAATAGGCTATTTGGGAAGTCATTTTGCCACCCTATTTATACATGCATTCACAAACATAAATTACAACATTTTATAACCCAATAGGCAGCCAATTCACAACATTTTATACATATTTTATACCATTTCAACATAGCATTCAAATACTTAATTAATATCATGCATTTTCCATTCATATGCCTATTTCATATCAAGACAACATTTGTATATTTCCATGCCATTTACTACTTGCCAAAACATACCATATTTGAATACTTATACACAACCAAAACATTATACCAAGTTAAGCCAAATCACATGGCTTTATCTTATACCACAACATGTGCCAAAATCACTATATCAAATAACCATAACTATCATCTTATAACTAGCCTATACATTCCATATTTACAAATATCCATAAGTTCAAAGGTACCAATCGACAACTGGATAGTGTGATGCATAACTCTGACTTTATCCAAACCGAGGAAGAATCCACCTAGACTTCACTTGTTATCTAACTCTGAACCAGACGATTTATTCATTTGACTTGACCCGTAAGATTCCCTAATGTATATTAATCCCTCTCTCGAGGCAACTAACGTCTAACCCTAGGTTGATTAATTGAAATCTCTTTCTAATTAAAACCCTAGAATTGATTAACTCGATCTATGGACTCCCATATTAGGTTTCACCCTAATCCGGCAAAATCTTGTCACCTTATCTCTAGGTGCGCGATCAACTCCGCTTAATTATGCTAGATCTACTCTTAGACAGGGACTTTTTCTCCTCCACCTAAGCACATCATACTTGAATTAATATCTCAGAAATATCAACACAATAATTAAGAACACATAATTAATAACAAGTTAAATATTTATCATATAGTTCAGCAAATGATAACAAGATTCATCTTAGGTTTCATCCCCCTCAGGGATCTGAGGGTTTAGTTCATAACAATAAAAGAATACATCTCAGAAGAAAAGATAAACCAAAACATAAGAAATCCCTAAAACCCCTTGAAGGAATTGAAGGAGAGATCCTCCGTCTTGAGTATAATCTGGCTACTTGAGATGAATCAACTGGCTATCTTCTAATAAATCTTCACAAATCTTCCCTTTTTGGCCTAGCTGGATGCCCCCTGACTAAAGCCCTGGGTTCCCTCTTTTTGGTTATACTTAGGGTGTTTATATAGGCTTTGGAATATGTTTCTTCACCCCTAAATATCCTAATCCGAGTGAAACTTCTCTTTGTCACGATAGGGACACGCCCATGGCGCACACTCATGGAAGTCGATTTCAAGCTGTGGTCAAGTCTGCTAAAGAGACATGTCCGTGTGTTTTGGGGTCTAGGCCGTGTTAGAGTAAATTAGGGAGGCACGGTCGTGTAGTCTAGGCCCAGGCCGTGTTGATTTCCATTTTGACCCAATTTGGTCTGTTTTAGGCCTATTTCTCGTTCTTTTCATCCTCTAGTGCTCTCCTGAGTATAAAACATGAAAACAAAATTCAAGGCTTAAATCATCCAAAAGCATGCTAAATGTGGGGCTAAAATATGTTACTTTTATGGTCTATCAAATATCCCAACACTTAAGCTTTTGCTTGTCCTCAAGCAAAATTCTCAACTTACAATTAAAATGAACTTTCCACAATTCATAATTCTCATCAACAATGTCTCATCATAATTCATAGACAATTCATACATGGATAATTTAACTCAAAGACTCCAAAAGATTCAAATAATTCTAAGTCATATATTTGTAGCACGAAAACATAGGTGTCTCCCCTTATCTAAATAATTACCTTTGATTCAAAACTGACAAGGATTGACATCCTTACTAAAGATTCACTCAAAGCACTCGAAGTGTTTAAGGTTCAAGAATAAGCACTCATAAGTTGAACCTGAAAAGTTAATCCCATAGGCTTGCTGAAAATCAAATCTCCACCAACGTAATATGAGATGATACACAAATCAAAAGGTCTTTAACCAGGGTTGTAATGGGGCTTGGGTTAAAGGTGTGGATAAAGGCTAAATTAGAAGGGTTAGAATCGAGATTAAATTGACAAATTACCTAACTAGAAAAATGAACTAATAGCCTAAATAATTACATCACATGAAAATTTAAAATACTAATAATACGAACTTCTTCTTCAATATGTTGAATTTAAATTGTACAAGCTCTTAGAACATAAAACTAATAATGAATATACTTTATTTTTTTTAATTAAGAACAAGTCAAATGATGAATTTACTAATAAAATAATTAGGCAACCGATCAACTCAAATCTCGATATAAGGGTAGTCAAAAAGAGTGGTGATGACAAATACAAAGGGTTTTGGGGGAATATTAGTGGATAAGTAAATGAAAAGGATTGTTAAGATCAACGGGATTCACTATGGGTTAATTATAAAGGTAGGCTTTTTAGTGGAGTGAGTGGGTTAAAACCTAGGTGCCTTTATCATCTCAGTATATCAAATAAAAAATGTGGCCTTGACATGCATAATCGCGGCAAGTTCTAGAATAACAATTCAGTGTTGACACACTAATAATCAATAAAGTGAGCATGAAAAGGAAAATATGCTCTATAAGGCTCAAAATCTCACAAAAATTATGGGTTTTTGATATCAATCCCTGTAAATTTCAAACTTTAAGGTAATATTCAAATTTAGTTCAAAAATCAAGAAAATTTTTTATTCTTGTAAAATGGACTTATCATGCTTAATTCTCTAGTATCTTAAAGTTTAAATCATTAATGTACAATTAACTATGACTTAATCTAAGACATATCAATAAAAATCATAAATTAACAAAAATTTCATCCTAATTAGTAATATGAGAAAATTACTTAAGACAAGATATCATTCAGGTATTTGAGAATAATGCAAATAGTTAGGCATAAACTTTCACCCCCCACACTTAAGATGTACATTGCCCTCAATGTACAAAGACAGATAGTATTTAGAAAGAGATGGGGGAAGTGAAGCTTCCTAAATTTTGGATGAGATCCTTGGATTGGAAGTGTGGGAACTGGATTCGGAGGTGAAAGATTGGTTGGAGGGGGTGCCTCAAATTCCTATGCTAGATGAAGAAATTGGGGATCTCATGAAGAATAATAATAAAGATTCAAAAAAATACTAAATAAATATTTAAAAAAAAGCAAGCTAAAGTGAAGGAAAATAAAAAGTAAAATAAACTTATAGGAAAAGGTAAATGGACTAAAAAGTCCTTATTATAAGATGGTTCATGACGTGGGTGTGATTTCTAAGGCCGTGGTGCGTGATTCCCTAGCAGCCTTAAGAACCTAAAACCAAGAAACTAAAAGAAGATAAAATGAATTAAGCAGTAGAGAAGTATAGATAAGGAAAATAAAGGAAAAGATTAAAGAAAAATAAGACCGAAAAGGTCTCAAAGACCCTTGGCTTGTCAATTATATGAAGCGGCCACCATGAACTTATGTAGGTCGATCTCCCACGGGGAGATTGTGCTTTGATCCTTCCATTTCTTCGACATAAATATGGTGGCCAAGGGTTTTGAAAGATGAATGTGAATGAAAATGAAAGTGAGAGCCAAACAGGTGGAGAAAGAGCGGTTTGGGAGTAAGTGGAGAGGGGAGGAGGGGTGGTGGTTTAAATATATTTTCAAATCTGATGCCTTCTCACACCCATGTAAAGTGGGAGTGTTGAGTCACACGGCCACCTCGCAGCCCGTGTTGTGGGTCGTATCGTTTCTCCCATGCCTGTATTCAGTTTACCACGCCCATGCTTGGTAGGTCAATATCGACAACGATTGCCACGCACGATCGTGGCATGGTGGTTGAGTCCGTGACTTGAAGATTGATTTGTTCTGACTCGTACCATCTCTGCCATGTCAGTACAGAGATTCGGTGTATCCACACGGCCACGTCCACGGTCGTGTGCAAGGCCATGAGGCATAACAATCTACCAAAGAAGAAGAAAAGAAAAGAAAAGAAAAGAAAAATTATAACAATAAATAGGGTTAGTGCTCAGGTTGCCTCCCGAGAAGCTCTCTTTTAAATTCTTAAGCTCGACTTTCCTCTCATTTGCATATTCAAGGAGGTTTGAGGAGTTGAAAATCTTTCCTTGTGTTAGCAGTTCCATTATCATGATAGAGTTTAAGACGAGTAGCGTTTATTTTCAAAGTGCCAAACATGGGATTACTTACCTCAACTGTTCCGTATGGGAAGACATTAATTACCTTAAAAGGGATTTCCTTCCTTGTGTTAGGATCAGGTGGAGATATTCGTGGGTTTACTTTGTCTAATAGTACCTGATCTCTGATTTTAAACTTGTCTGCCTCATGAAGTGGCTTCGGTTCTGCTTTGTGTATTCCTAGTTCTTCTGTAAGATGCGTCTTCTCCTCTTCTAGGTCATCGATCTGAATCTCTTGTTCCTTGTGAGTTATTTCCTTGTTGGCACAAGATTTAGGATCGGACTCAGTTGTGTTCTTTTGTAGTGCTTCCTGAAAATAAGGGTTAACTGAGTGGTTATCAATATAATTTACTTTCTCACCTTGGTTATTCGATGTTCTAGCTGAATCGAGGGCTTGAAGAGTAACTGTCTCGCCACCTATACAGACTATATGTTCACCTGCGTCGATATCGATTTTAGTCCTGGCAATTGTTAAGAATGGTCTTCCTAAAATTAGGGGTATCGTGTTTTCCTCATCCATGTCCAAAATGACAAAGTCTATCGGGAATACGAATTTATCAATCTTCACAAGTACTCTTCAATTATACCCCTAGGAATTTTGATAGTTTTATCAGCTAATTGAATGTTCATCATAGTTTGTTTGGGCTTCCCTAGACCTAGTTGTTTAAACAATTTATAAGGCATGACATTTATGTTTGCCCCTAAATCCGCTAACGCATTATCAATAGATAAACTATCAATTAAGCATCGAATTGTAAAACTACCTGGATCTTTTAATTTTCGTGGTAGTTTATTTTGCAACATTGCTGAGCATACTGCGTTCAGTTCCACATGTGATTCCTCATTTATCTTCCGCTTATTTGTCAATAGCTTCTTTAAAAATTTTCTCGAATCTGACACCTGCGAAAGAGCTTCAAGAAACGATAAGTTAATATGTAATTTCTTTAAACGTTTAAGAAACTTACCGAATTGTTCCTCTGTGTCGTCTTTCGTTATTACTTCAGGATATGGTATGCGCGGTTTGTACTCTTTGATTACCGATTTTGGTTTTACCTCAACCTTACCTTTTTCTACCGTATTCTTTTGTTTTGAATTAGGCATGTCTAACCCTTCACTATCTTAAGCGGTTATGGCTTGAACTTGCTCCCTTGGGTTAGCCTCGGTGTTGCTCAGTAGTCTTCCCTATGGTCTCTCAAAAATCTGCTTAGCAAGTTGCCCGATTTGATCTTTAAACTCTTGTGTCAATGCCTCAAATTTTGCTTCTATCTTTTGGAAACATGTTTCTATATTTTGGGACCATATTTCTGAGGCTGATATGAAGTTTGTTAGCATCTCTTCAAGGTTAGGCTTCTTTTCCTGTGGGTAGGGCTATTGTTGGAAGTTTTGGTATAGTTGTTGCCTTTGATTTCTTTGACCACCCATGAGAAATTGGGGTGGTTCTTTCAAATTAGATTATAAGAATTACTATAAGGGTTATTGTTAGATCGAAAATTATTACCCATATAGTTCATTTGTTCGCTCTCCATGGCCCTGTCCGGTAGGGTGGGTACTCAGATTCACCACGCCTTCACTTGCGTCGCCCTTGTATAATTGTATGTGACTGCGAAGAACCATATAAACCATCAAAATTTTTATGTAGCAACTCTACCTGATTTAATAAGCGCTGATTCTTTGCGTCGAGGTTGAAAACTTCAGCTGCTTTGGCTGGCCTTGTCCTTGTAACTTGCTACTGATAGTTATTCAGTGGCATTTCTTCTATAAACTCGTAGGCTGCTTCAGGAGTTTTGTTATTCAGAGTTCCATTGGCTGCTGAAATGATTAGTTGCCTTGTTGAGGGGTTCACATCGTTGTAGAAAGTCAGCACCTGTAGCCACAAGGGTAGTCTATGGCGTGGACACCTTCTCAACAAATCCTTGTATCTTTCACATCCGTTGTCACATCCCGAATTTATGGGGCTTTGCATTTGACGTGCTGTGATGTGTTGTTGTGCTTATTATTCTTGTTAGAATGTTTTAGGGGTCTATAATGGGCTCGAAGTTGGGCCGAGTCCTTAGCAAAAATTTTCTATTTGGGCACTCTAGTGGAGAGTCAGGTAAGATAGGGCTTAAAAGGTATTATCTATTAATTAAGACACAAAAATGGGCTTATGGCCCAGTGGTCAGTGGCGATATGCAGGGACTAAGAGTGGCGTGTCAAGCAGTTAAGGAGGTCCAAGGTTCGAGTCACATGATACCTTTTTATTTTAATTAATTTTGGCAATAGTAAATAGCAGTAGTGGAGTTCGGCTTGGATGCTTGAAATTAGCAATTATTTAATGTGGATAATAAGGTTGATAATGTGTTGATAAAGGGAGGAAGAGGTGGTGTTATCAATGACACTGTGGATGAGTGATCGGATGAGGATAAGGAGAAAATTTAAGAATTATCTGGAAGGCTAGGTGGTGGCCGAAATTCTGACTCTAAGAGGGAGGAGGGATCGGTTTAGAGTGGGCTTTAGGGGTGCCAAAATTACCCTGTTAATAGGATGAGTTTTTGAGATTCGGAATGGGCATTTTCGATATTTGTTTAAGGGGTGCCAAAATTTTGCATTAAGGGGAATATCTCTTCATTTTTGGCATTTGAGTCTTCATTCTCCCACTCACTTTTCTCAAAATTCTACTAAAGTCGAACCTACCTCTAGTCTACCGAAATTCTCTTTTATTTACCGTCTTTATTGCTACTTTTCCTTTCACCCTACTTCTATTCTCTCAATCATCTTTTTTTTTCAAAAGCCGAAACTCATAACTCATCTCTTCTCCATTTTTTTCCTATAACTGAATGATCATTGTTCTTTCCTTTATTCTCTCTTTGCCAATTTCTTCATAGTCGAATCTTCATGGATCCTATTGCACTGTCTTTCTTTTGATCTTCTTAGAAGCCAAAATCTATTAGGAGAAGCCGAATCTGTTGGTAAGTGCCAATTTATTTTGATCTTTTCTCTTTCGATTTTGAGGGCCAAAGCCGAATGGCTACTTGGGTTGTTGAGGTTGTCGATTGGTCTAATACTTCTTTTCTTCTAGCATTTTCTTTTGGGGATGATATATCGAGAATCGAAATAGATCGGATCAGCTAGATTTTAAAAGCCAAAAATCGCTAGTCTTTGAACTAGATCTCTTTTGAGATTTTGAGGTAAGGGTTTATTTAGATTTTTATCGGGTTTTGTTTAGTGTATTCGTGATCTAAATCCTATGTTAAGGATTGACAACCATATGTTGTGGTGGTAGCAACTGATAAGGTCTTTTGATGGAATCAAATGTTGATCAGACGAATGAGGGAATTGGATCCGTGAAACCAACCCCTAAGTTTAAGAAGCATGCGGTGTCTGCCATCAGAGATTAGCCACCGGGTTGTGGACCAGCTTTGGAACAAAACCATAGGTAGATAGCAGTCGTATCGGCTACTGGCAGTGTTGACATAGAAAGTATCATCTTGTCTGTAATCAGGTGTGTAGATCTTTATCACATAAGTTTTACAGTATTATACATTATGGGCTAAAAAAGTGAAAAAAGGTCATGCAGACGATCGAGTAACACGTAGGGGTTAGGCTAAGGATGCCAGGTACGTGAACATATTAAATTCTCTATGTGTATCGATATATGTGATAACCTGTTAACCTATAGATGGCATGTTGTTTTTGCTTTTGCATGAGCATATGTATGGGATGGGATTGATATGATGAAGGGGAAGAGCATGTTAATAGGTCACTTAGTGATCGGTGGTTAAACCATAATATATTATTAAGGTAGCATGGCAATCGGTGTCTCTGCCACATTTCATTAATAGGTCACATAGTGATCGGTGGTTAAACCACAATATATTATTAAGGTCGCATGGCGGTCGGTGGCTCTGCCACATCTGATTATAAGGTCACTTAGTGATCGGTCTTTATGACAGGCAGCACAACTGTCGAAAAGGCGTGTAGCGGATGAAGGGTTGATTGTAGAAATCCCCACGGTGTGATGGTTGGTAAGGGTTGGCGTGTGGTGGATGGAACTTTAGGTTAGGTTGGGACATTGACATGTATCATTTTGTTCTTTGCTTTGAGTGGGCCAAGGCCAGAATGTGTTTTTGGGCCTTAGCCGTTTATGTGATTCCAGGATTTACACACTGAGTCTTGGTGACTCACCTTTTATTTTTCCCAACTTTTCAGATGAGCAGTAGATCGTGGACACGGGAGCCGAGGTGGACTCGACGGGCCATAAAGACTTTTATTATGTGAACTAATTTTGGGTTTCCTTTTAGTTTTAAATTTTGGGTTATTTTTGTTAGCATGTAATAAGGCCTATTTGCTTAAAATTTTTGGTTTACTGTTATCCATGTTCAGGGATTATAGACTTATGTTTTCAAAGATTTAATTATAAAGCAAATTCAAAATGGGCTTTTCAAACACGGTCAACACAAAAGCTAAGGTTTATTTCAAAAATTTCACATTTAATGATTAACCGGTTAAACAAACTGAGATTTCCAAAATCAACAAGCAAAGGTTTCAACATAACGTGCTACTTGAGAGTTTTTTCAAAACTGTACTTTCGTCAAAGCGATCAAAAGATTTGATCTTAAACAAACACCCGTAGCATGCCAGATCTGGTCATAACGTTTGGGCCAGGTTTGGGGTGTTACATTTTGGTATCAGAGCCCGGTTCAAAACTCAGATGTAAAATGGGTCCAATAGTGTTTTATAGATTGATATAAGGGTAGGAAAAATGTTTTGGGCCTTCGAGTCTACCGACACCGGATCCACGCAGGTAAGTATTCTAACCCTTGATAAGATATGCATGTTGGGTTTGATGGGCTTTATGGGGACGTAGGCAAGCATGCTAGAGTTTATGGACCTTAGGCCTAGTAAAACAACTCTTGAAATCCATAAGACTTAATTTCTCTAGTTAAACATGTCCATGAACAAGTCACCGGGCTGAAGTGTGGCAACAGGCGTACGCATGTCTAGGATTGGATCTAGGGAGAGCTTGGTACTTAAGTGACCCTAGTGGCCCATCTCCTCTTTTTTGGAAACCTACCTGGTGCGTAGTGTCTACTCACTTAGCCATGAGGACTTGTTGATGGGCCAAAGATCATAACTAAAACCCGAAAGAGACCAATACCCTATCTTTGCAGAGTTACTAAAATACCCTCGATTTGTGAAAATTACTAAAATAACCTAGGTTGTGAAAATTACCGGAATACCCTTGGTTTGTAAAATTATCGAAATACCGTTGGTTTGGGAAAATACCAAAATACCCTATTTTGTAAAATTACCAAGATACCCTATTTTGTGAAATTACAAAATACCCCTATAGGGTAGAATTACGAAAATACCCCTGGGTTGTGAAATGACGAAAATACCCTTATGTGACGAAGGTGAGTTTGTGGATGCTACTTGTGTGTTTGATGCATGTATGTGATGCTCTGCTTGGAATGCAAATGGATGTTGATTGAATGTGGTTTCTAGAGCTAGGAAATACAGACTTGAGAACTGAACCTTGTAGATATAGTTTCTAATTCAAAAGAACTATTATTAAAACTACTTCCCATAAGATTGTTCGTTATTAATCAGTGGAAGAAATTATTAATCCAAAAATTTCTAATCAGATAAATCGCGAATGTTAAATATGAGCACTAGGGGACAAGTGGAGTGTGTGGTGTAGTGGCAAAGTGACGCCACATAAGAGGCAAGCGGGTGACGCGAAAAGGAAGGAAGGAGGTACCTTTAGAAGTTCAGAGAATAGTTTTCCTGACTAATCTGATGGAATTACTGTTCGAGGAGTTTGATTTAATTTTAGGCATGGACTGGCTGGTGAGGTATCAAGCTAATGTAGATTGTGCGATAGCGTATGGTGCTAAAAACCCCCGAGAGTGGCGAAGTATTGGTAATGGGTGAAAAGGGGAACTTTTTGTCGAATGTGGTGACTGCCCTAAGAGCAGAAAGGATGGTGAGGAAAAGATGCGAGGTAATTCTAATGTTTGTTCGGGCTTTGGAAGCCAAGGAACTATCTATCAGGGATGTTAGGACGGTGAAGGAATTTCCTGATGTTTTCCCAGAAGAGCTTCTAGGATTACCTCTGGACCGTGAAGTGGAGTTTGGTATTGACCTTTTTGAAAATAGCACCAGTATCTATCGCCCCATATAGGATGGCGCCGAAGGAGTTGGTGGAGTTAAAGGTGCAGATACAAGAGTTGCTGGATAGAGGGTTTATTCGACCAAGTGTGTCGCCTTGGGGAGCACCGGTATTATTCGTTAAAAAGAAGGATGGCTCAATGTGTATGTGTATTGACTATCGCCAGTTAAATAAGTTGACAATCAAGAACAAATACCCACTGCCGAGGATCGATGACTTGTTCGATCAGTTGAAAGGGGCTTCAGTCTTTTCAAAGATAGATCTGAGGTTAGGGTACCATCAGCTTAAGGTTAAGGAGGCGAATATTCATAAGACGGCTTTTAGGATTCGCTATGGTCATTACGAGTTCATGGTAATGCCATTTGGATTGACCAATGTGCCAACAGCATTTATGGACATGATGAACCGAGTATTCCAACCCTACTTGGATCAGTTTGTTGTGGTATTTATAGATGACATCCTGCTTTATTCAAGATCAGAGGAGGAGCATGATTCACACCTTTGAGTGGTTTTGCAAATTCTTAAGGAGAAGCAGTTGTATGCTAAATTCAGTAAGTGTGAATTTTGGCTAAGGGAAGTTACTTTTCTAGACCATGTTGTGTCGATAGAGGGGATTAGGGTTGAACCTTGGAAAATTGAAGCGGTGTTGGATTGGAAGCGCCTAAGTCCATAGCAGAAATTCGGAGTTTTCTTGGTCTGGCCGGGTAGTACAGAAGGTTTGTTGAAGGATTTTCGTTGATTGCGGCACCGTTGACTAAGTTACTGTGGAAAGGAGTTCCGTTTGTTTGGTCTGATAAGCAGTAAAAAAGTTTCGAAAGGTTGAAAAGGATATTGATGGAGGCTCCGGTGTTGATTCAGTCGGAGGCCAGAAAGGAATTCGTGATTTACTGTGATGCTTCGCACACGGGGCTAGGATGCGTATTAATGCAAGATGGGAAGGTTGTTGAGTATACATCTCGGTAGTTAAGACCACACGAATCAAATTATCCCACCCATGATTTGGAATTGCGGTAGTGGTTTTTACCTTGAAGATCTTGAGGCATTATCTATACGGGAAAGTCCATCATTTATAACGATCATAAGAGCTTAAAATACCTTTTGACCCATAAGGAGTTAAACCAAAGGAAAAGGAGGTGGATCGAGTTGTTAAAGGATTATGACTGCTCGATTAAGTATCATCCAGGTAAAGTTAACGTGGTGGCGGATGCTTTGAGTCGTAAAGTAATTTCTGACTTGAGAGCAATGTTTGCCCACCTTAGTCTGTACGATGATGGGAGTTTATTAGCTGAACTTCAAGTGAAACCCTCTTGGGTCAGTCAGGTTAAGGAGAAGTAGCAAACCGATAAGTTGCTAAATGAGAAGTTTCAGGTAGGATCCAGTGATGGATCAACAGAATTCAGTATGAATGAGGAAGGGCTATTATGTTTTCAAGGAAGAATTTGTATGCCGAAAGATCCTGAGTTGAGGCATAAGATTTTGTTTGAAGCACATGGTAGTCCATATGCTATGCACCATGGAGGGAGTAAGATGTATTGGGATTTGCGAGAACAGTTCTGGTGGCCAGGTCTGAAGCAAGAGGTGACCAAATTTGTGAGTAAGTGTTTGACCTATTAGCAGGTAAAGGTGGAGCATCAGTTACCATCAGGGTTGTTGTAGCCGATAAAGATTCCACAGTGGAAATGGGAGTGAATCACAATGGACGTTGTAAGTGGGCTACCTCTCACGCCTACTAAGAAAGATTCGGTTTGGGTGATTATTGACCGCTTGACAAAGTCTGCTCATTTCATACATGTACGTGTCAATTACTCTCTGCAGAAATTGGCTAGGTTATATATAGCGGAGATAGTGAGGTTGCATGGAGTACTAGTATCGATCATATCGAACAGGGACCCTAGGTTCACGTCATGATTCTGGAAGGCCTTGCATCAAATGTTAGGTACGAAGTTGGATTTGATCTGACATTTCATCCTCGAGGCCAGATGGACGATCGGCGGGTAATTCAGATCTTAGAAGACATGTTGAGAGGTTGTGTCATTGATTTCAGGGGTAGTTGGGAGAAGTTTTTACCTTTGGTGGAGTTTGCTTACAACAACAGCTGCCAGTCCAGTATTCAAATGGTGCCCTATGAAGCATTATACGGGCAGAAGTGTCGTACTCATACCTATTGGACGGAATTAGGGGAACGTCAGATTTTGGGGCTAGAATTGGTTACCGAGATGGAAAAGAAGATTGAGTTAGTTCGAGCTCGACTAAAGGGAGTGACGGATAGACAGAAGTCCTATGCTGATTTGAAGCGTAAGGACATAGAGTTTGCAGTGGGTGACAAGGTGTTCTTGAAGGTGTCACCGTGGAAGAAAATGCTAAGGTTTGGACGGAAAGGTAAATTAAGTCCCAGATTCATCGGACCTTATCGGGTGTTGAAACGAGTGGGGCCGGTAGCCTATCAGCTTGAGCTACCTTTAGAGTTAAGCCAGATTCACAATATGTTTCATTCTCTATGTTAAGATGCTATCGTTCAGATCCATCTCATGTGGTGCCTTTGGGAGAAATTGAAGTGAGACCTGACCTATCCTTTGATGAGGAACCAATAGAAATCCTGGATCATGATGTCAAGGTATTGCGAAGGAAAATAGTTTCGTTAGTTAAGGTTCTATGGCAGAATCACGGCTCTGAAGAGGCCACTTGGGAACCAAAGGAAGCAACGCGGCAGTAATACCCGCATCTATTTTTGACCAGGTAATTTTGAGGCCGAAATTTCTTTAAGGGGGTAGAACTGTCACATCCCAAATTTATGGGGCTTTGCATTTGACATGCTGTGATGTGTTGTTGTGCTTATTATGCTTGTTAGAATGTTTTAGGGGTCCAGAATGGACTCGAAGTTGGGCCAAGGCCTTAGCAAAAATTTTCTGTTTGGGCACTCTAGTGGAGAGTCAGGTAGGATAGGGCTTAAAAGGTATTATCTGTGAATTAAGACACAAAAATAGGCTTGTGGCCCAGTGGTCAGTGGCGATATGCAGGGACTAGGAGTGGCGTGTCAAGCAGTTAAGGAGGTCCAAGTTCGAGTCACATGATACCTTTTTATTTTAATTAATTTCGACAATAGCAAAGAGCAGTAGTGGAGTTAGGCTTGGATGCTTGAAATTAGGAATTATTTAAAGTGGATAATAAGGTTGATAATATGCTGATAAAAGGAGGAAGAGGTGGTGTTATCAATGACACTGTGGATGAGTGATCAGATGAGGATAAGGAGAAAATTTAGGAATTATCTGGAAGGCTAGGTGGTGGCCAAAATTCTGACTCTAAGAGGGAGGAGGGATCGGTTTAGACTGGGCTTTAGGGGTGCCGAAATTACCCTGTTAATAGGATGAGTTTTTGAGATTCGGAATGGGCATTTCTGGCATTTGTTTAAGGGGTACCGAAATTTTGCATTAAGTAAAGGGAATATCTCTTCATTTTTGGCATTTGAGTCTTCATTCTCCCACTCACTTTTCTCAAAATTCTGCTAAAGCCGAACCTACCTCTAGTCTGCTGAAATTCTCTTTTCTTTACCGTCTTTATTGCTACTTTTCCTTTCATCCTACTTCTCCTCTCTCAATCATCTTTTTTTTTCAAAAGTCGAAACTCATAACTCATCTCTTCTCCATTCTTTTCCTATAATCGAATGATCATTGTTCTTTCCTTTATTCTCTCTTTGTCGATTTTTTCATAGCTGAATCTTCATAGATCCTATTGCACTGTCTTTCTTTTGATCTTCTCAAAAGTCAAAATCTGTTAGGAGAAGCCGAATCTGTTGGTAAGTGTCGATTTCTTTTGATCTTTTCTCTTTCGGTTTTGGGGGCCAAAGTTGAATGGCTACTTGGGTTGTTGAGGTTGTCGATTGGTCTAATACTTCTTTTCTTATTGCATTTTCTTTTGGGGACGACATCTCGGGAATCAAAATAGATCGGATCATCTAGATTCCAAAAGCTGGAAATCGCTAGTCTCTGAACTAGATCTCTTTTTGAGATTTCGAGGTAAGGGTTTCTTTAGATTTTTGTCGGGTTTTGGTTAGTGTATTCATAATCTAAATCCTATGTTAAGGATTGAGAACCATATGTTGTGGTGGTAACAACCATACGTTGTAGTAGTAGCCACTGATAAGGTCTTTTGATGGAATCAAATGTCGATTAGGCGAATGAGGGAATTGGATCCGTAAAACCAACCCCTAAGTTTAAGAAGCATGCGGTGTCTGCTGTCAGAGATTGGCCACAGGGTTGTGGACCAACTTCGGAACAAAACCATAGGCAGATAGCAGTCGTATCGGCTACTGACAGTGTTGACATAGAAAGTATCATCTTGTCTGTAATCAGGTGTGTAGATCTTTATCACATAAGTTTTCTATATTATACCTGTTATGGGCTAAAATACCGAAAAAGGCTGTGCGGACAGTCGAGTAACCCGTATGGGTTAGGCTAAGGATGTCAGGTACGTGAACATAGTAAATTTTCTATGTGTATCGATATATGTGATAACCTGTTAACCTGTAGATGGCATGTTGTTTTTGTGTTTGCATGTGCATATGCATGGGATGGGATTGATATGATGAAGGGGAAGAGCATGTTAATAGGTCACTTAGTGATCGGCGGTTAAACCATAATATATTATTAAGGTAGCATGGCGATCGGTGGCTCTACCACATTTCATTAATAGGTCACATAGTGATCGGTGGTTAAACCACAATATATTATTAAGGTCGTATGGCGGTCGGTGGCTCTGCCACATCTGATTATAAGGTCACATAGTGATCGGTCTTTATGACAGGCAGCACAGCTGTCGAAATGGCATGTAGCGGATGAAGGGTTGATTGTAGAAATCCCCACGGTGTGATGGTTGGTAAGGGTTGGCGTGTAGTGGATGGAATTTTAGGTTAGGTTGGGACATTCAGCATGTATCTTTTTTGTTGCTGCTTTGTGTGGGTCAAGGCTAGAATGTGTTTTTGGGCCTTAGCCGTTTATGTGATTCCGGATTTACACACTGAGTCTTGGTGACTCACCCTTTTAGTTTTCCCAACTTTTCAGATGAGCAATAGATCGTGGACATGGGAGCCGAGGCGGACTCGAGGGGTCATAAAGACTTTTATTATGTGAACCGATTTTTGGGTTTCTCTTTAGTTTTAAATTTTGGGTGATTTTTGTTACCATGTAATAAGGCCTCTTTGCTTAAAATTTTCGGTTTACTGTTATCCATGTTCAAGGATTATAGACTTATGTTTTCAAAGATTTAATTATAAAGCGAATTCAAAATGGGCTTTCCAAACACGATCAACACAAAAGCTAAGGTTTATTTCATAAATTTCACATTTAATGATTAACCAGTTAAACAAACTGATATTTCCAAAATCAATAAGCAAAGGTTTCAACACAACGTGCTACTTGAAAGTTTTTTCAAAACTATGCTTTCTTCAAAGCGATCAAAGGATTTGATCTTAAACAAACCCCCATAGCATGCCAGATCTAGTCGTAACGTTTGGGCCAGGTTTAGGGTGTTACATGCGTCGTAAAGTGTTTCTAAATCCATCTGCACAAAAGAAGAGATACCATTTCTTAACTTGGCTGTTTTGGCCGGTGAAAAATATTTTAATAAAAATTTCTCAGTCATTTGATCCCATGTAGTGATTGATCCTCGTGGAAGAGAATGTAACCACTGTTTGGCTTTATTTCTCAGAGAAAAGGGAAATAACTGAAGACGGATGGCATCATCAGAAACACCATTTATTTTGAAGGTATCACAGAATTCTAGAAAATTCGCTAAATGTGTGTTAGGATCCTCATCCTGCAAACCATCAAACTGAACAAATTGTTGTATCATCTATATAGTGTTAGGTTTCAGTTTAAAATTATTTTCAGCAATAGTAGGCCTAACAATACTTGACTCAGTTCCTGTTAAACTAGGTTTAGCATAATCATACATAGTACGTCGAGAGTGATGTTCAGCTGCATTTGGAGGTAGCGGATTATTCTCAGCCATCTTTTCATTAGTTTTGCCTTTTTGCTCTTCTTCTATGTAGTTTAGGCTTTGCCTTATCTCTCTGGGATTTTTACGAATGGTACCTTCGATATAACTATCGTAACGTAAGGGTTCTGTCGGGTTCCTTCTAGTCATAAACTAGAGGTACCTGAAAGGAGTGAAAGAAGAAAATTTAGAAAAAAAAATCTAATTGTAAAAATAAAATATGGCTAAAGTAATAAAAATTAAGCGTTCTTAATATTTCAGTTCCCCGGCAACGACGCAAGGAACTTGATCGTTGTTTTATCAAGTCTTAAAATTTATATAAAGAATGATCGAACCTGGAAACTAACTAAGACAACGATGGAGGCAAGCGCACCTATCGAACAATAGTATAGTTTAGGCAAGATCGGAACCTTGAATCCCAAAGGAACCAAAAGTACTAATACTAACTCTCTTTTTATTATCTAGCCTAAGAATTAAGGGAATTTGTTGTTTAATCTAATTTAACTAACTACTAAACTAAAGACTCTAAGACAAAGAAGAATGAAATTTGGAAAATAACTTGAGGAAAAACCAATTGATTGAGATGACACCCAAGGAAGAATCCACCTAGATTTCACTTGTTATCTGACACTGAACCTGTAACAATCCGGTTTATGCCCTAGTCAGAACAGTAGTTTCGGGACCATGAATCTGAGTTAGTAAAATATTTTAATATTATCTTCCGTGTCTACAGTATATGAATTATCATGTGTAAAAATTTCTGTGATTTAATTTGTTCATTCGTGAGCTTAATTTGAGAAAAGGACTAAATCACATAAAAAGTAAAAGTAGCCTTCTATTTGATTAATGGCTAAATTGATGTGGCTTTTAAATGTGGAGGGTTTACATGGCAATTTGGCCATAAGTGGAGTAGTGGACGGCATATTGACATGATATATATAGCTTATTATTATTATTTTATTAGTAATGGTTTAATAAATGATAAAAAAATTATATTATAAGGTTATAATAATAATAAAAGCTTAAAATAAGAAGCCACTACATCCATGTTCATCTTGGAATGCCGAAAATAAGAAAAGAAAAAGGATTTCAAGCTTTCATGACTTTCGGCCTTTGTTGAACAAAATTAAGGTATGATTTTGATTTGGTTTTTTATAATTTCTACGTTTTTGCAATCGTTGCTTTGTCAACTATAAAACCCATGCTTCAATTTTCAGAATTTATGATGTTTTTGAAATGAGACTTAGATGAACTCATATGAGTTATGATTATTTAAGGTGTTAAATGAAAGATATGTATTTGATGAACATGTTTTGTTCTTGAATTTTTGATGAATTTAGCTAATTAGGGCCAATTTGAGAAAAAAAGAAATTTGAGGGACTAAATTGTGAATTTGATGAAATGTTTGAACTTATATATATATATATATATATGTATTCGGCTATGCATGGTTAAATGATGATTTTGTGAATTTGATGTTTTGAGAAAAATGGATTAAATTGATAGAATGTACAAATGTGAAGGCTAATTTGTAAATTTCCCTAAATATGTGCATTTGGATTGAATTTAGTGTATTGATAAATAAAAAGGTTAAATTTGAATATGTATAGATCAAGAACCGAAGAAATCGGACTTATATCACGGGAAAGCGAAAGTAATCGAGTAGCCATTTTTGTTTCAGTTAAATCGAATCCAAGGTAAGTTATTATGCAAATAAACGTATTTGTGTTGAACTTTGTATGTTCATATAATTATTGATGATGATAATTGTTTAAGAAATGATGTGTACAAGAACTCTAAGAAAAGAATGACATAGGTGTTTATTCCGAGATATCATGTAAGACCATGTCTGGGATGTTGGCATTGATTTGTGATTACGTGTAAGACCATGTCTGGGATATTGGCATCGTATTAATTCGAGTAAGACCACATGCAGGATAGTGGCATCGATATCGATTACATATAAGACCACATGCGGGACAATGGCATCGATACGATTACGTATAAGACCACATCTGGGGCGGTGGCATCGATATCTGATTACGTGTAAGACCATGTCTGGGACATTGGCATCATATTAATTCGAGTAAGACCATGTCTGGGACAGTGGCATCGATATGTGATTACGTGTAAGACCATGTCTGGGACATTGGCATCATATTAATTCGAGTAAGACCCTGTCTAGAACAATGGCATCGATATCTGATTACGTATAAGACCCTGTCTGGAACAGTGGCGTCGATATCTGATTACGTATAAGACCCTGTCTGGGATAGTGGCATCGATATCTGATTACGTATAAGACCCTATCTGGGACAGTGGCGTCGATATCTGATTATGTATAAGACCCTGTCCGGGATAGTGGCATCAATATCTTATTATAATTAAGACCACGTCAGGGACACTAGCATTGTATAACTATTCCAGGCACTTTATGTATTCTATTAGATTATGAACGGTGCAATAGTCAAGTTTAAAAATGAATGAATATGTAAATTGTATATTGTTTCAGGTATGTTTGATAAGTACACTTTGTGTGTATAAGAATGTAAGTATTTTCTTAAACTTACCTAGATGAATTATGTATTTGAATATGAGAATATGTAAGTGTGTTACATGGATAGAAAAGCTATGAGCTAATAAAGTATGTACTGATATGCAACTTTGAAAGATAAATGACCTAAGTGAATGTACTAAGAAGAATTATGATGGTGCAATCGAGCCATTAGTGAATTTAGATTGATTATATGTTTTGAATGTTTATATGCTAAGTTTAATTGCAAATGGCTTACTACACTTTTGAAAGCTTACCACGTGTGTGTGATTTACTCTGTTTTATAGGTCGTCAAAGCTACTGAAGGCTCGGGGATCGTAGAGGATCGTCATCACACTACTCAGCTTGTTTTGGTACATTTTGGAAAATGTATAAAGCTAGATATGGCATGTATAGGCTAGTTATTGAATAAGTATGAGATGTTAATTAGCCATTTGATTTGGCTAATTATGTGTTAGTTATATGCTTTTGTGATTATGACATATTTGGTATATGTTTTGGTATTGTAACATCCTGAAATTGGGCCTAGTAGGATTAGGCCCATTGGGCCTTGGGCGTAGAAGTGTTTAAAATTTTGAGAACAAGAGAATGGCATTAATTCAAGTTGGACTTATTAAGAAAGTAATTTTAGAAAGTTACGAGGTTTCTATGAAGTTCTGGGTTCAAGTTGGGCCTTAGTAAAATTTTGTGTTTAAGCCTATTAAGCAGAGATAGTAAGTGACCTCAAAGCTTATGGAAATAAATGAGTAAATTGCTAGCATAAGTGAGCATATGGCAAAGGGGAAATGGCGCCACATGAAAGGCTTTGAGGGAAGAGGTTCAAATCCCATGGTGTGCAAATTTTGACTATTACTTTTGCACCCTTTCCCTAAGTGTCGACCAAGCTTGTAAATAAGGTAAGTTGGACTTTTTAATTATGGTATGATGGCGAAAGAAACAAGGAAAGGATGAAGGTAAGGAAAGGAATCAAGAGAAAGGGGAAAGTAAGGGGAACATGTGGCCCTTTTCAAGGAAATTGTTCTGGAAAGTGTGGTTGGCCAATTTTTTTTACCAATATTGTCATGTATGTGGACGGTTTTGGCATGGGAAGGGCTTAGCCGAATTTTTCTTTGGCAATTGGTAAAAGCTTTGGTGTTGTTTTGGCCAAAATTCCTATTTGCAACTTTTGTGTCATTTTTCTTTTCTCTCCAAAATTCATTCTCTTCTCTTTGCCGAATTTTCAAGCCTTTAGTGTGCATTCTTGTTTCTTCTTTTCTTCCTTGTTGCCGAAAGTACCTAAGCCTTGGAGACCAAATTGTTTCACTCGTTTTCCTTGGAAAATCGAATTCTCATAAACACTCCTTTGTATCTTCTTTTCCTTTTTACAAAATTCCCAATCCTTTCTTCTTCTTCTCAAATCCATATCCTCCATAGCCGAATATCATTGTTCATTTTCCTCTATAACTGAACCCTTCATTTCTTCTTTATCATTCTTCTCATCCGTTTTAACACTCACTCCTTTGATCAATCGTGTTCTAAGTGGGTAGGCTGAATCTATCACATTTGATTTGCCCGTAGCAATAAGTACAATCAGACTTTCAACAAGGTTAAGGAGCACAAGTGATTTATATTAACCAAATCGTTATCGTCGACTCGTCAAGCAAGTGGGGCAAGAACGTTGTTATAAGATTTTTTTTAGCCAAAGGTGGGATATTTTCTAATTTTGCTCACCAAATATTGTTAGGACGGGATTTCAGTAGCCAAAGGGTAGGATCGATTCTTGGTGCATTGAGGAAGATCACATTCATGGTAAGTGGAGTTAGCCTAATAAAGTGTTTGTAGTTACGATTACCAAAGTTGAGACTAACTTTCTATCAACCATCATTATAGGTGTTGAAATCGGTAGAAAGCACAACTCGTAATCAAGGTATGTAATCCCGTACCTTCCGAAAACATGTTTGAAATGGTGTGTAGTCTCACATCTCTCTAAATGTTTGTATGATATGTTTTTTTATTCGGTCGAAATACTGAAGAAAACTAAAAACCGGCATCCGTGATCACTCGGGACTGCGTATATTCGTAGTAGTAACCATATTTTGTAATAAAATAATTCCGGTTAGAAACAGTGACATGTTTTTGAAAAATCACGAAAAATAGGAGAAATGGAATTATGAAGTGAATAAGATATAGAATTAAAATTTACTGTGTCTATTTTGATATGGAAGAAATGGAGAAGGAAAAGGAATTTTATATTCTGTGATATTTTAATTTTAGTGAGACTGGTTCTGATTGACTTTGTGGTTCCCTGTTCTGTCTTGGAAAAATCAATTAAAATTGTAAAAATGAATTATGAGGAATAATTTATATGTATAGATTTCTTAGTGAGCCTATTTTCAATAAAAACAAGTGGGAGCAGTATATGAAAACCGTACAGTGAGATATTTGAAATTAAGGGAGGAAAGGTCAAAATCGTTGGACAGTGTAACAAGTTTAACTTTAAGGAATAAACTGTACTAAATGGTTAAGACAAAAATTCTGGAAAAATTTTAGTAAGAAGATATATGAGTCTAGTTTCAAGAAAAATTTACGGATTTAGATTTTGAGATTCCTAAATCAAGTTATAGTCAATTTAGTTAGTATGACGCAGATGGACAGTTTAAATTTTTTTATGCCCAAATTAGTAGTTAAGCCTAGGTTATGAAATTACCAAAATACCCTTGGAGGGTAAATTACCGAAATACCCTTGGGTTGCGAGATTACTGAATTACCCTTAGTGGGTTTGATTGCTGAATTATGAAATTGCTCTTATGTGCTGAATTACGAAAATGCCCCAATAGGCTGATTTGATAAGATTGCCTTAATGGGTTGATTTGATAAGATTGCCTTAATGGGCTGATTTGATAAGATTGCCTTAATGGGCCTATTTTGCAAAGTGTTAATGGGCCAAATTATTTGTAATGAATCTCTGAGTTATTAATTGTTGTTTATAATTGTAATACCAATTACTATGTATGTTACTTATGCATAATTTTGCATGGGATGGGAAAATGTTGAAGAGAAGTTCTGGTGGCTCTGCCACATATTTTGGTGGCTTTGCCACAATCTGTATAGTGGTTATGCCACATATATTCTGTTATTCTGGTGGCTTGTCCACGAATCAAATATATTTTAAATGGCTAAATGCCTGCGATTGGTGTGTTGGAGAGGTAGGTTGACTTGATCCCCACAGGTGTGTTGGTTGGTACGGGTGGTGTGTAGCGGATAGATTATTAGGATTGGTTTTGGAATTGCATTACATTCTCATGATATAATTGATACATTATTTTGTAAAGGGGCTTAGGCCCAAAATATTGCTAAATGGGCTCAAGCCCAAGATTATGCTTTATGTGCTTAGGCCCAAGTTTTTGCTAATTGGGCTTTGACCCATTGGATGATGGTAAGGGGATTATGCATTGAGTTCTTGTAACTCACCCCCCTTTTCTCTTAACCCTTGTAGGTAATGCTCAGTGACGTGGACTTGGGCCATGGATGTCTCGATGGAGGCCATACTTCAGAAATGGTTCATATTGAACTTTAGATTTCTATTTTCGTTCACTTTACTATTTTGGGTTTTATGTTGTAATAAGGCCTTTAGAGTATTTTATTATTTTCTTTATGTTTGATATACTTATTATTTTGCTTAAATTGTTTTAAAGGGAGTTTTCTAAAAAAATTAAATAAAGGTTTTCCAAAATCGATTAACAAATGGATTTCAAAATAAACTTTTACAAATATTTTTAACACGAAAATTGTCTTTCGAATTATCAACAAAATTTTCAAAAGACTCAAATTCTCTTTCAAATTTTCAAATGTAATTTTCAAAAGCCACGGTTTTATAAGAGCATTAGTTCAAATTTATCAATTTATCAATCAATCTTCGAGATCAGTAGTATTTTATCAAATATTTCAAATCAAACTTGTTTTCTTGATTTTAACGAAGCAATACCTCTTTTTACATACGAATGAAAAGGACTTAAATGTATTTTTCTCATGTGACATGTCAAATCTAGCCTTAACGCTTAGGCCGGGTTTGGGGTGTTACAGGTATGGTTGAAGCACTTGAGTTGGTCAAGCTTTTGAGTAGGTAAATGAATGAATTATGCTTGTGTTGAGATGAGTTTTAGTCTTGTTATTTGGCATGGTTGGAATGGGTATTGAATGTATGGATTGGATGGTTAATTTGGTATTTTCTTGGTTGCCAAATAGGCATGAGATGTCTTAATAATTTTGCTTGTAAGTAAGACCCAAGTGGGTGGCATTTTGGCCTTGTAAATGGCCTATTTTTCCACACGGTTATGACACACAGGCGTGCCTAATGACCGTAGGGCTAAGTTAGTAGCTAGCTTAGGGGCACACGGCCAAAACACACAGGCGTGTCTAATAGCCGTGTGAGAAAGCCAGTATATGGCCTAAGAGTACACGACCTTAGCACACGGGGGTGCTTGATAGCCATGTGGTTTTGGCAGGATCGACTACGGTCAGGGTACACGAGCGTGCCTGGTGCCCGTGGTGATATTTCATCTTCGACCACAGGGAGGACACACGGGGGTGTCTAGTAGCCGTGGGAGGCACACGGCCTACCCATACGGGCGTGTATCCCCTGAAGTTTTGAAAAGTTTTAAATTTTTGAGAAATTTTGTATGTGTTACGATTTAGTCCCAACCCGGTTTATAAGCATGTTTAAGGTCTTGTTGACCTATTTAAGGGACATTATGTTTGAGATTGATGAATGTTTGTATGAATTTCTGTAAATGTTTCCGATTTGTTCGGTAATGCCTTTAACCCTAGTCCAGCGATGGATACGGGTTAGGGGTGTTACAGAACCAGACGATTCATTCACTTGAATTGATCCATAAGATTCCCTAACGTATATTAATCCCTCTCTCGAGGCGACTAATGTCTAACGCTAGGTTGATTAATTGAAATCTCTTTCTAATTAAAACCCCTAGAATTGCATTAACTCGATCTATGGACTCCCATATTAGGTTTCACCCTAATCCGGTAAAATCTTGTCACCCTATCTCTAGGCATGCGATCAACTCCGCTTAATTATACTAGATCTACTCTTAGGTGGACTTTTGCTCCTTCACCTAAGCACATCATACTTGAATTAATATCCCGGAAATATCAACACAAGAATTAAGAACACATAATTAAGAACAAGTCAAATATTTATCATATAGTTCAGCAAACGATAACAAGATTCATCTTAGGTTTCATCCCCCCAGGTATCTGAGGGTTTAGTTCATAACAATAAAAGAATACATCTCAGAAGAAAAGATAAAACAAAACATAAGAAATCCCTAAAACCTCCTGAAGGAATTGAAGGAGAGATCATCCGTCTTGAGTATAATTTCAACTTTTTGAGATGAATCAACTGGCTATCTTCTAGTAAATCTCCACAAATCGCCCTTTTTGGCCTAGTGGGCGCCTCGACTAAAGCCACAGGTTCCCTTTTTGGTTATACTTAGGGTGTTTATATAGGCTTTAGAATATGTTTCTTCGCCCCTAAACATCCTAATCTCAGTGAAACTTCTCTTTGTCACGACAGGGACATGCCCATGGCACACGCCCGTGTGAATTGATTTCAAGCCGTAGTCGAGTCTGCTGAAGAGACACGCCCGTGTGTTTCGGAGTCCAGGCCTTGTTAGAGTAAATTAGGGAGGCACGGCCGTGTGGTTTGGGCCCAAGCCATGTCGATTTCCATTTTGACCCAATTTGGTCCATTTTAGGCCTGTTTCTCATTCTTTTCATCCTCCGATGCTCTCCTGAGTATAAAACATGAAAACAAAGGATTAAGAGCGCCAAATTACACAATTCAAGGCTTAAATCATCCAAAAGCATGCTAAATGTGGGCCTAAAATATGTTACCTTTACGGTTTATCAATAACCAATAATAGAATTTATGCCCGTTGAACCTATTAGAATATCGAGGGATACTCAGGTGATATACATTACAAGTATTAATCAGTAACCCGTCAATTAATTATCATTTTCGCTCTTTCGAGCTATGATCAGTAAGCTCCTCCTGAGCTGATGGACAGTAAGCTCTATTAAGCTGAAACAGTAAGGTCTGACGAGATGAAAATAGTAAGCTCTTATGAGCTGATATATCGTAAGCTCATACAAGCTATGGTGAGTCTGCGACAAATGTAGGAGCTCGACCAAACGGTAACCCTAGTGACATGTCACTCGTATCCTACGAATTCATACGGTTCAAACAAGGCTCGGTAACCATCAGTTTATATCAAATAGGCATTCGTATTCCAAGTATATCAATTTCTCAATTATATACATACATTTCAAATAAATACAAGTATTTAAAAGTTTGATTCCAATTATACGAACTTACCTCGAGTTGCTCGGATAGAAATTATCGACTACTTGTCCACTTTTCTTTTTTCCCGATCTAAACCCGATCTTGGCTTATCTTGATCTATATATATTATCAAAATTTACTTATTTAATCATCATTTTATTCAATTAGTCCAAAACACACATTAGGGCCATTTTACACATTTGCCCCTAATGTTTCACATTTTTGCAATTTAGTCCTTATCATATAAAATCATAATTCATTCAATTTAATACAAATCCATGCTGGCCGAATATTACCCATTCTCATATCAGCCCATATTTTTCATTTAATTTAAAATTCAACCACAAAATTTTCATATTTCACAATTTAATCCAAAATTGACATTTTCACCAAAAATCACTTTACAAAACTTATACATCTAACAACAATGATTTATTTTCCATCATAAACTAACAAAATACTCATGCATTCAACAATGGAAACATTCAAATACTTTAGCAGTTTTGAAATCGGAGATACGGGCTAGCTAGATTAAGCTGCAACGATCTCAAAAACGTAGAAATCATCAAAAACGGGACAAAAACCGTACCTAATTGAGCATAGGTAGCATGGTCAAATGCTTTATGTTCTTGAATGGCCTTTTTCTTCTTCCATTTCGGCAAGAAAGATGAACATGCATCTTTTTTCATTTTTTTCTATATTTTAATATCTTTTATTTTGATAATTACCTAATTACCCTTTTTTTATACATTCAAATTCCACCTACCCATGCACATAATTGTCCACTCACAAAATTAATGGTCTAATTTCCATGCAAGTGTTCATATATTTCCATTCTATATCCAATTAGTGCATTTAACTTATAGGCCTCAAGTTTTGCACCTTACGTGATTTAGTCCTTTTATCAAATTGAGCACTCAAATAATAAAATTTCTTAATGAAATTTTCATACAATTATACTATCATGTTGTCGACCTCAAAATAATAAAAAATAAGTATACCAACCTCAAATTTGTGGTCTCAAAACCATGTTCCGATTTGACTAAAAACAGGATGTTACAACTCTCCCCTCTTAGGGATTTTCGTCCCTGAAAATCTTACTAGTGAATAAATTAGAGATTTGTGTTCTTATAACCTTACCAATTTCTCACATAGCCTCGGATTTCTCAACTCTTTAATCTCATGAGCTAAGATTCTGATCTGTCCTTCGCTATACATCATAACAAGCTAAATTTCAATATCTGAAAGAGATATAACATACAAAGGGTCTTATCTAAATCGTCGCATCATAGATATAAGAAACACATTATGGATCTCCTCAAATTCTGACAATAATATAAGTTGAATAAGCCACTGGCTTTATTTTCTCAATAATCTCATACGACCCGATGAATCACGAACTCAACTTCTCTTTATAGCTAATTCGAGAAACTCTATTCTTACAGCAATACTTTCACAAACACTCAGTTCATTAACTAAAATTCAATGCTTTTACGTATTAAGTCTGCATATGTTTTCTGTAATTCTAAAACTGCTTCTAACTGTTACGAATTTCTTTAATTTTCTCTTCAATTTCTCTGCTGAAACCAATCCCGTGAATCTTTTTCTCATAAAGCTCAATCCAATAACAACGGATTTCGGTAATTGTAATCATACAATACTTCATACAATGATATCTTTATACTCCTATGATAACTATTAATATGCTCAAATTCAACCAACAGTAATTGTCTTTCACATTCTAAAATATAGTAACAATTCATATCTTTAAGAATTTGAATCACTTTCTTATATTATCCATCAGTTGGAAAATGAAATGCGGTCTCATACCCAAAATTTACAATAGTTTTCTTTAGAAACTCAATATAAACCTCGGATCTCTATCTGAAATAATAGAGACTAGCATTCTATAAAAACTGACAATTTCAAAAATGCATAACTTAGCTAGTCTTTCAAGAGAGAAATTATACGTGCTGAGATAAAATGCTCAAACTTCTTCAATAATCAACAATAGTTCAAATAACATCTTCCTTTTAAAAAATCTGACGAAATTTGATTTCATCTCCACTTAGATAATAATATAGATTGTGACAGTCCGAAGGAACTTGATAATCAACTTTAACCTGTTGATAAATCAGACATTTGGATACAAGTCAGAAGTATTACATTTTATACTCATTCACCAGTAAAATTGACTCAGATTATTTTACATCTTAGTATTCCCCGAATGTACAGATAATCACCACTGTGAGCTAGATATAACAATTGTTGTATAATCTCTAGAATTCTTGGTACACGAACTCTGTCTCCAAACAACAAATAACCATCAGTTTCAATCTAAAGATTTAAATCAAAAGTCAATTCACGTTGAACTCTTTTAACTTACAATTCACTGATACATTTCTGAGCTTCACAAAATCGTGAAATAAACATCATCTTTGCTTTTAACTTAGCTAATATCTATCCATCATCTGATAAGATCAATCGCGTACTCATCGCTTGTAAGGCACACAAAGATTTCTTGTTCAAAATATTTGTGACTATAATCATTTGTCCAGGATGATAACCAATTACTGACTCAAAATCTTTTGACAATTCAAGCCATCACTATACATTCTTGTACTAAAACACACTCCAAACCATTCAATGATGCATGACTGAAAATCATAAACCCTTTACCCGATTCAGGCTGAACCAAAACTGATGCTTCAGTTAACAGTGCTTTCAACTATTTATAACTTTATTAACATTTATTAAACCAAATCAAACTTCACACAAATGAAAACTTCAACAATCAAAACAACTTTAATTTACAATAATATTTCTCAAATAGAACCGTTCCGATAGATATAATTCTGTATCATGTCCTCTAAAATATGAATTCTTCATTCAGACTATCCATCTATTTATCTGTGAATACACAAAATTTATTTCCGGACCCAAGGATAAACTCAAACACATTTAACTCAATTAACCTTTCAAACAAATGACAATCAAACTAAACAACTAAATCGACCTTGGTCTTAAAAAATAACTTTTCGAAGAAAACCTTTCTTCTTGTTGTCAAGATAACTCATATATACAATTTATCGCAATTTCTACAAGATACTAGTTATAGATCTTCTTAAAAACTACATACTTCGAATATGACATAACATTCTATCTTTACTCATTGACATATATCAAGATTTGCCTAGAAGTGATAACTATTATATAGATTTGAACTTGATTTTCTATCGTCTATGCTTTTGCCGACTTCAATTCCCTTTCAAGAAAACCTGAAAGGATTATATCATCGAAACATTGTATTATACAGAAGCCACCTCCTCAGACAAGAATCATAATGCTATAATAAAACCGAAATCTCAATCATATAAATAGATAATATCCCAGGTGTTAATAATGTATTTTAAACACAAAAGAAAATCAAATATAGTTTCAACATAAATGAATGCAGAAACATAACCTCTGTAAATTTGATGACAATTCCACTGTACTCCCATGATCAAACCAGAAATTATAATCATAATAGATATATATTCATCTCTGTCAAAAGAATATCTCTTGTAGATAATCACATAAAATAATAATAAAACCAAGGTAGCCAACTATAACACCCCAAACCCGGCCTAGACGTTATGGCGCATCTGGCGACGTCACATGATAGTGCTTTGGAAAACATAACTGTTTTAAAACCATTTGTAGATATCTTGGGCTTTCGACAATATGTGTCATCAAATTTTTATCCATTTTCAAAACATTATAAGTTGCGGAAGCTTTTAAAATAATTTTCAAGTTCGTGTATATTTGATAAAACATTTGTTTATTTTGAAATTCGCGTCTTATCCTAATGCTAGTAGTTCGTAAATATAAAAATCCCAAATTTTAAGAAAAAATTCCGTAAAGGCCTTATTACATAAAATTTAACCAAATATAACCAAATCTTAATTAAAATAAACCATAAAAGCAAATACCCAGAACCGTGGTCACCGTCGAGTCTTCCGCTGCACCGATCTGTCTACTGCTGGGGATTACCTGAACAGATTAAACAGAAAAGGGTAAGTTTTTGCAAACTCAGTGTGTAATCCCCATAGAAAACATACACACAGAAATATCAGATAACAAACATGGTTTCCACAGTTCGGGTCTGAGCCCATTACCGAAACGGTGTTGACCTTAGCCCACTCAGATTCAGAATCAGACATATTTCAGGGCATTAGCCCATTTCAAAAAGAATTTGCAGAAAATAGAGTCCTACCCACCAGCCTCTATACACCAACTCCGTCCAACCCTACACACCATATGGGGATAAAATCAACCCACCCAACCCTACACACCATGTTGTACCGAATGCGACACATAATCAAAAATTTGTAGCTGAGTTGCCAAATAACAGGCTTAAAAGCCTTTCAGATGCTTCCTCCGAATATCATCAATCCCACCCCGATGCAATGCAACATACATAAAATGTCATACTAATATGAAGATAGTAGTTCATACATTCAGAACAGCATACATGCTTAGTACAGAAATCAAACAGTCAGATCATTTATTTAGGGGTTTAAGCATTGCTTACCAACCCTACGGTAGGTCCACAATCGACTTGGGCGACCCGTGTAACCTTACAAAGTTTTCCAAAAAAATGGGCTCACACACCCATGGGCCTGCTCGTGTGGGCCCACACAGCCCAAATTGGCCTTGGCCGTGAAGATCACACGGCCTGGCCCAGAATCCCACATACCCGTGTGGCCCACACTGCCCAATTGGTTGAGCTCGTGTGTCGCGCACAGCCTGGCTCATCGATAACACAACCGTGTGGTGACCAATAGTCTCACACACAGCCAACCACACGGGCGACCACATGCCTGTGTGGCGTCGACAGAATGGTTTTCGGCTTTGACTGAAACTTTATTTTCTGTGCTTTCGGGTACACACCTGGTTTCGATTGAAGCTAAAACGACTCCCAAGCACTCCAGCACCTATATTCGATCATTAGAACACCATTTTAGTCACTTAAAGCTATACTCAATCGAAAATGCACGAGATGATCGAATGCTAACTCACAAAAATGTTACCTTCAATCGAACAATCGGGTTTCGTGCACTTAGCTTGTCAATTAACGATCTCCAGCCCTCTAGTTATCTCCTAATCATCCATCAAAACCCCCATAAGCAAAGATCCATCAATCTAATCAAAACTAAAATATTGTACCTACCAAGACACAAAGAACCGAAACGGAGGATCATGGATACTAAATGATAAAAAGAAAATAGTTGGGATCAAGTGCAAAGGGAAAAAAATTCGACAGCAAAGGAGGAGATGAAACGGTAGAGAAAGGGAATTTTAGGTGGAAATTTGTTTTCAAAACAAAAACAAATCCTATCAGATTTTCCCCCAACTCCCACTATCAGCATTTAACTAAAGCTCAAACTCCTACACGCCACTAGCAGAAAAATAATTCCTCCTACTCACACAGTATTCGAACCCCAAACCTTCAACAACTTAACACTCCGCTCAACCACCAAACCAACAGGCCCATTCTGATATATTATTCTAATATATTTTCCCCAACAATTAATTAAAAGCCTACTGAACAAAGCTAGGGCTTATTACATAAAAATACCAAATTTTTACCCAAGTTGAGACTTGAACTTGGGACCTCTCAGACACACCCAAACACACCCAAATCACTTGGCAACTAAAGCAGACAGGTATTTATGTCTTGAAACTACAAAAGCCGAAATTAACGAAAAACCAGGGCTTTACACCAAATCTCAAGGTATGGAACTATACAGAATTTCTAAAAATTACAACCCATATAGAATGATAAAGATCTCAATGATATCCCAGAAAAATTCCAGAAGAAAACATCACTCATAAACACTGAAATCAAATGTGACTAAAGGAGTTAAACATACCAAGTGATAAAGGTAAACACGAGTTTGCATATATGTTTGTTGAATTCAAGGTTGTTTAAATTAGAATACTCAGTTGTTGAATTCTTGGTTATTGAAAAAATATAGTATAATAAGTATAAAAACCTTACAAGTCTATACCTAAAAATAAAAAGTAATGAGTGACCAAAAGCATTGTGAGGGTTAAAAGTAAAGCAATGTGATAAGAACATAGAATGGCCAAAACCAAGAGAGTGAAGAGTGAACACAGTGAAATAAATCTAAAAATACGAGTAATTGAGAAAATCTCACTCATATTGGCACAAATTCTTTAGCTCAAGTGTATTCTTGTCTATTTGTGCTTAATTGGCAAACATTCTGATCATGTTAGGATTATTTATCTGTTTGCTTCTTTATGATTCTTGGAAAGGGTTTGTATCTTAATGTTTGGGTAGAAATCTTAATAGAGCTGTAAGGTTAAACCTTCTTAATAGAGCTGTAAGGTTAAACCTTGTCCCCAAAGGTTGTACAAATTAATGAATTTGGGAAAATCCTTAGCTGTGAAAAGCTAAGGTAGTGGAGTAGGAAATTGGGGTCGAACCACTCTAAATTATTACGTTCTTTTTTCTATCTTTTCTTTCTAACTTTCCTAAATTTTTTTAAAAGCCAATTTACCCCCTCTTGGCGATTTTGGTTTGATCAATCGAGCTAACAATTGGTATCAGAGCTAGACTCTAAAAGATGGTCTAACAACCAAGAGAAGATCTTCGAGGTAGTTCAACTTCTGTCTATTCAAACTATATAAGATGATGTCTACTTTCGGCTCCATTATTGTTGGTGAGTTGTAATTCATTAATAAACCTCCTTACTTCAATGGTGCTAATTATTCTTATTGGAATACTAGAATGATCTTGTTCATACAAGCCAATGATCTTGTCGAATGGGACATCATCATGGATGGTCTATCCATACCTCAAAAATAATAAGGAATGGAATAAGGAAGATAGGAGAAGCATACAACTCAATGCCAAGGCCTTGCACACTCTCTTTGTGTACTTGGTTTGGAAGAATATAGTAGAGTATCATCATGTGTTAATGCCAAGAAAATTTGAGAAAAATTGGAGGTCACTCATGAAGGTACCAATCAAGTCAAGATATCAAAAGAGGGAATTCTCACCCTCAATTATGAGACGTTCATGATAAAGCTCAAGGAGGGCATCAAAGTTATGTCTGATAGATTCACTATCATCATCAATGAGTTCAAGTCCTATGGGAAGACCTATCCCAATGAAGAAGTAGTGCGGAAAATGCTTAGAAGCTTGCCTGTGTCATGGGATACAAAAGTTATAGCCATAGAGGAAGAAAAAAATTTAAAGACTCTTTCATTAGTAAGCTAATTGGTTCTTTGCTCACTCATGAAATAAGGCTCAAATGAGTGAATAAAGTAGAAGAAAAAGTTGAAAAGAAGTTTAGTATTGCCCTCAAGTCCACAATTGAATAAGGTAATTCAAGTGATGATGTGGATGAGGATAAAGATATTGCCACGTTTGCAAAAAGATTCAATAGGTTCATGAGGTCTAATAAAGGAAGAAAACTTTTAAAGAATGAAGGAGTTAAGATTGAATCTACTAAGGAGAAGTACCCCATCATATCCTATGAATACAAGAAGCTGGGACACATCATGTAACATCCCTATCCCGTATTCGTCGCCAGAATAGGGTTCCAGAACATTACCGTACAAATATAACATTAAAACATTCATTTCATACATTATTGTAAACATAATCTAATACAATCACATACATAACATCCCTTGATTGAGCCCTTGTGGCCCTAATAAAATACCTTAAGAACAATTCGGGATCAAATTGGAAACAATCAGAAAGTAAAAGAAAAAGTTAGAAAAATTGGACTGCCACATGGTCGTGTGACTCACATAGCCGAGACACACGTCCGTATCTCATGCCTTGTAACAATTGAAATAAAGACACATGACTGTGTCCCAGCTCGTGTGCTTAACCGTGTAACTCTCTGAGTTAGGTCACAAGCCAAGCCATATACCCGTGTGCCAGGTCGTGTGCTAGGGCCGTAAAGCCTGACTTGCATGCTTTAAAACCAACAAGGGACACACGACAGTGTCGCCTAGCCGTGTTCACACGCCTGTGTGTCAGGCTGTATGAACATGAATTTGCCCAAAAACAAGCCATTTCTAGCACCAAACCATACAACCACCAAAAGGTCTTTAGTACACCATATCGAGGCATTAAAACATGATATAAAACCTACATAAAATGACCAAATCAATAGTCCAATATCATTCAGCCAATATGCCATAGAAGGCACCTCAATATTAATTACCAAAACCTACCAAATCATGCAAACTTTACCAAATACATTCATCAACTACAAATTTCAAAAACCTAATAACCTAAAGTAGCTTCATGACTCAAACCATCAAATGATAATAATTAACCATTCTCATTCATTATCAAAAGTGACCAAAAGTACTTTCTAAAATAAGCATCATAACCTATTATGCATATATGGCATCAAAACACAAACACATTTAGTTATTATATTCACATTCATCAGATACCATTTTATAACATCCTAAATATATTTCAACCACATATTCAACTACTTAAGTTTATACATGCCACTAGCCTAACAGATACAAAAACTACCAAAGTCGATGGATAGTGTGAGCTGAAGATTTGATTCGTCCAAAGTGTCATCAACAACGATCTACAAAACAATCAACAAGAACGAATAAGCTTATAGAGCTTAGTAAGAACGTAGCATATCATTTAATCTAACAATAAATTAAACACGATTCACATATTAATCAATTCAGAATTACTCAAATCTAATCAGGGTAGAAAAGTATATCCAAGGGTACCGTAGTACAAACAGGGGCATGTATGTGCAATTCAGGGGTACCGAAGTA
Organism: Gossypium rotundifolium; assembly: GCA_025506655.1. Classification (NCBI taxonomy): domain Eukaryota; kingdom Viridiplantae; phylum Streptophyta; class Magnoliopsida; order Malvales; family Malvaceae; genus Gossypium; species Gossypium rotundifolium. The sequence goes on along the minus strand of CP106731.1, from coordinate 119,250,884 downwards.
CAAACAGGGGCACATAAGTGCAATTCAAGGTACCAAAGTACAAACAGGGCCACGTAAGTGCAATTTTAAGGTGTCGAAGTACAAATAGGGGCACGTAAGTGTAATTTAGGGGTATTAGAGTACAAATAGAGGCACGTAAGTGCAATTTAGGGGTACCGAAGTGCAAATAAGGGCACGTAAGTGCAATTCATCATTTTTATTCTAATAATGTAATAATTTAAGCATCATAATACAAATACACAAATAGAAATTCATTACGTTTTAAAACACTACGAACTTACCTCGACAATTAGAGCGTAGAAACTGAATTGACTAATCCAGGGCTTTATCTTTTTTCGGATCTAAATCCGTTCTTATAGACAAATTTAATTCATTTAATAACCCTAGCATTCAATTTAGTCCACATTTCATATTTTTCAAATTACTATTTTACCCCTAACATTTTAAATTTTTACGATTTAGTCCTTAATCTCATAAATCGAAATCTAAGCATTTTCATCCTTTTCTCAAGATAACTGATTTTTATAGGGATCTATATGAACTTGGAACGGTGGAAATGTGCAAGTGTACACAATCGTAACAAGTAATAAAGTGACATGTAAATGTCGAGTTATCGTACCCACAGGGACTGTAAAAGAATTATTTATGAAAATGATTTCAAACACTTTGGTGACGGGAAAATATTTGGTTTTGAAAAATATTTAAAAACTAAAAGAAAAACAAAGTAAAAATAAAATAAAACAAAGTTCAAATGCACGATTTCAAAAAATGGTTTTAATCAAGATGATATAATTGTGCTGGATTAATCACATTTATTACCTTAGAATTATTAAACTCATGTTTATACTTATTAAATCATGGCAACTCGATAATTTGCTAACTTATGAACATACTTACAAATAAAAATCCATTCATCTCTTGTATATATACCTACATCAATTCGACCGATTAAATAGATTTATAAAAGTAAACATGTTATTGCACATACATACTTATTCAGCTAAACAATCTCTTGCATATTCCTATGTCAATTCAAACGATTAATTAAACCTAACAAGCATATAAAAGATCATGCGAAGTAACAAAGTATTTTTACCTTGAAACAATTTAATCACAAAAATCCTACAAGTTATGCAAGGCATATATATAAATCAAATACAATGCTAATTTAATCTCCACTACCTTAGAAGAATTAAACATGCAGATTAAGTATTGTGTCCATTAATTACAATTTCAATGCGTTTAAATAATTAACTCATAAGTTATCTAAACAATTATAATGCCAGATAACTTAACATGATTTTACTTAACCAAACATTTTACCGAGGCCTTTAACAGCATAAACATAATTTTAACAATTTAAGAAATCGAAATGCAATGAACCCAACACGAATTAAATTCAAGCTAAATTGATTAAATTAATCATTCCAACAGCATAAATATCCATAAACATGTTCGTCAAAATAACAACGAAATTTAAAGAGATAGGGAGCAAGAAGCAAATGCGGTGTTTCTCCGTGGCTTGACTGATTGCTCCGTTCTTCATTCTTCGTTGGCCTCGGCTATCAAGGTGGCTTACAAATACTCCAAATGCTACTCCGAATAGCTGGGAAAACACCTCTTTTCCAAGAGGGGAAATCGGCTCAGGAACACAACAAAGGAAAATGGAACAAAGGGAATTGAGAGAAAATGAGAGAGGAAAATGTTGGATGCTTGAGGTGTGTTTTGAATGACCAGCAAGGGGCTGTATTTATAGGTGATCAAGGCTGCTAAAAATAGAAAATAGCAGCAGCAAAAGAGGCCCCCCTGGCCGGCCATCCCATGTGGTAAAGTTGAAGAATTCAACTTTGCTAAATATACCATGGGCAAATCTTTAAAGCCATGAATTTTTGAGGAGTTTGAATGAGATTTTGAAAGATTTTCAAGGGCTTCTTTGCAAGCTGAATTAATCAGCTAATAAGCTGATTTGGGCCATCATTTTGGCCAGTTTGGGCTGCCCAATTGGTGGCTGGTTCGGTTCAATCGGTTCGGTTCAACTAATGCGGTTCAATTGGACCCCTTTTCCCATAATTAATTAATAGTAATTTATTTAACCCAGATTAAATTGGGAATAAATTAAAATTAATTATATTATGATTAAATCTTAATAATTGGACCGTCTTAAGCTGGAAATAATTTCGCTTTGACACTTCAAATCGCTTCTCGGTTTTATTCTTGACGGTGTTCTGCCGAAATGATTTTAAGCCCTTTGTGCGAATCTATCGAAAATAGTCAAAATAAATCAAAATTAATTATAAAATTAATTAAAATTCATCATGTTCATATTTTTAGCACAATTTAATTATTTTATAATATTTAATTATTTTATGACAAGAATTTACTCGAAAGCACATGAATTTGGGTCAAAATGGGTATGAAAAAGTATATAAATTTTTGTGTTTCCACGCCCCCAAACTTAATTCATTGCTCGTCCCGAGTAATGCACAAATTTGAAAATAATCCTTTCGGAACACCTTTGAAAAACTTCCTTCAGAACAATTTTCCCTCAAAATTATGAATTTGGTATACTTAGGCTCAAGAATAAGAAATTTGATAATTATGCTACTTAAGCATTCATACAGATCAAATTACCTCCAACATTTATTATACTAGAAAAATTAGACTACATATTTCTTAATAAAGACATGTTACTCGATACCAATTTGGTTTTAATTCCTTATTCAAAAAGTAAACAGCAATCATTAAGCTTAACTAGTGTCTTCATATGTTGAACACAGCAATTTCTCTCCACTAATGTAGGTAACATTGGAATCTTGAATCAATAGGGCTTTAATTAAGGTTGTAACGTGGCTGGGCTTAGGGGTAGGTAAAATATAGATAAATTTTTGGCTTTAAAAACCCTAGACTCAGCTTAAAATCAAACCTTCGGAATTTTCACCCTTGATACCCAACTTATGCTCACTTATTTCTTTGAGTACATATGTTTTTTTTTTTTTTGAATCCAAGCTCAAACTCGAGAACTTGCTTCATGTACTACACATTTTTTCGAGCAATTGATACTTCTTTTAACTCCCCCAAACTTATTTTTGAACAATCTTCTGAATAGTACTGAGTCTAGTGTTTGGGACAATTTTAAAAGTAATGAAGAGAAAATTGATGGCTAAATATTGCATAGGTCCAAATAAAATTAGGCCATATAGTCTCAAAATTGGGTGTCAAAGGACATTTTTATCAGGGTCAACTTGAAAGGCTCAAACGGTCCAAACAAAAGTTTGCCTAAATCTTTTTCACTATTCCATGCTTCCTAGGATTTCACCTCAAGAAATTACTAAGTCAATTCTAAAGACTTAAGCTTTCATGCATGCCTAATTTTTTCGTAGGGAACTAAAAATTTTATGGTACGAATTTACACGCTTTATTAAAAATACATTCATATCTTTATTAAGCTAACATAATAAATTATTGAAATAATAGAACTTTATTAATACTGAAGTTTAGCATAATCAATAAAATCTCAAATTATTGAACAAAAATATGTCCTAATCATAACTAAAAGAAAATTTTATTCTAATTAGAATCAATTTCAAATTTTCGGTCCCCCTACTTAAAGTGAACAATGTCCTCATTGTTTAAAGTGAATAGATACTATACCCCAGGTAGGATAATTAGAAAAGAGGAGGTGAGGCAAATTGACTGCTTAAGTACCAGGCTCTTTCTAAAATCCAATCCTAGACATATATAGCCTTTGAGACTTGTTCAGATTTTATTCATGCTTCCTATCTCTTATTTTATTGTACAAAAAAATTCCTAATTAACCTAATCCTAAAAACTGAAAAATAATAAAAATAAATGAAAGTTGAAGTCCTCCCCTTTTTTATTTGTTCGCCGATCCTTTTGAATTTGACTCATCTTTTGCTCCATTAGCATTGCCTCTGTATGAATCGCCTTGCTCCTTCTTTGATGATGAAACCCATGGCTCAAATATGAAATCTGGAAACTCAGGCACAAAATTAAATGGGTCATTATAAATTTTCTTGAGGGCACTCCTCATCGAGTCATCTCTTATTTTTGAGTATTGCCAATAAGCTTGTTGCTGCCATTGCATGTGTTGCATTAAGTCTATCAACTTCAACAGCTCATCACGATGATTTGGGCTAGGCGGTGGAGCTCTAAACATTGAGGGCTCGATATCAGGTTCAGCTTCTGTTTCCATTGATTATGCCTCATTAGGGACTTCAGTTGATTGCTCCGGCGAGATTTCTGTGGGGTCATCTTCTGCTTCTTCGGGATCCTCGCTTTCTTTAATTCGTTGCTAAAGAATAGAATCTTCGGCTACTCAGTAGAGATCCCAATCAGAGATTATGCCTTGACTATACTCTGTCTTTTTTACGTCAGCAAGGAGTTTTGCTTTTAAGCACAGAATGGTGATCGTAAAGGGGAAATAGGCAGGGCCAGATCTTCTAACTACACAATTTTGCATTTCTCTCAGGATGATTTTGTCCACATCAATGGTCTTTCCAGTTAGAATCAAGTATAATAGGACCATTCTCTCTAATGAGATTGTAGTCCAATGCGAACTAGGCATAAGGCTAAAACGGATGAAGTAGAACCATACCTTCGCGAGTGGTGTCAAATACTCTCTTCGCCATGTGTGGATTCCTTGCTTTGACACAGTCCACTTGGAACCTGGAACTGTGAGTTCTTTGAGGATTTCTTGCAGATTTTTAGGCTTAATATTGCTCAACAGAGAGGAATATTCATCGTTGTCGAAATCGGGTAATTCAAAGAACTCATTAATAGCATTAGAATTTATCGATACCTTGATTCTACAGACTGGAACTTCAGTCAATTCACTTGAGGTTAAATTCACGTAGAATTCACGAACTAATTCCTCATCCACACTTGGTTTCTTTTCACAAAACAAATCCCAATTGAGGACTTCAGCAACTTGACGAATATGTGCCATAAAGTCTCTACAGTTGCTTTCCTTCAATGTGAAGCCTTTCTCTAGATGCATCTGTTGATTCTTGAAGATACTTTCGTATCTTACTTTAGCTTCTTCACAGTGAAATTTGCTTTGTGTTTTGTCAGTTTGAGCGGAGGCACGAGTTCTTTTTCGAGTCATGATTAACCTGAATAGATGAAAAAAAATAAAAATTAGCTTCTTAAAAATTTAACAACAATTACTAATATTTCAATAAATTGAAAAATTAAATAATTGAGTAAAAATTAAATTTTAAGAGAGAAAATTATTCTTACCACCTTCCTTGTAGATTTTAAGAGCTCTAAAAATAAAAAATATACTAATGAATCAAAAGAGGGAAATTTAAAGGACTTTTGGCTTAGGTTGGGTGAAGGAGGGGGTGCGCCAAGGCGCACAAAGCAGCAAGGTGCAGTGCAAGGCAGACCACGGCTGGTTGGCATGGGGCGATGGTGTCCAAGAAAGACGGGCGGAGGTAGTAGCGTGAGGCTCAGGCACAGGTAGGAGCTAGTGGCGTCTTGGTGTCTTTGGAGCAGGCTGCTTGTGTGGCGTGTCTTTGGAGCATTCTTGGCCGAATGGTGTGCAGAGTGTCTTTGGGAACTCTCACTTGGCGAATGGTGCTATGGCTAGGGGCTTTGCGGCACTTGGTGTTTTGGTGGATAGGAGTTTGAGTGATGAGTGAATGGGGTGAATTAATGGTGCAATTTACAGAGGGAGGAGTATAAATTAGACTAGAACTCTTAGAATAATTAAAAATTAAAAATAAGAGTTTAATTCTAATTTTACTCGAGATAAACAACAACTAATAATTAAATAAACACATATAAATTATCAATTGCTATTTAATTGCCAAGATAAATATAAAATAAAATTAATTCTAATCCTAATCTAAGTTGATAAAAGTTAATATATAAATTATAATGAATATAATTATATATCAAAGTTTATCAATAATTTATTAGTATGAAATTAAATAAAATGTTTATTTTAGATGCCTTTTAAAAATATTTACAAAAAGAGGCACCTAGTTTTTATTATTTACGAAATTAGCAACCAAATATTGAAAATAATTCAATTAAGTCCTTAGACTTAATGAAAATTTGAAATTGAGTTGCGATTTAAGACTTGGGTCAAAATTGACCTTTTTATTTGAAAAAAACCAAAAGTTTATTTTCTTATTTAGGGGCTAATTCCTTGGAAAATTATGCAAAAATCAATTCCTAGGAAAGATTGGAGGGGTCGCAAGCGGTCTCGCTTAAGTTCCAATCTCCTAGATAGAATTTATTTGAGCATAATAAACCTGAAAATATACCCTAAATAATTTATTGAAAGCAATAAAAACTAAGGGTTAGATAAACTGAACGAGATTTTATCCTGTCCAGGGTTTTCTCCGTAATAATGTTTCAAACGCTGAGCATTGACTTGAAAATTACCTCTCTTACCTTGGAGTTCAATAACTCCGTATGGATAGATGCGATGAATCGTAAATGGACCAGACCAACATGACTTTAATTTACCTGGAAAGAACTTCAATCTGAAATTAAATAACAAGACTTGCTGACCTGCTTCAAATTCTCGAACTCAGATATGCTTGTCATGCCATTTCTTGAGTCTTTCTTTGAGTAATTTGGCATTTTCGTATGAGAACATTCGAAATTCCTCTAGCTCGTTGAGTTAGAGCATTCGTTTCTCTTTAGCAAGCTTGAGATCCAAATTAAGTTGTCGAAGAGCCCAGTAAGCTTTGTGCTCTAACTCCATAAATAGATGACATGCTTTCCCAAAGACCAACATGTAGGGTGACATTCCTAAGGGTGTCTTGTATGCTGTTCTGTAAGCCCATAAAGCATCATCTAGTCTCTTTGACCAATCTCATCAGTTCGGGCAAACTACCTTCTCAAGTATGCCTTTGATCTCCTTATTTGCTAGCTCAGCTTGCCCATTTGTCTGTGGATGGTAAGCTGTAGCAACCTTGTGTTTCACTCCATGCTTGTCTAACAACCATTTTAACCATTTGTTCACAAAGTGGGTCCCTTCATCGCTGATAATAGCTCTTGGGGTTTTGAACCTTGTAAACACGTGTTTCTGTAAGAATTTCATCACAACCTTGGCATCGTTCGTCGGATAAGCTTCAGCCTCGACCTACTTGGACACATAATCTACTGCTACCAATATGTATTTGGGACCAAAAGACGGAGGGAAAGAGCCGAGAAAGTCAATACCCCAAACATCAAACAATTCTACCTCAATGATATTCGTTCGAGGCATCTCATTTCTGTTGGTGACATTTCTAACCCTCTGACATTGATCGCAATTCTTTACGTAAGCTTATGCATCCTTGAATAGTGTTGGCCAAAAGAATCCGGCTTGCAATACTTTGGCCGCTATACAAGTACCTCCAAAGTGTCCCCCACTTAGAGCTGAATGACAGTGGTATAAAATCTTCAGTATTTCGTCTTCTATCACACATCTCCTAATCATCTGATCTGCACACTTTTTAAACAAATATGGCTCTTCCCAAAAATAGTACTTCACATCGTGAAGAAACTTCTTCCTTTGCTGATATGTTTTATCAATCGGCATCAAACCACAAGCTAAATAGTTAGCAAAATCAGCAAACCAAGGAATATTATAGACATGATTTACCTTCAATATGTGTTTATCTAGAAATGTCTCATGGATCGGTAGAAGTGGAGAATTTCCTTCTTGCGGCTCCAATCTGGATAAGTGATCTGCTACTTGGTTTTCTACTCCCCTTCGGTCTTGAATTTTTAGATCGAACTCTTGAAGTAGAAGCACCCACCGAATCAATCTTGGCTTAGCATATTTCTTGGCCAATAAATACTTAATTGCTGAGTGGTCCGTATAGACAATCACTTTGGTAACTACAAGATAAGATCGAAACTTGTCGAAAGTAAACACAATGGCAAGTAACACTTTTTCTGTTATCGTATAGTTTAGTTGAGCTCCAGTTAGAGTTCTACTTGCATAGTAGATGGGATGAAAAACTTTGTTCCTTCATGGCCCATGACAACTCCAATGGCGAAGTCACTTGCGTCACACATCAATATAAATGGTGAATCCCAGTCTGGTGTGACGATTATAGGCGCCGTGACTAATTGGCTCTTCAGATCATTGAAGGCTTTTAAGCATTCCTCATCAATCTTAATTATCGAGTCTTTCTCCAATAGCTTGCATAAGGGTTTAGCCACTTTGGAGAAGTCCTTGATAAATCTTTGATAGAAACCGGCGTGGCCCAAAAAGCACCTAACACCTTTTACAGATGTTAGAGGTGGGAGTTTCTCGATAACATCCACTTTTGCTTTGTCCACCTCGATCCCATGTCTCGTTATCCGATGACCTAGAATAATTCCTTCTCGTACCATAAAATGGCACTTTTCCCAGTTGAGTACGAGATTCGTTTTTTCGCATCGCCTTAGTACCTTCGCTAGATTGGCTAAGCAATCTTCGTAAGTATCTCCAAATACTAAGAAATCATCCATGAAAACTTCCAAATACTTCTCAACCATGTGAGTAAAAATAGACATCATACATCTTTGAAATGTAGCTGGTGCATTACATAAACCAAATGGCATGCGTCTAAATGTAAATGTACCGCACGGGCAGGTGAATGTCATTTTGTGTTGATCTTCCTGTACTACTGTAATCTGATTATACCCTGAGTATCCATCAAGAAAATAGTAGTAGTCTCATCCTACGAGTCTATCCAACATCTGGTCCAAAAACGGCAGAGGAAAGTGATCTTTCCTAGTCGCCTTATTCAGCTTCCGGTAATCGATGCAGATTCTCCATCCCGTAACTGTTCTCGTTGGTATCAACTCATTGTTCTCATTCTCCACGACCGTGATACCTCTTTTCTTCGCACGTGCTGGACTGGACTCACCCATGAACTGTCTGAAATGGGGTAAATTATTCCCGCATCCAACCACTTGATAATTTCCTTTTTCACTACATCTTTCATGATTAGGTTCAGTCTCCATTGTCCATCAATTGTTCCTCTCTCACCATATTCTAATATGATTTTGTGCATGCATACAGATGGGCTAATGCCACAAATATCAGCTATGGTCCATCCGATAGCCTTCTTGAATTGTTTTAAAACTATGATAAGTTTCTCTTCTTATTCAGTAGTTAATTCGGCTGAAACAATCACAGGCAGAGTAGAGGCGTTACCTAAATAAACATATTTTAAGTGTGAAGGTAATACCTTGAGTTCTAACTTAGGTGGCTCCTCGATTGATGCTTTTGGCTGCATGTAATCTCTTTTCGCTAATACCAAAGACTCAAAACAGGATTGTGGATTAAATCCCTTTTTATTAGCTTCTAGCAAAGCTGAGTATTCGTCCTCCTCTTCATCATTTGGGGGTTCCGATGTTAAAATTCTTTCCAGAGGGTCATCAACACAGTTAAGTTCCTTCTCTACTATTAATTCCTCTAAATCGGCTACTGTAGAACAATCATCCATTGTGTCAGAAAAACGCATTAACTTAAAAACATTAAATGTTACCTGATCATCTTGAACACGCATAGTCAGCTCGCCCTTTTGCACATCTATAAGAGTCCTTCCAGTTGCTAAGAATGGTCTTCCTAGAATAATTGGCACTTCTTTTTCTGCTTCAAAGTCTAGAAGTACAAAGTCAACAGGAAAGATAAATTTATCTACACGTACCAATACGTCCTCAATTTTTCCTTCTGGATGCGCTAAGGATCGATCTGCTAGTTGAAGTGCAACCGTAGTTGGTCTAACTTCTCCTATCCCCAACTTCCTAAATATTGACATAGGCATCAAGTTGATACTTGCACCTAAGTCACATAATGCTTTACCACAGTATGTTGATCCAATATTGCATGGTATGGTAAAACATTCAGGATCCTTCAATTTTAGAGGTAGTTTGTTCTGAAGATATGCACTATATTCCTTCGTCAGAGCTACTGTCTCAAATTCTCCAAGTCTTCATTTCTTTGATAAGATATTCATGAACTTAACGTAGTTCGGCATTTGCTCAAGTGCTTCGACCAATGGGATGTTGATGCGGAGTTGCTTGAGTACATCAAGGAACTTCTTGAATTAAATCTCCTGCTTTGGCTTCTGAAGTCTTTGAGGGTAGGGTCGTGGTGGTTTCATTACTGGAACTGGTTCTGGTTGATTTGCCTTTGGTATTAATTCTGCATCTAACAACGTTGTTGGTTGATCAGAATTAATTGGTCCTAAGATTACTTTTCATGGTTTTATAGATTTCGATTCTGGTGAAGCTGGTGTTTCAACACTTGGTTGAAATTCTTCTTGAGTATCAGCTTGTTCCTTTTCAACTTTGACAGTGTTGGGCTCTACTATCTTTTCACTCCTCAATTGCAACGCTTTGCAATGTTCTTTCCCGGGATTTCTCAAATTTTTCGTGTCACTTGGTAAAGCACCTTGTGGTCGGTTCTTGAGTTCAGTTGCAAGCTGGACCACTTGATTCTCCAAATTCTTCAATGTAGCTGCTTGGATCTGGATTAAAGCATAATTCTTTGCCATGTATGTCTTTAGCAAACTTTCCAGGCTATTGGATGCTTCAGCTTGAACTGGTTTTTGAATTTGTTGTGGAAAATTTGGTGGCTGGGTCGGTCTGGGTTGAGTGTAAGTGGTACTGGTTCTAGGCCCTTGGTTACTCCAGGAAAATTTTGGGTGGTTTCTCCATGATGGGTTGTAAAAGTTTGATTGCAGCCCTTACCTTCCTCGATTTTTTTTCTGATTGCACATGTAGCACACAGATTCTGGGTTCGATGGACATTCTTCAAACAAATGTCCCTCTCCACAATAGACACAGGCTATATTCTCAAATTGATAATGCGGCTATGCTGCAAAACTGTTAGAGCCATTTGAAACACCCCACACCCGGCCCACGAGCCTGAATCGGATCTGGTATGTTCCTAAAGTAAACCGATTTCAAAGATTTTCGTTACTTAGAGAGAGTTTGTAAAATTTTTAGAAAAATGTTGTTGTGGATTGGGCTTAAATTGGAAACCCATTTAATTAGTCTTGTAAATCCAATTTTTATTAAGGTGACAAAATAATTTTAAGGTTTTAAAAAAATCACTTAACTTTAGTCATAATAGTTCGTAACATAACAATATAAAGTAAAGCGAATAAGAAAATCCACTTTGGGCCTTATGGCCTTATTACATCAAGTAAAACCCAAAAAATAATAAAGTCCAAATTGAATAAAATCTTCAAATGAAACATGGCCACCTCGAGGTCTACCGTCCCGATCAAATCCTTGTTCATCACCAAAATATTTCCCTAACGGGTGAGTCAACAGACTCAATGTGCACACAAGATTAGCATTCAACAAATCAGGCATACATGTTCATATCAATTTCATATTCATATAAAATGATGATGCAACCCAACCCAAGCCTAATTGTCCATCCGCTACACACCACCCGCATTCGGTCACACCATGGGACTACTAAGTCAACCCTCCATCCGCTACACACCATCAAGGCGTCATTGCAATCAACGTGCTCATCGCCCATATAATTTGTGTCATTAGACACCATATTCAAATAGTGTAACCAAAGTTACCAAATTCAGATAATGTAACCGAGTTACCATATTCAAAATGTTGTGACCGTAGTCACCATATAACGTTAGTGAGACCAAGTCAACACCTTCTTCCCTTTCACATAAATCCCGAATGCCCCAAAATATATATATCATGCATAACATACTTAATTTCATATTCATATACATATATTCACATGTTATAAAATAACATATTTCATAATCCTATCGAAGTAGGAAACGTGCACGAGTACTTTTGTACCACACTAGGTACTTAGCCATATTCATATTCTTACGTATAATCATATAATAAAAATAATTGCCATATGAAATATCGAAAGTTAGTGTGACACACCGATTTGCTTAATAGATTCCTTGAAATCCTCAAGAACGATCTACCGATCTAGATTTTACTCCTATATTCTACCAACCATTAAAATATATTAACAAACTTATTTGGCTTAAAACCAAATCCAAGTAGGATTTGTATTACTTACCTTGTTGCCGAATTAAAAGATTGTAAATAAAATGCCGAAAAAATAATAGTATTCCTTCCTTAAATCGGCTAGCCACATACAATTTCCAAATCTGAAGAGGATTCCTTAATATGCCTGTCGAAATCCCTTAAATTCCTTGAATCTGAAATCCCGAAACTCTTTCTTAGATCCTTGATCCTTATATTTGGTAATTGTAAAAACCCGAGAGATCTCTTTTTGATGTTGTAGTTGATTGCTCCTTTGCTTAGAATCAACCAAGATTCGGCTTTGACAGTAGAAACGGAGAAGAAAATAGAAAAAGAGAGGATGTACTTTGCTTAAAGAAAATTCGGCAGAGAGGGGGAGAAAGCTTAGGAAAATTTCGGCAAGGCTTAGAAAAGATGAGAGAATAGCCTTATTTCTCCTCCTTTAACTGAAATTGCTAGACCAAGAGTCCTTGACTTGGCCACTACTCCCCACAAGTGATAATATTATCTTTTAATTATCACCTTATTAAATTAAAAGTATTTAATCCATCCTATATCTCCTCAATTATCTTATTAAGAGAAAATCCTTTACTTAACACTTAATTTATCAAGTTTTAACCAAATAAAACTCCTCCTTTCTAGAAAATAGGTGCCATCCACCCTTAACCTTGGAAGCAAAATAAAGCCTTCATTATTTGCTTCCCAAGTGACTCGAACTCAGGCCCATTTCTCTTACACATGGCGCCATTTCCATAAGCCTTAAGTGATACCTTCAGGCCACTTTTCCAAGCCCGATTGTGTGTCGAATTTCACCAACTTTTACTTTTAAGGCCCTCTTGCCCTTATTTCCTATTTTGGACTTTAAAATTTGACATTTTGGCATTATTTCTAAGTTTCCTAAAATTTTCGATCGGCTCTGTAACTTGCCATTTTTCTTACATCTTCAAGTTTCCAAAATGTTCAGGTTTCCAAAATGTTCAAGTTTCCAAAATGTTCAAGTTTCCAAAATGTTCAAGTTTCCAAAATGTTCAGGTTTCCAAAATGTTTAGGTTTCCAAAATGTTCAGGTTTCTAAAATCATTCCAAATTTATTCCAAAACACATAAAAGATGTCTTTTTGTACAATTAGGCCAAAATACATAGGCCCTTTTCAGGATGTTACACCATTAGTAGTAAGGTTTTTAAGCATTGAGGATATCGATGATACCTGAGATGCGAGTGAAGTAAGAGCGTCTACTTCATGAATTCCAGTGACTCATCTTCCTGACGCTGCTCGACTGGTTGGCCACTGATAATTGTTGCTGGCAATCCTCTCGATAATGTCATAAGCCTCGTTATAAGACTTAGAAAGGAGAGCACCATTAGCAGAGGCGTCCACTACCATCCTTGTGTGAGCGTTGAGACCATTATAGAATGTCTCAAGTTGAATGCAATGAGGGATTCCATGATGAGGGCATTTTCGTAATAACTCTTTAAATCTTTCCCATGCCTCATACAAGGACTCGTCATCCATTTGGTTGAAAGCAATGATCTCGTTCCTCAGTTTAGCATTTTTGCTTGTCGGAAAATACTTTATAAGGAATCTCTCGGCTAACTCTTACCATGTAGAAATGGAGTTCGGTAGCAATGAATTCAACCAGGCACGAGCTTTGTCCCTTAACGAATATGCGAACAACTTCAATCGTAAGGCATCTTTGGAAACTCTAGCTAACTTGAATGAATCACTCACTTCCGTAAATAATCTTAAGTGAAGATGAGGATCTTCAATAGGCATTCCGCTGAATTGGCCCACTGTTTGAAGCATCTGGAACATGACTGGCTTCAGCTCGAATTGTTGTGCCTTGATTTCAGGTCTCCTAATACTCGGATTAAGATCGTTAAATACTGGCACGGCATATTGTCTTAAGGCTCTATCCCTATCATCAGCAATAAGGATAGGATTCAAAGTAGGGTTTGCTCCGTTTCCTTGGTTCATATTCTCGAAATTCATTCCTTTGGTCCTTCTCTGGTTTGCTTGTCTTCTTCGTTGACGAAAGGTTCATTCTATTTCAGGGTCCACAGGGAGTCAGTCAATAATCTGGTCAATACTCATAAACACCTGAAATAATCACAGAAAAATTAAGTAAAAATTTCAACAAAAATAAATAAACCAAAATGTAAGACAAATTCACAAATAATGGCTTTGAAAATAGTCCCCGACAACGGCGCCAAAAACTTGGAACGGTGGAAATGTGCAAGTGTACACAATCGTAACAAGTAATAAAGTGACAAGTAAATGTCGAGTTATCGTACTCCATGTGGATTTGTAAAAGAATTATTTATGAAAATGATTTCAAACACTTTGGTGACAGGAAAATATTTGGTTTTGAAAATATTTAAAACTAAAAGAAAAACAAAGTAAAAATAAAATAAATCAAAGTTCGAATGCACGATTTCAAAAATTGGTTTTAATCAAGATGATATAATTGTGCTGGATTAATTACATTTATTACCTTAGAATTATTAAACTCATGTTTATACTTATTAAATCATGGCAACTCGGCAATTTGCTAACTTATGAACATACTTACAAATAAAAATCCATTCATTTCTTGTACATATACCTACGTGACCGATTAAATAGATTTATAAAAGTAAACATGTTATTGCACATACATACTTATTCAGCTAAACAATCTCTTGCATATTCCCATGTCAATTCAAACGATTAATTAAACCTAATAAGCATATAAAAGATCATGCGAAGTAACAAAGTATTTTTACCTTGAAACAATTTAATCACAAAAATCACGCAAGTTATGCAAGGCATATATATCGTCAAATACAATGCTAATTTAATCTCCACTACCTTAGAAGAATTAAACATGCATGATTAAGTATTGTGTCTCATAATTACAATTTCAATGCGTTTAAATAATTAACTCATAAGCTATCTAAACAATTATAATACCAGATAACTTAACATGATTTTACTTAATCAAACATTTTACCGAGGCCTTTAACAGCATAAACACAATTTTAATAATTTAAGAAATCAAAATGCAATGAACCCAACACGAATTAAATTCAAGCTAAATTGATTAAATTAATCATTCCAACAGCATAAATATCCATAAACATGTTCGTCAAAACAACAACGAAATTTAAAGAGATAGGGAACAAGAAGCAAATCCGGTGTTTCTCCGTGGCTTGACTGATTGCTCCATTCTCCGTTCTTCTTTGACCTCGACTATCAAGGTGGCTTACAAACACTCCAAATGCTGCTCCGAATGGCTGGGAAAACACCTCTTTTCCAAGAGGAGAAATCGGCACAGGAACACACAAAAGGAAAATGGAACAAAGGGAATTGAGAGAAAATTAGAGAGGAAAATGTTGGATGCTTGAGGTGTGTTTTGAATGAGCAGCAAGGGGCTGTATTTATAGGTGATCAAGGTTGCTAAAAATAGCAAATAGCAGCAGCAAAAGAGGCCCCCCTTGGCCGGCCATCCCATGTGGCAAAGTTGAAGAATTCAACTTTGCTAAATTTAAAGCCATGAATTTTTAAGGAGTTTGAATGAGATTTTGAAAGATCTTCAAGGGCTTCTTTGCAAGCTGAATTAATCAGGTAATAAGCTGATTTGGGCCATCATTGTGGACGGTTTGGGCTGCCCAATTGGTGGCTAGTTCGGTTGAACTGTGTAGTTCAATTGGACCCCTTTTCCTATAATTAATTAATAGTAATTTATTTAACCCAAATTAAATTGGGAATAAATTAAAATTAATTATATTATGATTAAATCTTAATAATTGGACCGTCTTGAGCTGGAAATAATTTCTCTTTGACACTTCAAATCGCTTCTCGATTTTATTCTTCGAGCAGTGTCTGCCAAGCCGATTTTCGCCCTTTGTGCGAATCTGTCGAAAATAGTCAAAATAAATCAAAATTAATTATAAAATTAATTAAAATTCATCATGTTCATATTTTTAGCACAATTTAATTATTTTATAATATTTAATTATTTTTTGACAAGAATTTACTCGAAACCACATGAATTTGGGTCAAAAAGGGTATGAAAAAGTATATAAATTTTCGTGTTTCCACAACTCATACACCATAATTTCACATATTTACCATGATATTTCATCATTTTTATAAATAAGTCCCTAAATGTCGCTTTCATTCAAAATCACAATACATAACTAGTTTATTTATCAACAAGGACTCATAATATTCCATTAAACATAAAAAATATTGCAATAAAATTCATGGAAAAAACATAAATCCTTACCAGTTTTGCAAATTGATCCCCAGGCTAGCTAGGTTAAGCTATAACGATCCCGAAAACATAAAAATCATTAAAAACGGGATCAAAAATGACTTACATGCACCACCCAAGCTTGCCAAATCAAGAAACCCTAATAAAAGTTTTTTCTTCTTGAATTTTTGGTGGTTTTTAGCATTTGGAGAAGATGAACACATTTTGTTTTATTTAATTTTAACTTATTACTCATTTACCCTTTTAACCTTTAAAATCATTCAAAACTACATTAATACCTTATCCATGAATGTCCACTAACCCTTAATTGGTATATTTACCATTCGAGTCCCTTAGATTAAAATTCCATAGCTATTTGATATCTTTAACTAATAAAACTCTACTTTTGCACTTTTTACGATTTAGTCCTTTTTACGTAATTAAGCATGCAAAAGTCAAAATTTATTAACAAAATTTTAATACGACATTACTAACACCCCATAGACATTAAAAAATAATTTACTTGTCAGATTTGTGGTCCCAAAACCACTTTTCGATTTCACTAAAAATGGGTTGTTTCACATCAAGTTTGATTATCCTCAATGGAAGAAAAGAAGGTCAAGAACAAAAGCTTAAGGCTCATGTTTCCACTTGGAGTGATGAGGATTCATCCAAAAATGAAGATTAAGAAGTAGTCAATCTTTTCCTTATGGCCATCGACGACTCTAAGGGGTACTTTTAACTTATCCAGTTCAACTTCTTATTATTTTGATGAGTTACAAGATGTCTATGATGAGTTGGCTTTGGAGTTTGAATTAATAGTTTCAAAATATAAAGAAACTATTTCAAAACTAAAAGAGGAAAATAATACACTCTCTAAAGTCAAGCATGAACTTGAAAGTAAAATAAATGATATGCAAGCTAGTAAAAATGATTTTGAGAAAAAGAATTTTGACTTGCATAATTTGCTTTCTAAAGTTCATGACGATCATCAAAAACAACTTAAGTTGCTTAAGAGTGGAAAAGCTCACTCTAACAAAGTTTTACCAAAAAGATCTTTTAGAGGAGAAAGCTAAAAAAAAACTTTTTCAGAACTAGCTTTAATTTCTACAAACATAGAGGTCCCCAAAATTTTTACAAAGGAAAAATTATTAAAAGTGTATGGGTCCCCAAATGACTCATAAGTACTCAAGATAAAGACATCCTTTCAAAATGAATACCTAAAGGGACTAAAATTATAGAAACTAATGCTTATGGACCCAAAAGAATTTAGGTACCAAAAATCAAATCTTAATTCTATGCTTGTAGGAAGAGGAGCATTGCTTTGAGCATTTGGTGACAACTCTAAAGGACAAGTGGAAGGAATCAACTATATTGGTACAAGCTCTTCAATTATTATTGAAAATGTTCTTTACGTCAGCGTTCTTAAGCATAATCTACTTAGTATTAGCCAATTGTGTGATAGTGTTCTCAATGTAATTTTTAAGTCTAATGGATGTAAAATAGTTAACATTGTGTCCAATAAGATTATGCTTGTAGGACATAGGATAAGAAATATATATATATGGTGCACTTAGATGATTTGCATGATTCACACATATGCCTTGTTGTTAAAAATAAAAATAATTTTTTTATTATGGCATAGAAAACTAGGACATGCTAGCATGATCATCTTATATAAACTAGCTAAAAATGACTTAGTAAGAGGATTGCCTAAAATTGATTTTGAATTAGAAAGGTTTGTGATGCATGTGTTAAGGGTAAACAAAAAACAGTTTCCTTTAAACCTATTAATGATGTATCAACTAGTAGAGTTCTTCAACTAATTCAAATAGACTTGTTTGGTCCTATTAGGACAACTAGTTTGGATGGAAAATAATATGCTTTTGTGTTTATTGATGACTATTCTAGATTTACTTAAGTTCTTTCCTTAAGTACTAAAGATGAAACTTTAGAAAAATTCATCACATTTTCAAAAATAAATCAAAATGAAAAAGGTTACTCTATCACTAGTGTTAGAAGTGACCATGGAACCGAATTTCAAAATCTTGGTTTTGAAAAAAAAAATCAACTCAAATGGAATTAGCCATAATTTTTTTTTCACCTAGAACCCCTCAACAAAATGGAGTTGTTGAGAGGAAGAATAGAACATTAAAACAAATGGCTAGAATCATGCTTTGTGAAAATAATTTACCAAAATATTTTTGAGTGGAAGTCACAAACACCGCTTGCTATATTGTAAATAGAGTAATGATTAGGCCTATTTTAAAGAAAACCCCATATGAACTTTTCAAAAATAAAAAGTCTAAGATGCAAGTTTTTTTTTTAATAATGGCAAAGATAACCTTGGTAAATTTGATGCAAAAAATGAAGGAATTTTTCTTGGTTACTGTTTAAATTCTAAAGTTTTTAAAATATTTAACAAAAGAACTTTAGTAGTAGAAGAGTATTCATGTTGTTTCTGATGATTCTAACTTTCCTCCTAGAAAGGATTCTTATATTGATGATGATGTTGCAGAAATTTTTTCACAAGAATGATAAAGTTGATGAAAAATGGTAAGATATTAAGACATCCATCCAAAGGGGTAACAACTAGATCTTCTCTTAGAAATACTTATAATTATGCTGCATTTATCTCATGCATTAAGCCTAAAAATATCAAAGAAGCATTGATAAACCATAATATGAACATATTTTAATCTTACATTTAGCATGTTTTTGGATGATTTACCCTTTTAATTGTGGAATTTGGTGCTCTTAATCCTTTGTTTTCATGTTTTATACTCAGGAGAGCACCGGAAGTTGAAAAGTATGAAAACGGGCCGAAAATAGAGTAAATGGGCCGAATTATGAAATCGACATGGCTTGGGCCTAAGCCACACGGCCATGTTCCTTACCAAACCCAAACACGGCTTGGCCCCCGCAATACATGGCCATGCCTCTTTCACAGGTTCGACCACGGCCTGGCCTCGAATCCCGCGGGCGTGTGCCATGGGCATGTCCCTAACGCAGCAAAGAAGAGTTTCATTCGGTTTAGGATACTTTTAGGCCAAGAAAGGCATCTCGAAGCCTATGTAAACACCCTAGGATGCAACTTAAATGGGGAGTTCGACAAGAATTTGACAGGAGCCTTCTGTCAAGGCTTTTCAGCGCGTTCAGCTAGGCCAAGGAGCCAAGCCACAGGGGCCGAATTGTGGGATTCACTAGAAGAAAGCCAATTGATTCATCTCAAGAAGCCGGGATTATACTCAAGACTGAGGACCTCTCCTTCAATTCCTTCAAGGGGTTTTAGGGTTTTTTTATGTTTTGTTTTATATTTTCTTCTGAGATGTATTCTTTTATAATTATGAACTAAACCCCTCAGGTACCTGAGGGGGATGAAACCTAAGACGAATCCTGTTATTGTTTTCTGAACTGTATGATAAATACTTGATTTGTTCTTAATTATGTGTTCTTAATTCTTGTTTTGGTATTCTAGGATATTGATTCAAGTACTGATGTGCTTAGGTGGTGGAGCAAAAGTCCCTGCCTAAGAGTTGATCTAGAATAGTTAAGCGGAGTTGATCGCAACCCTAGAATAGGATGACGAAAATCTGTTGGATTAGGGTCAAACTTAATATGGGAGTCCATAGATCGAGTTAATGCAATTCTAGGGGTTTCAATTAGAAAGAAATTTCAAGTAACCAACCTAGGGTTAGACGTTAGTAGCCTCGAAAGAGGTATTAATATAAAAGGTGAAACATAAATACCACGAGAATGGGATTTGGTATGTTCTCAAGTAACGTTCAAAATTCATTCGAATACTTTGAAAGCTGTGTTTTGAAAGATAGTTTGTTGTGGGTTGGGCTCGAGTTGAAAACAAATTTATCTTATAACAAAAACCCATTTGTTTCGGTGACAAAATATTTAAACTTATTTTAAATTAAATGGGCTTATTCTTTGTAAAGCCCTAAATTCATAACATAGTAATTAAAGCGAAATAAAATGTCACGATGGCCTTATTACATAAAATGAAACCCAAAATAAAATTATACAGTACTTAAAATAAAATAAAGATTCAAATAAAATTAAACTTCAAGTGAACAGTCTAGGTCAGGTGGATTCTTCATCACCAAACATGTTCCCTAGCAGGGTGAGTCGATAGACTCAATGTGTAACCAACACCAAAACATAATAGAAATAGGCACACCATACATATCATATTCATATAAAATTCAAGATAATGATGCAAACCCGAACCCAAACCTATATAGGTTTTCGCTTTGCAGTAGGGACCTAAGTCAACCCTCCATCCGCTACACACCATTTGACGTGCTCATCGCCCACTTAAGATATTGTGGCATAGCCACCACTTTCAGATAATGTAACGAAGTTACCACATTCACTTAATGTGACCGAAGTCACCACATTCACTTAGTGAGGCCAAGTCATCACGTTTCACTTAGTGAGATCAAGTAAATCACGTTTCACTTAGTGAGACCGAAGTCATCACATTCACTTAGTGAGACCAAGTCATCACATTCACTTCCCTTTCTCAATTTAGAATGCCCCAAATTATACATATCATGCATATCATATTTAATTTCACTTTCACATCACTTTTCACATGTTAAATATAACATATTTTGAAATCCTAGTAGGAGTTGCACAGTACTTTGTACCATAATATGGTACTTTAGCCACATTCTTACACTTTCATATTAACATATATATCATATTTAAGCCATAAATCTATTAGGATTAGTGTGGTGTACACAAGTACCTTAACCATATTCTTACACTTTCATATTAACACATATATCAAGTTTAAGCCATAAATCTATTAAGATTTAGTGTAATTACACACGATTTGCTTATCAATTCCTTGAAATCTCAAAAACCCGATCTATTGCTTTAGATCTCAATTCCAACATTTGATTAATCACTTACTACTTTAATAAAAAAACCATTTGACCATAAATCCAAATCCTAGTAGGATTAGTATTCTTAAAACTTACTTTGTTCTGATTTCAATACTAATCAAATCCAAGAAATCTATGCTATGCTCCTCCTTGTATTCGCCAAGCACTAAATCTCATCGGGGGTTAGTTTCGACTTTTAAACAAACAAGAATTAGATCTAATTATCAAAATAGGCCTTAGCCGATAGCTATAGACACTTACCTTGTGGATTTTAAATCCCAAAACTCACCGAATAACTAGGGAACACGCGGCCTATGGTGTACCTTCGGGAAAAGAACTTCTCCTTCTTTGTAGCCTACACTTAGTAAATCCCGAAAGATCTCTTCAAAGTTTCAGCAACCATGAACATTAATGGGATTAGCCTTAGATTTCGATAAGTCTAAAATATAAAAGAATGGAAACCAAACTTGGATCTTACCCTTATTTGAAGGAATCGATTGCACCTTCACTTCAACCTTCAGAGATTTGGCTTAGAGACTTGATGAACAATCGGCTATGATTCCCTTATGTATTCGGTTTCAAAGATGAAAGAGGAGAGGAATAATAGGCTTAGAAGGAATCGGCTAGGAGGCTAAAAGAAAAGAAGAAAAAGAATGGATGCTCAAGAAGAATATTCGGCAGAGGAAAAGAGAGAGGGAGAATGAATAATGAATGGCCCTAGTCTCATCCTTTTATAGCCAAAATTACTAGGCCAAGAATCCTTAACTTGGCCACCACTCTTCCTTATTTTCCTAATTAAAGAATAATTCTTCATTTATCCACCTATTTAGCGAATTTTAAAGAGAATTAAACTCTTCCCTTAGGAGTCCTTATGATCTTCTAATTAGTCGAGTTTAAAGAGAGTGAAACTTCCTCTTTTGCAAGCCTTGTGCCGTCCACCTCTTGGGCTTCTAGAAGCAAAATAAAACTTATTTTATTTACTTTTATGTGACTCAAACTCAAGCCCAACACCCTTGCATGTGGGCCATTTCACGAGGCCTTAAGTGGCATCTTCAGCCACTTTTCCAAGTCCGTTAATGGGTCAAATTTCACGGGCTTTTTATTTTAGGGTCACTAAGTTCCTTTTGCCCTAAGTTCCTTTTGAACTTTGAAATTCGACATTTTAGTCATTTTAAGTTTCCTTTGGGTTCAACAATTTTATCTCATAAATTACGCACGTAACGATAACCCCTAATCTGTCTTGCCACTAAACTTATACAAAATGTTTACTTTCCTATTTTGGCTTAGATGTTTACTTTCCTCTTTTAGCTTAGGTTTCCAAAATGTGCATACATTTCTTACATTTCCATTCATGTCCTTATCTCCATATTTTACATTTCCATCATTTCTTATATTTCCTTATAAATTCCTTAAACTCTTGACATACGAGGGAATCCTACGGATCAAGTCAAGTGAATAAATAAATCGGTTCAAAGTTAAATAACAAGTGAAGTCTAGGTGGATTCTTCCTCGGGTATTGTCTTAATCAATTGGTTTTCCCACAAGTATTTCCCCAATTCATTCTCTTCGTCTTTGCATCTTTAGCTTAGTAGTTAGTTAATTTTAGATTAGTTAAACAAATCCCTTAATTCTTAGGCTAGATAATAAGAAGAAAGTTAGTATTAGTACTTTTAGTTCCTTTGGGTTCAACAATCCGGTCTTGCCACTAAACTATACTACTGTTCGATAGGTGTGCTTGCCTCCATCGTTGTCTTAGATAGTTTCCAGGTTCGATCATTCTTTTTATAAATTTTTAAGACTCTGACATACGATCAAGTTTTTGGTGCCATTGTTGGGGAATTGAAATATTAAGAAAGCTTAATTTTTATTACTTTAGCCATATTTTATTTTTTTTTTTTTTTTGCAATTAAATTTTATTTTTACTTTTCTAATTTTCTTTTTGTTTTTCTTTTCCTGGTAGGTACCTCTAGTTTATGACTAGAAGGAAGGCGATAGAACCATTACTTTACGACAGTGAAATTGAAAGCACATTTCACAGAAACTGAAGAGAAATAAGGAGAAGCCTACAATACATACAAGAAGAGCAAGAAGACAACATCAATACAAACGAAGAGATGGCCGAGAATAATTCGTAACCTCCAGAAGTGGCCGAAAATCATGCTCCTCGAACTATGTATGATTATGCTAAACCTAATTTAACAGGAACTGAGTCAAGTATAGGCCTACTATAGCTGTTAATAGTTTTGAACTAAAACCTAACACTATTCAAATGATTCAACAATTTGTTCAATTTGATGGTTTGCAGGACGAAGACCCAAATACTCATTTAGCAAATTTTCTAGAATTCTGTGATACCTTCAAAATAAATGGCATTTTTGATGATGCCATTCGTCTTCCGTTATTTCCCTTTTCATTAAAGAATAAAGCCAAACAGTGGTTGAATTCTCTTCCATGAGGATCAATCACTACATGGGACCAAATGACTGAAAACTTTTGTTAAAATATTTCCCGCCAGCCAAAATGGCCAAATTAAGGAATGATATCTCTTCTTTTGTGCATATGGATTAGAAACGTTATACGATGCATGGGAGAGATACAAGGATTTGTTGAGAAGGTGCCCACACCATGGTTTACCCTTGTGGCTATAGGTCCAAACTTTTTACAACGGTGTGAACCCCTCAACCCGGTAGTTAATTGATTTAGTAGTCGGTAGAACCCTGAATAACAAAACTCCTGAGGCAGCCTATGAGTTTATAGAGGAGATTTCACTGAACAACTATCAGTGGCAAGTTACAAGGACAAGGCCAACAAAAACAGCCAAAATTTTCAACCCCGACGCAGTCACCATGCTATCAAACCAGGTAGAGATGTTAAATAAAAAGGTTGATGGTTTATGTGGTTCTTTGCAGATACATCCAGTTATGCAATGTGATTCAAATCTAGGAGACGTGGCAAATCCTGAGTACCCACCCTACAATTCGGGCATGGAAAGTGAACAAATAAACTATACGGGTAACAATTTTAGATCTCAAAATAACCCTTATATTAATACTTATAATCCAGGATGGAGGAACCACCCCAATTTCTCATGGGGTGTTCAAGGAAATCAGAGACAACAACACCCTCCAAACTTCCAACAACCCCCTCCAAACTTCCAACAACAACCCTATCCACAGGAAAAGAAGTCGAACCTTGAAAAGATGCTGACAAAGTTCATAGCGGTGTCGGAAACATTGTTCCAAAACACCTAAACAACACTTAAAATTAAACAAGCATTGATTAAAGGAATCGAGAACCAGTTAGGGCAACTCGCCAAGCTGATCTCCAAACGACCACAAGGTAGCTTGCCAAGTAACACTGAGACTAACCCAAAAGAGCAAATTCAAGCCATAACATCTAAACCTGAGCTAAGGCAAGAACCTGTGGTAAGTAAAGGAAAGGTTAAGGTAAGCCAAGAAAAGCCAAAACTGGTAATTAAAGAATACCAACCTCGAATACCATTCCCCAATGCGACAAAGGAAGACGACACAGACGAACAGTTCGGTAAGTTTCTTAAACTTTTAAAGAAATTACATATTAACTTACCATTTCTTGAAGCTCTTTCGCAGATGCCAGATTCAAGAAAATTTTTAAAAGAGCTTTTAACAAACAAGTGGAAGTTAGATGAGAAGCCGTATGTAGAACTAAACACAGTATGCTCAGCAATGTTACAAAACAAACTACCACGAAAATTAAAAGATCCAGGGAGTTTTACAATTCCATGTTTAATTGGTAGTTTATCTATTGATAATGCTTTAGCTGATTTAGGGGCAAGCATCAATGTTATGCCTTCTAAAATGTTTAAATAGCTAGGTCTAGGGAAACCTAAGCAAACTAGGATAAGCATTCAACTAGCTGATATGACTATTTGAATTCTTAGGAGTATAACTGAAGATGTACTAGTTAAAGTTGACAAATTCATATTCCCAGTAGACTTTGTTGTTTTAGATATGGATGAAGACAATAGTATCCCCTTAATTTTAGGAAGACCCTTTTTAGCAACCAGATCTAAAATTGATGTTAGTACAGGTGAACTCATACTTTGTGTAGGTGACGAATCAATAAGTCTTCAAGCTCTCGACTTAGCTAGGACATCGAGTGATAAAGGTGAGAGCGTAAATTCCATTGATAATTATTTGGTTAAACTTTCTTTCCAGGAAGCACCACGAAACTACACCACCGAGCCTGATCCTATACCTCATGCCAACAAAAAAATATCTCATGAGGAATGACAGCTTCAGATAGATGAGCTAGATGAGTGGAAGACACATTTCAAGGAGAAACTAGAAATACACGAAGCAGAACCAAGGGAACCCCCAGATGAGCTTATAGGAACATCAAATCACTTCAAAATAGGAGATCAGGTACTATTAGAGAAAACAGACCCTCGAACCGCCACTTCAGACCTCAATACAAACAAAGAGATCCCTTTTAAGGTAATCATTGTTTTCCCTTACGGAATAGTTGAGGTAAGTAATTATACATTTGGTACTTTTAAAGTAAACGCTACTCGACTTAAACTATATAATAGCATGAGAAAGGACTTTTCACTCCTCAAACCACCATGATGATGCGAATGAGAGGTAAGTCTAGCTTAAGACTTTAAACGAGCGCTTCTTGGGAGGCAACCCGAGCACTAACCTCATTTATTTTTATTCTCTTTCTTTTAGCACCTAACTACAAACTAACCAAGTTAATGAAGCACAGATTTTTGCACCACACGGCCTCACACATGGCCATGTCCGTGGCCGAGTGGGTGCTACAGATCTTCGTACTGGCATGACAGAGATAGTACAAAAAAGGATGAAAAAATATCTTCAAGTCATGGGCTCCAACTAAACACCATGGTCGTGCGATGCGGCCGTGGCCGACATTATTTTAGAAGCACGGACGTGGCGACTGCACATGGGCGTGGGAGAAATGAAGGAAGCATAACACAGCCATGTGATTCGACACGCTCATGGTATACAGGGGTGGGGATGTACCAGAGCTGAAAATTTTATTTAAACCACCTACTCCCCTTCTCACCCACTCTCCATTCTCTTCTTCCACACCCTTTAAGTTTTTCCCCTTTCATTTCTCTCTTTATTCATCTTCCAAGTCCTTGATCTTCACCTCACCCATGTCGAAAAAATGGAAGGATACTATCCCAATCTCCCTGTGCGAGATTGATCTTCATAAGTTCATGCCGACCGCTTCATTAACTCAACAGGAAAAGGACCTTTGAGTGCATTTATTTTCTCTTTTTCTTTTCTTGTCTCTTTTAATTTCCTTATCTTTATTTTTCTTTTACTAAATTTTGTTTATTTGATTTTATTTTCTTGGTTTTAGGTTCTTCAGGCTACTTGGGAATCACACACCATGGCTTTAGAAATCACACCCACTTCGCGAACCATCTAACAATAAGGACCTTTCGGTCCAATAATCGGTTCTTTTAGTCTTATTTTACTTTTTACACTCTTTCTTTTTATTTTTATTTTCTTTACATATATAATTAGTATATTTAGAATTATTATTTTTATTTCCTGGCTAACTCTTCATGAGGTTTCCAATTTCTTCATCTAGCATAGGAATTCGAGGCACCCCCTCCAACTTATATTTCTCCTCCGAATCAAGTTTACACACTTCCAATTCAAGGAATCATCCAAAAATTCAGGAAGTTTCACTTCTCTCCCTCTCTTTTGATTTTCTTAATATGTGATTATTATCTATCTTTGTACATTGAGGGCAATGTACATCTTAAGTGTAGGGGTGAAAATTATTTAGAAAAAGTGCCTAACTTTTTGCATTATTCTCAAATCCCTGAATGATATCTTGTCTTAAGTAATTTTCTCATATCACTAATTAGAATGAAATTCCTATTGATTTATGATTTTTATTGATATGTTTTAGATTAAGTCATAGTTAATTGTGCATTGATAATTTAAACTTTAAGATACTAGAGAATCAAGTATGATGAGTCTATTTTCAAAAATCAAAAATTTTGTTAGGTTGTCTACCTGAATCTAATTATTACCTTGAACTTTGAAATTTGTAAGGTTGTCATCAAAAACCCATAATTTTTGTGAGATTTTGAACCTTTTAGAGCAGACATTCTTTTCATGCTCACTTTATTGATTATGAGTGTGTCAACATTGATTTGTTATTCTAGAACTTGCTTCAATTATACATTTCGAGACCACATCATTGATTTGATATACTGAGATGATAACGGCACTTTGGATTTAACCCACTTACTCCACTAAAAGCCTACCTTCATAATTAACCCCTAGTGAACCCCATTGACCCTAACAACCCTTTTGTATTGATTCACCCACTAATATTAACCCAAAACCCATCTTGTATTTGTTATCACCATTATTTTTGACTACCCTTCTATCGAGACTTGATTTGATCAGTTGCCTAATTATTTTATTTCAGTAGTTGAATTTTTCTTATATTATGTTTTTCTTGTTTTTAAAACAAACGAAGTATATTCATTACTAGTTCTATAATTAAGTGAGCTTATACGTTTAAATTCAACATCTTAAAAAAGAAAGCTCGTATTATTATTATTTCAAGTTTTCAATTTATGTAATTATTTAGGATTAGTTCATTTTTCTAGTTAGGTAAATTGTCAATTCAATCTCGATTTTAACCTTTTATCCACACCTTTAACCTAAGCCCCGTTACAACCCTTTTTAAAGACCTTTTGATTTGTGTATCATCTCATTTTATAGTGGTGGGATTTGATTTTCAAGCAAGCCTATAGGATTAACCTCTCATGTTCGACCGTTGAGTGCTTTATTTTGAACCTTAAACACTTTGAATGATTTGAGTGAATCTTTAGTGAGGATGTCAACTCTTGTCGGTTCTAAATTAAAGGTAATTATTCGAAAAGGGAAAAGACCTATGTTTTCGTGCTTATAAACTCATGACTTTGATTGTTTGAATCTTTAGGACTCTTTTAGTTAAATTATCCATGTATGAATTATCTATGAATTATGATGAAACATTATCGATGAATATTATGAATTGAGGAAGTTTACTTTAATTATGAGTTGAGAATTTTGCTTGAGGACAAGCAAAAGCTTAAGTGTGGGGGTATTTGATAAACCATAATATGAACATATTTTAATCCTACATTTAGCATGTTTTTGGATGATTTACCCCTTTAATTGTGGAATTTGGTGCTCTTAATCCTTTGTTTTCATGTTTTATACTCAGGAGAACACCGAAAGTTGAAAAGTATGAAAAACGGGTCAAAAATAGAGTAAATGGGCCGAATTACAAAATCGACATGGCCTGGGCCTACGCCGCACATCCGTTCTTCCTTAACAAACCCGAACATAGCCTGGCCCCCAAAATACACGGTCGTGCCTCTTTCATAGGTTTGACCACGGCCTGGCCTCGAATCCCAATGGCGTGTGCAATGGGTGTGTCCCTGATGTAGCAAAGAAGAGTTTCATTCGATTTAGGATACTTTCAGGCCAAGAAAGGCATCTCGAAGCCTATATAAACACCCTATGAGGCAACTGATAAATCGTAAAAGTAACATATTTTAGGCCCACCTTTAGTATGCTTTTGGATGATTTAGCCCTTGATTTATGTAAAAAGGTGCTTTTAATCCTTTCTTTTCATGATTATACCTAGGAAAGCACCTGAGGGCTAAAAGAACGAGAAACGGGCTTAAAATGGGCTAATTTGGGCCAAAGAGGAAATCGACACTGCCTGGACTTCAAGCCACACGGTCGTGCCTCGACAATTAATTAAGACACGGCCATGCCATGATTTACACGGCCATGCCCCAATTGATAGAATCGAGACACGGCCTGAAGATGATTTACACAGGCGTGTACCATGCTGTGTCTCTGCCGTAGAAAAGAGCAATTCTACTCGGAATAAGATACGTTCAGGCAGAGAAACATATTCCAAAGCCTATTCAAACACTCAAGTAGGAATTATACTTGAATTAGAATACTTAGGGGCCAAGTAAAGCATCCAAAAGCCTATATAAAGAACCTAGAGGCCAACCTTCAAGAGCGTTCGGAGTTTGGCAGAAGCCGAAACCCAGGGCATTAGGGGTGAGCTAAGCCAAAGAGCTGAAGCCAGAGCAGTCAATTCAGGGAATTACTCGAAGATAGCCAATTGATCCATCTCAAGAAGCCGGAATTCTACTCAAGATGGTGGATCTCTCCTTCAATTCCTTCAGGGGGTTTTAGGGATTTCTTATGTTTTGTTTTAACTTTTCTCTTGAGATGTTTTATTTTAAAGTTATGAACTAAACCCTTCAGATACCTGAAGGGGATGAAACCTAGATGAATCTTGTTATTGTTTTCTGAATTATATGATAAATACTTAGTTTGTTCTTAATTGTGCATGCTTAATCCAAATTCTGATGTGCTTAGGTGGAGGAGGAATAGACCCTGCCTAAGATAGATCTAGCATAATTAAGCGGAGTTGATCGCACGCCTAGAGATAGGGTGACGAGATTTTGTCGGATTAGGGTGAAACCTAATATGGGAATCCATAGATCTATTTACTGCTATTCTAGGGGGTTATTATAAGAGAACGAGAGTTCCACTAATTAACCTAGGGTTAGATACTATTCACCTCGAGAGAGGGTTTAATATACGTTAGGGAGTCTCACGGATCAAACTAAGTGAATAAATTGTATGGTTTAGTGTTAGATAACAAGTGAAGTCTAGGTGGATTTTTCCTTAGGGTATCGTCGTGATCAACTGAGTTTTTCATGAAGTTATTTTCAAATTCATTCTCTTTTGTCTGAGTCTTTAGTTTAGTAGTCGTTAAATTGGATTAAATCAACCAATCACTCCACATTTTAGGCTAAATAAAAAAAAGAAAGTTAGTAGTAGTACTTTTAGTTCCTTTGGGTTCGACAATCCGATCTTGCCTAAGCTATACTACTGTTCAATAGGTACACTTGTCTTAAACCATTGTTAGAGTTAGTCTCCAGGTTCGATCACATTCATTATAAATTTTAAAGCTCTGATTTCAGCGATCAAGTTTTTGGCGCTGTTGCCGGGGAACTAAAATATTAAGAAGGCTCTATTTTTATTACTTTAGCCATTATTTTCTATTTTTATTTTTCGTAATTTATTTTAGTATTTATCTTTATATTTATTTTATTATTTTTTGCTAACTTTATTTCTTCTTTTTCCTAACAGGAACCTCTAGTTTATGACTAGAAGGAACCCGACAGGACCTTTAGAATACGATAGTGAAATTAAAGCTACCGCTCAGAGAAATCACAGAGAAATTCGGCAAGCCCTAAATTACACGGAAGAAGAGCGAAGACAGATCCAATCCTACTAAGGGATGGATGAGAATAATCCACCACAAGATGTGGAAGAAAACAATTCTCCGCGCACTATGTATGATTATGCTAAACCTCATTTAACAGGAGCTGAATCTAGTATTGTTAGGCCTGCTATAGCTACTAATAATTTTGAATTGAAGCCTAACACAATACAAATGATTCAATAATTTGTTCAATTTGATGGTTTGCTAGACGAAGACCCGAACACTCATATAGCTAATTTTTTAGAATTCTGTGATACTTTCAAAATAAATGGCATTTCTGATGATGCCATTCATCTTCGGTTATTCCCCTTTTCATTAAGGAATAAAGCCAAACAATGGTTGAACTCATTACCACGAGGGTCAATCACTACATGGGAATAGGTGACCGAAAAATTTTTATTAAAATATTTCCCACAGGCCAAAACGGCCAAATTACAGAATGATATCTCTTCTTTTGTGCAGATGGATTTAGAAACATTACACGATGCATGGGGGAGATACAAGGATCTCTTGAGGAAATGGCCACACCATGGTCTACCCTTGTGGCTACGAGTCCAAACTTTCTATAATGGTGTAAACCCCTCAACGAGACAACTAATAGATTCAGCCGTCGGTGGAACCTTGAACAATAAAACTCCTGAAGCAGCTTACGAGTTCATTGAAGAGATGTCACTAAATAACTATCAGTGGAAAGTTACAAGGACTAAACCGACAAAATTAGCCAGAATTTACAACCTAGATGCAGTGACCATGCTATCAACATAGGTAGAGATAATGAATAAAAAGCTTGATAGTTTGTGTTCTTCGCAGGTGCATCCAGTCATGCAGTGCAACGCAAGTGGAACTGTGGCAAATCCTGAGCACCCATCCTACCAACCGGATGAAGAAAGCGAACAGATGAACTATATTGGTAATAATTTTCGATCCAATAATAATCCTTATAGTAATAACTACAATCCAGGTTAGAGGAACCACCCAAATTTTTCATGGGGAGGCCAAGGAAATCAAAGACAGTAACCTCATCCAAATTTCCAAAATCAGCCATATCCGCAAGAGAAGAAGCCAAACCTTGAAGAGATGCTGATAAAATTCACGTTAGACACAGAAAAGCACTTCCAAGAAACTGAGAAAAAAATTAAAATTAACAAGAGCAGAATCGAGGAACTTACTAAGTCAATTAAGGAAGCCACTAATGCAGTCGAACAACTTGCAAAGCTAATGTCAGAACGACCGCTAGGACGTCTACCAAGTAACACCGAGATTAACCCAAAGGAGCAAATTCAAGCTATCTCAGCTCAATACAATAAGGGGTTAGATGAACCAAACCCAATACAAGAAAACAAGGTAGACGAATGTAAGGTAGAGTAACACAAGAAAAGCCAAAACCAGTAATCAAGGAGTACCAACCTCGCATACCTTATCCCGAAGCGATAAAAAGAGATGATTCAGAAGAATAGTTCAGCAAGTTTCTTAAACTCTTAAAGAAATTACATATTAACCTACCCCTTCTTGAAACTCTTTTTCAGATGCCAGACTCGAGGAAATTTTTAAAACATCTCTTGACTAACAAACACAAATTAGACGAAGAGCACCACGTGGAATTAAACGCAGCATGTTCAGCAATGTTACAGAATAGACTACCACGAAAGCTAAAAGATCTAGGGAGTTTTACAATTCCATGTTTAATTGGTAGTTTAGCTATTGATAACGCGTTAGCTGATTTAGGGGCACGCATAAATGTCATGCCTCATACATTATTTAAACGACTAGGTCTACGGAAGCCCAAACAAACTAGGATGAGTATACAATTAGCTGATAAAACTATTAGAATTCCTAAGGGCATTATCGAAGATGTTCTTGTCAAAATCGATAAATTTTTTTCCCATTATATTTTTTGTTTTAGATATGGATGAGAATAATACAATCCCATTAATTTTAGGAAGACCTTTTCTAGTAACTGCCAAGACTAAAATTGATGTTGCCACAGGAGAACTCATACTTTGTGTAGGTGACGAATCAATCAGTCTTCAAGCTCTTGACTCGGCCAGGACAACAATCGATGAAGGTAACAAAGTGAATTCAATTGATAACCAACTTGTCCAACCTTCATTGCAGGAAATACCACAAGGCTAAAAACATGAGCCGGATCATAGACCTCGTGCCAATAAAGAAGAATTACATGAGGAACTAGAACCACACGAAGTCAACCCGAAGGAAACCTCAGACGAGCTGATAGGAACAATAAATCACATAAAAATGGAGGATCAAATATTTTTGAATAAGGAAGACCCTCGAATCACCAATTCAGACCTCAAGACAAAAAAAGAAATCACTTTTGAGGTCCTTAATGTCTTCCTATATGGCACAGTCGAGGTAAGCAATCCCAAATTCAACACTTTTGAGGTAAACACCACTCGACTTAAACTTTATATCCATAATCGAGTTGATCGCATGAGAAAGGATTTCCACCTCCTTAAACCACCATGATTATGCAAATAACAGGTAAGTCTAGCTTAAGACTATAAACGAGCACTTCTCGGGAGGCAACCCGAGCACTAACCCCATTTTTATTTTTATTTTTTATTTTTTATTTTTATTTTTATTTTTTATTTTTATTTTTATTTTTATTTTTATTTTCCCTTTTTAAGCATTCAAATAAACCAAAAGTGCAGATTTTGAGACCACATGACCTTACACACTACCGTGGTCGTGACAAATAATGGGCACCACGGCTAGGCACATAGGCGTGGACCGTATCTCTATTATTTTTATTCCTATTTTTATTTTTACTTTCTTTACTCTTCTTCATGCTATTTCGATTTAGTTTAGGATACAATAAAATCAGACCGGCTACTTTGAGGATTCAATTTCAAACGGTTCGAGACGCTTCCCATGTTCACCTCCAATCCTATCCGATTTCTTTTCAAAGACTTCATCCATAATTCAGGAAGTTTCACTTCTCTCCCTATCTTATGACTTTATTACTATCTTGCTTTGTACATTGAGGACAATGTACAACTTAAGTGTGGGGGGGTTAACTAAAGCATTATTCGAAAAATCCTGAATTTTAAATTTGTTTTAAGTATTTTCTCATATTACTATTAGGATGAAATTTCTAATGATTTATGATTTTTATTGATATGTTTTGGATTAAGTCATTGATAATTGTGCATTGATGATTTAAACTTTAAGATACTAGAGAATCAAGCATGATAAGTCTAATTTTTCAAGAATAAAAAAATTTCTAGATTGTTGAACTGAATTTGAATATTACCTTGAAGTTTGAAATTTACAGGGATTGATGTCAAATACCCATAATTTTTTGTGAGATTTTGAGCCTTACAGAGCATATATTATTTTTCATGCTCACTTATTGATTATGAGTGTGTCAACTTTGAACTGTTATTCTAGAACTTGCCTCGATTATACATGTTTAGACCACATCTATGATTTCATATACTGAGATGATAAAGGCACCTAGGTTTTAACCCATTCACACCACTAAAAGCCTACCCACATAATTAACCCCTAATGAACCCTTTTTAATCCTAACAGCCCATTTTATTGATTTACCCGCTAATATTAACCCGAAAACCCTTTGAATTTGTTATCACCATTCTTTTGACTACCCTTCTATCGAGAATTGATTTGATTAGTTGCCTAATTAGTTTATTTTAGTTGATAAAGTTCTTTCTTTAGTATGTAGTTTGTTCAAAAAAAAATCAAAAAATAAAAGTATATTCAGTATTAGTGAGCTTGTACATTTAAATTTCAATTATCAAAGAAAAAAGCTCGTAGTATTATTAGTTTCAAAGTTTCAATTGATGTAATTATTTATTTTCTAGTTCGTTGTTTTTATTTAGGTGATTTGTCAAAATCGATCTTGATTCTAACCCTTCTAATTCAGCCTTTATCCACACCTTTTAACCCAAACCCCGTTACAACCCTGTTAAAGACCTTTTGATTTGTGTATCATCTCATATTACAGTGGTGGAGATTTGATTTTTAGGCAAGCCTATGGGATTAACTTTTCAGGTTCGACAATTGAGTGCTTAATTGTGAACCTTAAACACTTTGAGTGATTTGAGTGAATCTTTGGTGAGGATGTCAATCCTCGTCGGTTTTGAATCAAAGGTAAATATGTAGAAGAGGGGAGACACCTATGTTTTTCGTGCTACAAATATATGACTTAGAATTGTTTGAATCTTTACGAGTCTTTGAGTTAAAATTATCCATGTATGAATTATCTATGAATTATGATGAGGCATTATTGATAGGAATTATGAATTGTGGAAAGTTCGTTTTAATTGTAAGTTGAGAATTTTGCTTGAGGACGAGTAAAAGCTTAAGTGTGGGGGTATTTGATAAACCGTAAAAGTAACATATTTTAGGCCCACATTTAGTATGCTTTTGGATGATTTGGCCCTTGATTTATGTAAAAAGGTGATTTTAATCCTTTCTTTTCATGATTATACCTAGGAAAGCAATCGAGGATGAAAAGAATGAGAAACGGGCTTAAAACAGGCCAATTTGGGCCAAAGAGGAAATTGACACGGCCTAGACTTACACGGCCGTGCACCAATCGATAGAATAGAGACACGGCCTGAAGATGATTTACATGGGCGTGTACCATGGCCGTGTCCCTGCCGTAGAAAAGAGCAATTCTACTCGGAATAGGATACTTTGAGGCAGAGAAACACATTCCAAAGCCTATTCAAACACCCGAGTAGGAATTATACTTGAATTAGGATACTTAGGGGCCAAGTAAAGCATCCAAAAGCCTATATAAAGAACCTAGAGGACAACCTTCAAGAGCGTTCAGAGTTCAGCAGAAGCCGAAACCCAGGGCATTAGGGGTGAGCTAGGCTAAAGAGCCGAAGCCAGAGCAGTCAATTCAGGGAATTACTCGAAGATAGCCAATTAATCCATCTCAAGAAGCCAAAATTCTACTCAAGACGGCGGATCTCTCCTTCAATTCCTTCAGGGGGTTTTAGGGATTTCTTATGTTTTGTTTTATCTTTTCTCTTGAGATGTTTTATTTTAAAGTTATGAACTAAACCCTTCAAATACCTGAAGGGGATGAAACCTAGATGAATCTTGTTATTTTTTTCTGAATTATATGATAAATACTTAGTTTGTTCTTAATTGTGCATGCTTAATCCAAATTCTGATGTGCTTAGGTGGAGGAGGAATAGACCCTGTCTAAGAGTAGATCTAGAATAATTAAGCGGAGTTGATCGCACGCCTAGAGATAGGGTGATGAGATTTTGCCGGATTAGGGTGAAACCTAATATGGGAATCCATAGATTGATTTACTGCTATTCTAGGGGGTTCTTATAAGAGAACGAGAGTTCCACTAATTAACCTAGGGTTAGACGTTATTCACCTCGAAAGAGGTTTAATATACGTTAGGGAGTCTCACGGATCAAACTAAGTGAATAAATCGTATGGTTCAGTGTTAGATAACAAGTGAAGTCTAAGTGAATTTTTCCTGAGGGTGTCGTCGTGATCAACTAAGTTTTTCATCAAGTTATTTCCAAATTCATTCTCTTTTGTCTTTGAGTCTTTAGTTTACTAGTCGTTAAACTAGATTAAATCAACCAATCACTCCATATTTTAGGCTAAATAAAAAAAAGAAAGTTAGTATTGGTACTTTTAGTTCCTTTGGGTTTGACAATCCGATCTTGCCTAAGCTATACTACTGTTCGATAGGTACACTTTCCTTAAATCATTGTTAGAGTTAGTCTCCAGGTTCGATCACATTCATTATAAATTTTAAAGCTCTGATTTCAGCGATCAGCAACTTAAACGGGAAGTTCGACAAGAGTTCGACAGGAGCCTTCTGTCAGGGATTTTTAGGGCGTTAGGCCAAGGAGCCAAGCCAGAGGGGCCGAATTGTGGGATTCACTCGAAGAAAGCCAGTTGATTCATCTCAAGAAGCCAGAATTATACTCAAGACTGAGGACCTCTCCTTCAATTCCTTTAGGGGTTTTTAGGGTTTTATTTATGTTTTTTTATATTTTCTTCTAAGATGTATTTTTTTATAATTATGAACTAAACCCCTCAGATACCTAAGGGGGATGAAACCTAAGGCAATTATAACAATTTCGATTTTGGGCTTAGTCGTAATGATGGTTTCGGGACCAAAAATTCGATGTTGAGAAATTTATTTTATTTATATTTTTATGGTCTAAAATTTCACAGAATGGTTTCGTGAAAATCTCATTTGAAAATTTTGACGTTTGGGCAGTCAATTTAGTCAAAAGGACTAAATTGTAAAAAGTACAAAAGTTGAGTTCTACATGTTAGAGGTGTCCAATTGTTATGAAATTTTAAATTGGAGGTCCTTAAATGATAATTAGGCCATTGGTTAATTTTATGGACAAAAATGGATATGGATGGGTATGTTTCAAAAGATTTTTTTAAGGGGCATTTTGGTAATTTAGTGAATTAAATGAATTAAAAACAAAATTTAAATGCCAAATTTGTCCATCTTCAAACTTAGGCCGAATTTAACATGTGGGAAGACATGGATAGGGTTTTCAAGCTTTCCAAGCTTCATGTTAAGTCCATTCTAGCCCCGTTTTTCATGTTCTTTACGTTTTTGGAGTCCCGATAACTTAATTTAGCTTATTCTAGCAATAACTTAACCTAGGGTTCATATTTGGAAAAATACCCATAGGTGAAATATGTTTATTTTGATGTTTTATGGCAGAATATGAAGCTTAGAATTATGTTAAACAACTTTTACTAAGCGATTTTAAGTGAAAACGACATAATCGACAAAAATACCTAATGTACATAAGTGCATGTTAGAGCAAGAATTTGATGTTTCCATAGAAGGGAAAAATGATCAACATGTTATAAAACATAAGAATAAGGGATGAAGTTTAATTTTTAAGCCTAGGGGCAAAATCATAATTATGCAAAAGTTTAGGGGCAAAATTATAATTTTTCCAAAGTTTGAGTTAGGGACTATTTTGAGTATTAAATTAATTAAATAAGTGAAATGTGATGTCTTAGACCCCGAAAAATGAGATTTGGACCTAGAAAGGGAGGAAAATCAAAAATCGAGAAAGTTGGTAAAATGGCCGTTTTGGTATCGAGGTAAGTTCATATGTTTAATAAGCATTTAATTTTGCATATTTGAATGATAAATTGATATTTTGGCCATAAATACTTTAGTATTGAGTTTCAGATATAATGATTAATGTTCGATAATAATTCGATATTAGAAAGAGAACTTGTATAATTTATATGTAAGACCATATTTTGTATTATGGATTTGTATGATAACAAGAAAGTATTGACTAGCATAGTTTGATGAGAATAAGTTAAGTTGATGATATGATGAGATTTAGAATGTAAGTATGTAAGTTGAGTAGCATTCTATTATTGTGCAATTATTGTTATTAGTAATGTTATTATTGAGTTATGCGACTAACTTTGAGAATTTGAGCAAGTATGTTTCAGCTATGACTTGACAAGGCATTGATATCTCAAAGTCCATGGCTATACCATGGCAATTAGGAAGAATTGACGGAAAAGTCCATGTTCATGGCATTTAAGGAGGAATTGACGGTTAAGGATACCATGTAAGACCATGTCAAGACATGGCATCGGCATTGATTAAGGACTCCATGTAAGACCACATCAAGATGTGGCATTGGCAATAAGACAAGGATACCATGTAAGACCATGTTTGGAGCATGGCATTTGGTAAGATAAGGATATCATGTAAGACCATGCCAAGGCATGGCATTGATAAGTTCTATAAGGCAAGGAAATCGTGTAAGACCATGTCAAGACATGGCATTGATGAGTTAATATAAGGCAAAGGTTCCATGTAAGACCATGCCAAGGCATGGCATTGGTGAGTTCATAAGGCAAGGATACCACGAAAGACCATGTCAAGACATGGCAATGGTAAGTTCAAAAAGGAAAAGGTTCCCTAGTAATCCAAAGAGTAAGTCAAAGAAATGACAAGGTGAGAACATGAAGAAAGAGTACAGGTATGCATTTAAGGCTTATTTAATATTGAGATTGTAAGTAATTGAGATTATCAAAAATTAAGTAAGGGATGAGTTTTCAGTTATGCTTGTGACACTTTATGACATGATTGGCAATATGCCTATATTATGAGAGACTACTCATGTGTTAAGTGAGATGTTGCAGGTATGTAAGCAAGCTATTAAGTAAGGTGCCCTTTGTATTCTGAGCCTTTGGTAAGGTTACCGATGAGTTCACCGAGAAAATCGATTAAGTGAAATTATGTGTGGCTTGTAGTGATAAGTGTAGGTATATGCATGTGTAACGTATGAGCAATATGCTCGATATGTAATCGGAAATTGGAAAGATTGTTATAGGTAAGTAATGAATACAACTAAAGTGAGTGAGAGCAAAAATTTACAAATAAAACTGTTTTGGACAGCAGCAGTAGAGTAACTTCAAAAAATCACCAAAAATGGTATAAATGGAATCAATAGTTGGGTGAGATATGAAATTAAAGCTTATTGAGTCTATTGTCATATGAAAGAAACATAGAAAGCAAAGAAACTCTGTATTTTGAGATATTTAGATTTTTGTGAACACTGGTTCAGAATGATTATGTGATCCCCTGTTCTGTCCTGGAAAAAATAATTAAAAATTGTACAAAAATAATTATGTGATATAATTTATATTCTTGAAATTCTGAATGAGTCTAGTTTCAAATAAACTAAACAATAAGGTCATCTAAATTCTGTATGAGGAGATAATTGATTCGTAGTGAAGAGAGGTCAGAATAGTCAAACAGTGAAAGAGGGGAAATTTTAATGAATAAACTGTACTAATTGGAAAGACTAAAAATTCTATAAATTTTATAGT
Source organism: Gossypium rotundifolium (assembly GCA_025506655.1). Classification (NCBI taxonomy): domain Eukaryota; kingdom Viridiplantae; phylum Streptophyta; class Magnoliopsida; order Malvales; family Malvaceae; genus Gossypium; species Gossypium rotundifolium. The sequence continues at coordinate 119,211,533 of CP106731.1, read as the reverse complement.
ATGAATATATGTGAGTCTAGTTTCAATGAAAATTAGCGGTTTGTAATTCGGAGCTCTGTAGTTCAAGAAATAAATAATTTAGTGACAGCGATTCAAGTAGACAGATTAATGTGAACATGAGTAATAAGGTATAAGCATGTGATTTAATGATTATATCAATTTGAGAACTTGTTGTGAGGATTTGTCTCGTTGAGGGTTTGGTAAGGCTACAAATGAGTAAGTTGAGAAAGTAAGAACTTAGCATTATTTATGCAAGTTATGACAGCTTAATAGTAAGCTAAATTCATTGCTAATGCTTATTATTTTTACATGTGAACTTATTAAGCTTTATAAGCTTACCCCCTTTTCTTTCCCATGTTTCAAGGTCCTATTAAACAAGCTCGGGCTGAAGGTAGTCAGAGATCACTTCACACTATCAAGCTATCTATGGGTATCTTTATTTCTAAATGATTTAAGTTATGGCATGTATTGGGGCTTGACTAAGTCATTTTGTATATGTGTTAATTAATTTGATTAAATGTATTGCTTCATAACGGTAATAAGGATTATTTTTTATTTAGCCACGAGTTGTGGCTCATATTGGTCATGGAGTTATAATGCTTGTGTATGCATGTGTTTGTTAAATTTTAAATTATAAGTGAAATTTTGTGGCTCGGGATTTGGTAGAATGTATTGTTAAGTCTGGTAATGCCTCGTACCCGGTTTCGGTGTACTATACGGGTAAGGGGTGTTACACGAATCTTATTATTGTTTTCTGAACTGTATGATAAATACTTGATTTGTTCTTAATTATGTGTTCTTAATTCTTGTTTTGGTATTCCAGGATATTGATTCAAGTACTGATGTGCTTAGGTGGTGGAGCAAAAGTCCCTGCCTAAGAGTAGATCTAGCATAGTTAAGCGGAGTTGATCACAACCCTAGAAATAGGATGATGAAAATCTGTCGGATTAGGGTCAAACCTAATATGGGAGTCCATAGATCGAGTTAATACAATTCTAGGGGTTTTAATTAGAAAAAAATTTCAATTAATCGACCTAGGGTTAGACGTTAGTAGCCTCGAAAGAGGTATTAATATAAATTAGGGAATCCTACGGATCAAGTCAAGTGAATAAATCGTCTAGTTCAGAGTTAAATAACAAGTGAAGTCTAGGTGGATTCTTCCTCGGGTATTGTCTTAATCAATTGGTTTTCCCACAAGTATTTCCCTAATTCATTCTCTTCGTCTTTGCATTTTTAGCTTAGTAGTTAGTTAATTTTAGATTAGATAAACAAATCCTTTAATTCTTAGGCTAGATAATAAGAAGAAAGTTAGTATTAGTACTTTTAGTTCCTTTGGGTTCGACAATCCGGTCTTGCCACTAAACTATACTACTGTTCGATAGGTGCACTTGCCTCCATCGTTGTCTTAGTTAGTTTCCAGGTTCGATCATTCTTTTTATAAATTTTTAAGACTTTGACACACGATCAAGCATTAAATGATGAATGTTGGATATTGGCTATGCAAGAAGAGTTAAATCAATTTGAGAGAAGTAAAGTATGGACCCTAGTTGAAAGATCTAGTGAAAAATCTACTATAGGTACTAAGTGGATTTTTAGGAATAAGCTAGATGAGAGTGGTTACATGGTGAGGAGCAAGACTATGCTAGTTGCTCAAGGTTACACTCAAGAGGAAGGAATAGACTATGATGAAACATAAGCTCCCATAGCTATAATGGAAGCCATTAGGACGCTTTTAGCTTTTGCATGCTTTAATGATTTTAAGATATATCAAATGGATGTAAAAATTATTTTTCTAAATTGTTTTATAAATGAAGAAGTGTATGTTGAACAACCACCAGATTTTGAAGATCCAAAATTTTCAAACCAAGTTTTCAAACTTTCAAAAGCTTTATATGGTTTGAAACAAGCTCCTAGAGCTTGGTATGAAAGGTTATCAAATTTTCTTATTAAAAAAGGTTTTAGTAAAGGAAAGGTTGACACAACACTTTTTATTAAAAGAAAAGATAATGATTTATTAGTAGTTCAAATTTATGTTGATGATATTATTTTTTGCTCTACTAATGATCTTCTTTGTCAAGAATTTTCTATGTAAGGTGAATTTAAGATGAGCATGATGGGAGAACTAAACTTCTTCTTTGGACTCCAAATCAAGTAAAGGAATGATGGCATCTTCATCAATCAAGCTAAGAACACAAGGGAAATGCTCAAGAATTTGGGGATAGACAATCTCAAACCACAAGCTACACCAATGAGCCTTTCTACAAAGCTTGACAAATATAAGGAAGATTTATTTGCCTTTTTTTATATAACAAAAAAGGGGGAGAAGAAAAGGTAAATTTATTGATACTATGCTAACCTTATGCAATGCAAATTATGTGACCCTTTTCCTTAAAGTAAAAATGTATGTCAAATTTTGAAAATGTATGTTAATTTTTATTTTAGCCTTAAATTCAAAATTACTTTTTATTAAAGTGAAGCAATATATTCAAAAACAAATTTATCAAAGGTTTTGTTATATCAAAAAGGGGAAGATTGTTAATGTAACGCCCTAAAATTTTAATTTTTGATTTGTGTATGTGTGACACACAATGTCTATTTGTTTCAGTCGTTATGTGTTCTGGGTGTGTGTGTGAGGTTCCAAGTTCAAGCCTTACTTGGGCAAATTTTGGTATTTTTATAAATAAAGCCCAATCTTTGGTCAATAGGCTTTTATTTAATTGTTGATAAGTATATAACAGAATGGGCCTATTGGTCTGGTGGTTAAGTGGAGTGTTCGAGTGCTGAAGGTCCTGTGTTCAATTCTCTGTGATGGAGTGAAAACAGTATTTTTGCTCCAATTTCGACTAAGAGTTGTGTTGGGGCAAAATTCTAAGTAGTTGTGTTTTAGTGGGTTAATAAGGAGTGATTTTAGGATATAATTGGGGAGAGGTTATTAGAAAATAATCTAATTATCTTTTTGTTGCAAAAAAAAATAGAGTTTTGGTTTTCTCTCCAATTCCCCAAACTTTCTAACATTTTCTTCTTCTTCTTCTTTTTCCTCCTCTGCCGATTCTTTCCCCTAGTTGCTGTCGAAATTTCCTTTATTTTCCCCCTTTCGTTTCTTTCTCTTTTTTCCAATTGATTCGGTTGTTCATCGTTGGTTGCGTGTGTTCGGTAAGTAACGGTTTTGTCTATTGTTAATCGCTTTTGGTTAATATCTAAAAGGGGATTCCTTTTTGGTGTTTAGGAGTTAATCAAGGGGCTGGTAGTTTTGAACCGACGCTGCGATTGTGTGAAGCTGTGGTTACTCAAGTGAGGTAAGGGTTTTGCTAGGTTTTTAGTCGAGTTCCTTCCTAAATTGGTTGATTAAAAACAAATTAAGTGATTAATCTGGAGATATGTTGGTCGATTTTTAGGTTCTGGAGGCTTAAGAGTGCTTACGCATCAGAAACGATACCAGGTGTGTACCCGAAACGTAGAAATCGGGATTCGACGAAAAGTCAAAATTTCTTGCTATCGAGAAATAAGAGTAATAAGAGAAAATGATGCGAAAAATTGTAGAGAAAGGAAATAATGATGTTATAAACTTGAAAATCAACATTTTGCACTAAAATAGTTTTGGACAGCAGCAGAGTATAACTTTGAAAAATCATCAAAAATAGTAGGAATTGATTTAGAGGTTGAATAAAATATGAAATTAAATTAATTGAGTCTAGTTTTTCATGGAAGAAACAGTGTAAGTAATAGAATTTTAAATCATGAGATATAATAAATTTTTTGAGAAAAGGTCAGAATGATTTTGGGTTCCCCTATTCTGACTTAGGAAAATCATCAAAAAATGTAAAAGAATAATTAGGGGCTTAAATTTATATGCTTAAATCCTTAATGAGTCTATTTTCAAGAGAAATAAATAGAAACATCATCTAAATTTCGTACTAAGAGATAAATAATTTTTAGTAAGGAAAGGATGAAGCTGTCAAACAGCAAAATAGGGATAACTTTAAAGATTTTACTGTACTTATTTATAAACTATAAATTTTGAAAATTTTATGGTAGAAAGGTATTTGAGTTTAGTTTCAAAAAAATCAAACAGATCTTAATTTGGAATTCTGTAGCACAAGATATAAATAATTTAGTGATAATGACTCAAGTAGACAGCTTTAAATGAACATATAAGTAAATAGTGAAAACAATATGAGTATTGAGCTAGCATGGGTTACTTTAAAAATGGATCACACGGCCGAGGCCAATTTGGGCCGAGTGGGCCACAGGCGTGTGGGCCCATTTTTACTGAAATGTTTTTAAAGTTTTACGGGTCGCCCAAGTCGACTGTGAACCTACTGTAGGGTCGGTAAGCGCTACTTAGACCCCTAAATGTGTGAAATTGACTGAATAATATCTGTACTAGGCATGTTAATATCTGAACTGAATATATGTACTGAAATTGCATAATAGCATGTCATCCATTGTATGTTGCATTGCATTGGGTTGGGGGTTGTTATTCGGAGGAAGTGTACTAAAAGGCTTTAAGCCTAATTTACTGGCAGCTCAGCTGTAAACTACTATATTGTGCCGCATTCGGTACTACTTGGAGTGTAGGGATGGGTGGGTTGATTATATCCCCACATGGAGTGTAGGGTTGGACGAAGATGGTGTGTCGAGGCTGGTTGGGTAGGATTTTGCTCTTGCATAATCATATCGCTCTCGATCTTGTGATGGGCTAAGGCCCTCTTGCATTTTGACATCAGATTGAGATGGGCTAAGGCCCAAATCATCATCGACATCTTGAAAAGGGCTTAGGCCCAAGACTATTCAACTGTGAACTGTGAAGATTGATTGTTTGTTTGTTTCTGCGGGATTACACATTGAGTTTACGTAAACTCACCCTTTTTGTTTAATATGCACAGGTTATCCCCAGACTTACACGGATCGGTGCGACGGAGGACTCAGCGGTGACTACAGTAATTTTTGGACTTCATGGTTTTCAATTTACGATTTATGATTTGATTATTATTGATTATTTGGATTGTAATTTAAGGACCCTCTAGGACTTTGGTTTTAAATTTGGGTTTTTATTTATTTATTTATTTTACTTTATGGATTTATACCTACTGGTCGTAGGAAATTCGGTTTTCAAAAATTTAAAGTAATTTCTAAACGCATAATCACCTAGACTGTTTTATTAAAGCTTCCGCAAAAAGGGATGTTTCAAAACAAATGTTTTAAATGAACAAAGACGACTTCCTTCTAACAAAGGTTTACTAAAGATAATAACATGGAATGCTTTCATCGTAAAAACGAGGTTTCAAAAACACTATCGTGTGACATTGCCAGATACGGCCATAACGTCTAGGTCGGGTTTGGGGTGTTACAGTTAAAATAAGCTTTATTAGAAAATATATTTTGATAAAACAAATTAAAGGGTTTTTGAATAAAAGTTAAAATTAAATAAAAGTGACTAAATGATTTTTTAAAAGAAATCTAAAAGATAAAATTTTCAATTCTTACTTACAAAATTTGTGGATCAATCTCAAAATCAAGTTAAAATGACTTTAACTAACTATGGAATTTTTCAACTAGAAAAATTATTTTTAAAACAATTCAAAATTGCTTCAGCCCAAAAAGTATCAATACCTTTTTGGCCAATTATCGATATTTTCTAAATATTGATACCCTTGAAACAAATGATACCAAATTGACATCCTGACTTTCACAAATTCAGCTCAGTATCGATTCGGTATCAATACATTTTGTTTGGTATCAATAAAATCCTCCTATATTGATATTTTAGCTTCAATGGTCACTGAATTTAGTACTTATTACAAAAATTATAAATACATTTTTACTTGGTAACGATACTCGTTGTTACAGGTGTATTAAATACTCTACTTTTCACATCCCCAATGACTCTATTAACTACCACAACAACCCCAACTATTGGAAATCAATTAGGGGGTATAAATACCAGCTTCTAAAGATCCTACAACAACAAGAAATTATATTCAAGCAAAAATCATCAATCAAACAACCTTGTGCTCAATTCTTTAGCTCAAGTGAATTCTTATCTATTTGTGCTTAATTGACAAACATTCTGATCTTGTTAGGATTATTTCTTTGTTTGCTTCTTTGTAATTCTTTAATAGCATTTGTGTTTTAAGATTTGGATAGAAATCTTAAGAGAGTTGTAAGGTTAAATCTTTTCCTCAAAAGTTGTACAAATTAATGAATTTAGAAAAATCCTTAGTTGTGAAAAACTAAGGTAATGGAGTAGGCAATTGGAGCCGAACCACACTAAATTGTTACGTTATTTGTTCTATCTTTTCTTTCTAGCTTTCCTAAATTATTTTAAAAGCCAATTCACCCCCTCTTGGCAATTTCAGTTTGATCAATCGAGCTAACAAACTCTTATGATAGCTTGAGATCGAATGAAGACCCAAATGTAAAGTTTGCAAACTATCGGGTTAACGTCGCAACTTCAGGGGTTTGAAGTTGCAACTTTAGGGGTTTTAAGTCACCACGTAACCCATTGACTTAACCTCATCGTGACAATGAGAGCTTGAAGTCACAACGTCACTCGTTGTTTCTAAATTGTCCTTATGGTACCAAAGCATAATGGTCTAGAAATTTAACCACCTTTACATTCCACCTGTTTAACATAAAAGCATGTTTCCAAATACCTCAAATACTACTATAATTGCATCATCACTATCAAACTCATCAAGATAACCATTCAAACTCAAGAACCAACCATAGTTTACAAGACTATTTCTACCATTTGAACCATTGAAACTATAGACCATATATACATATGACAATTTAACATTTCAAAATGTAACTTCATGTAACAAATGCCAATTCAATGTACCACAAGACCATATATAATATGAGGTTGACTCAACTATAGATATATGCCATATACCTAAAAAAAGAATTATACAAACTTTGTTAAGTCAAAGGTCACGGATTGGATGCTGAAATCACTTCACTTAACTTCGAGATCCACCTAAACTTGCACATGGAATAAACAAATTGTATATTGAGCGATAAACTTAGTTGCACTTTCATGGTTCAAGTCAATATAATAATAGCATTAGTTATATGAACACAATCAATTAAAGTTCTAAATTCATTAAATTTGCATTCCATTCATGCCAAATATTTTCATCAACATATCATTTATGCATATACCAATTCATGTACCATTCAAGCCAAAATACCAAGATGATGTACAAATTTATTTAACCAAACTTATGCACATCTATTAGGTCATATATGACAATGACTTAACTTATTCATTTTATTCCATAACATACTATCTATTCATTCCTTTCTATTCGATCGTATCAAATAAATTCGTTCATTCCATTTTCATGACTTGTATATACATATATACCCATCATATTATATTACATTCATCAACTCAATATAAATATGCAATGCTAAACTTTCAACTGTCAAAAATAAGTTCATTTCCATTATAATTCATATCATTTAACCATATCAATTTTTCATGATTCCTTACTTTATTTTGTCATCCTAGGTTGTTCGGAAACGATCACTTTTACAAACTGTTTATTTTACTATCTTGAGGGGCCCAACATTAATGATTTTCTCTGAATTCACATCTTACATATAAGTACCTATGGTACTATTTCATAATATCATCTATTGAGTTCAAACTTTATATCCTCTATTAACCAGACTCAGAATCAACAATCAGGTGTATAGGACCCATCCAACACACCAATAGCTCGTAGGAGTATAAACGTCCAACACACTAGTGGCTTAATAGAGCAAGGCCCGAAGGCATCAAATCATATCCCTCCAGCACACCAATATCCAACCAACACACCAAGGCACAAAAGTGTAAGGCACGAAGGCATAAATCTCTGTCATATCTCTGCAAATCTCCTCATACACTACATTCCTTGATTGGCATGCCAACTATAATTGACTCTGCCCGAACAGTTAATAGGGTACCAATAATCCAATTACATTTTATAACCAATTCACATATCAATTCATATATAATATCATTATTTTATTTCATCATCAATTCATATATATATCCAATTTCATATAACATAATTCATACAATATTCATATCACATACCATATATCAATTATATCACACTATTTTATACTATATTCAATTCGGTCAATTTCTCGACATTTAATATCATTCAATACGAATCATTTCATACAAAAGTATAAGCTTAACTCGATAGATAATCATGCCATCAACATGAAAATGTATATATATAATGATCTTGAATCATAAAAGTACAAATTGAATTATCTTGTCACTCGTCAACGACTCTCGCTTTTTCTTCCTCTCGCAACAACGCGGCGTTATCTTTAGCTACGTTAGATAATTCAATAATAGAAACAATATCAGTTTGAATCCAATTAACATTCGAATACAAAGATAAACATATTTTACATTTCATTCAATTTAGTACCTATACTCAGGATATGCATATTTTTCGACATCTAGCATCGGATCAAAATCTGATTTCACATTCTTTCATTAGAGTCTCTATACTTCTTATTCATAACATAATCTCGTGATAGTTTTCAATATATTCAATTTAGTCTCTAATGTTACAAAGCTATCTTAATTAGCTTTACAAATTAGTCATTTTTACAATCTAAGCTTACTAACTATCAATTTCTTCAAATTAAACCCAAAATCATCAATTTCTCTCTAATGGTAACTTGCTAAAAACTTAACAATTGAACAAATTGATACATGGGCTAGCTAAATCAAATTCTCATGATCATAAATCTATAAAAATTAAAGAAAACTAGCTTGATTACATTGATATTTTGTATGGTTGAAGGTTAAAGCTTTCGAAAATAAAGTTTGGTTCTTCTTTTGACTAACGATGGAAGAAGATGATAAAAATAATTTTATTCCCTAAGTTATTATATATATTATAATTAATCCTTAATTAACTTTAATTAAACCAATTAATATAATCTTTACTTTATTTAATCATTATCATTAAGGTTAATGGTGATTATCATCATTTCTCTCTAATCATATGAAAAAAATGTTTAATAACCTTTTAGACCCTTTGGATAATTGTTATCTAGATCTTCAAGCATTTTCTTAATTAAAACTCAATAGTGATTGGACTTTTATAATTTAATCATTGAGCTTTAATTAACTATCTTTTCGCTAAATTACTTAACCGATCTTTATTATATTTTATTAACTCAGCAAATATTTTTATTTTATATTTATGGATTTAGTTTACGAAAATGAGATTCTAAAACTAAATTTTCCGACACCAATGAAAATTGGGTCATTACATAATAGCTCATAAGATGTCCTAAACAAATATTTAAACTGTTGTCCCAACAGACTGTCCAACATGATGTTCAAACAAGGAATTTTTTTGGACAATTAAGATCTCAACAAAAACAAATATGAATAAATGTTAAATATATGTGTATATAATTTTAAAAGTACTCATAAATTCAAAAAATTGCAAAGGTCACAGCTCTTAAGAACATTTTGCATCTATTGAAGAAGTATGATCAATCCACAACCCTTGGAAACTAGAAGCTTCCTTGGGTTCTTAGGCTTTTTTGGACATGATTTCTTAGTTATTAAGAGAAGAAATGAACAGGATTAGGCCATAGATTTTTCTTTCTTTCATGAGATTTCGATCAAAGGTTTAAAGGAAACTTTTAAGGTTTAAAGGAAGTTTTGGTGACAAATAGCCAATCGGTATCTTACATTTGACTCAAAGGCCTCACAAATAACGTAAATTATCACCCCAAAAATAAAAACATAATGGATATAGGGGAGGGCACCCAAAAATATTGTGGAAAAGAAAACTCCAAGGGAATGATCATTTCTCATATGCTACCCCTTTTTTCCTTCTTTAAATTAAATCAACTTAGCAAAATTATATACAAAGAAACAAATAACTGCCTTGGCGACTTTAAGCCGGTTACTATTTATGTACACATTGATAAAACCTCCCTTTAAACACCAAAAATATCCCCTGATTTCAACGAACGTCATAAGAAGTTGCCAAGCCCTTTCCAAAGCTTCCACTCTCATTCTTACACTGTACAACAGACACGGTCATCTCCAGCGATTCTTTGCATCTATTGCAAACAAACTTGGCAGGCACTGCATCAGATTCTTTAATTCCGAAACATCTTGTGTGCTGCCACACCCCACAAACATCACACGCCAACATCCTTTCTCCATCATCATCCTTAGCTCCACATGTGCAATCCACTGTCCACCTCTCGACCCCCCTTTCCAACCTATATTTACTAAGCCCGTTTTTTCCCAAGCATCTCCCTCGAACTCGAACAGATCCTGTTGACCCCATCAATAGCTTGACCTGGGTGGAATCCTCCACACCACTATAACCAAGCAACTCTTCAGCTTGGAATCTTCTGAATGCCAAGTATACTTCTTGAAAAGCCTTCGAAGCTTCGTTCTTAAGGTCTAATACAATAGCATTTATGGGCAACACTACTAATTCTGCAGGTGGATCCGGAGTGATTTCTTTATGTTGATCCATAAGCTCCAACTCACATGAGATGCAAATTACATCTTCATTCCCACTTGATAATTTTTCATTATTGTAATGTTTCACAAATTGCTTGCAGTCAAGGAGCTTCTCAGCTGAGCTGATGGTAAGATTTCTTATTGCATCAGGAAGGCAGGTCGACATGGTTTGAGGATGGAGTATGGATTCATACAATATTTTAAGATCTTGCTTAAGAATTTCCTTAGATGGAGGAAAATTAGGAACACAATTATCATTGCAATTGGTGGGGATGGAGACATTTTGAGGCTCAAGTCTGTAAAAGATGAAAACAACATATTAAAGTATGTACTATAAGAGATTAAATGATCAATAAACAGAAGGGTCAGTAATAATCCTATGATTAATAAATTGTTCAGAGATTGAAAAATCTAATGGTTGCACCTGCTAAAGACATGTTTGTGCAAATAAGGGCATGTAAAAAGACCAAATCACATACCTATACTCGAGCGAACCAGAATTAGGATTGTGTCTTGCCTTAACAACCATTCCTTCTACGGCCAATTTCCCATTAAGTTCCATGAGGCAATGATCGAGGAGTGTTGGAGGAGCCACTCTACAGACAGCTCCCCTAAGAGCACGAGAACTTACCCAGTTTGAACCAGATACCGCCCGAAGTACTCTAAACATGGCCTCTTCAACTCGTACAACATCAACTCTACTCCATGATAGAACACTTGAAGTACGTTGTTTCTTGAAGGTAGCATCCCCAACCCTTAAGGAAGACTTATGGGCATCATGGATCAACCTCATCAGAAAACAAAAGACATCTTTTATATTTAGAAGCTCACACTTCGATAAAGACCGATAAAATGAGATAACATCCTGAAGTTGAGTACTAGGTTTCGATCCTTGTGGTAGAAACATGGATAATGGAAGGCTAGAAAGAGTCTCAATAGCAGATCTATATGCATCAAATGTCAGGGCAAAACTACCAGCACCAAATTCATAACCCCAATCCCCATACCATGGATGGCCTTTGGTAATGGCATGAAGTAGCCGGTATTCCAACCCATACTTCTTTGACACATCTGTCACACTTACCTTCCTGTTTGTATGATAATGCAGAACAGTAAGACAATAACTCCATAACATGACAAAGTTCAATCATATAGCTAAATGAATCCAACTAATATGTAAATTGATCAACTATACAAAATAAGAATACATAACAAAACTGATCATAATATTGTTTGAGAAAATTCATTACAAAGCCCTTAAATAGGACGTACATATCCAGATAACTATTAGCACAAAATGATACCCTCAACCATTTTCTTTTTTGGCAAGAAAAAGATTTACACTAACCCAATTAAATATTTGCAATTTACATAGAAGTTATTTAAATAATTTGGTAGTGTTTTATGACTAATACTAGATAATTGAAAGGAAGATATTAATATCAAATGTTACCAAGTTTTTCTCCTATTCCTTTTTTTCGATTTTTTTTTCTTGGGGGTGAAGGGAAGGGAAAGGAAGTGTTGGGTTGGGTTATAGATCGGATTTAAAATGATTTAAAATAACTTTTTTTTATAAAGTAAAAAGGGTCTAATTAGTTGCACTATTTGTATACTTATACAAAGGAAGGAACAACATTAGCAATGGCAAGACAATGACAGTGTCTATTCTTGAATATATAATGATCAAATTTGCAAGGAAACAAGCACTAAGATTTTTGACCTGACACCAAGGGTTTTACATAGTCGATCCCAAAAGTCCATGATATGGCATCCTGAAAGGACCCTTGAACCCCCTTCCCTGCCATTGACCCTAAGAAGGTGACCGTAACCATTAGAATGGATTACACCATGTAAAAGATGAGTGGTGTCCTCTAATTGGTGATACACCCCATCCTCTACATCATCTGTAGTTGTCACATGGTTGCATGACTTACACCTGGAAAAAATTGATGCACAAAATTAAAGCATAATTAGGATAAGATCAAAATTGGCAATAAATTAACAGATTAGCATGATAACTCATGTAAAACCCAATTTGATATTGCCTAAAATTAACAAATTAGTATATTCTTATAAAACTGTGCACAATCACAAACAACGAGTCGACGACATAGTTTAGAGTTTAGACCACCTGGGCAGTTGAATATATGTAATTAGTTAAAGTAGACAACTTGGACTATCCATTCATATTTGTAAGAATGGACATAAGAAAATCACATTTACTTGAGATAAAGAATTGTAAGGAAAAAAGAATGAGTTAAAGACCTTAATTCCGATAAATGTAGGATATCTCCACAACGCACACATGGTTTATGGTAGCCACCGATGGAATTACCGTCCACCTTTATGATGAAGTGGTAGCGTTTAGAACAAACTGGATGTTCACTCCACCCTAATACACATTCATCGGCAAAAGGAAAACATTATTCAGAGATGACCCATCAAGGAGACAAATGGACAAGCAAGAGTGGTAGGATTTTACTTTAAAAAGAAGTCCATAAAATAAAAAAGAATTCAAAAAAAATATGTGAGATGATGACCTGTTAAAAGACAATTGTACAACGAAGAGAGAAGCTTGAGAAACTTAAATGGCAATAGATAGATGTGACATGTGACGTGGAAGGTGTTGTTCAGTAAAATAAAAAAACTATGATGGGTATAATGGTAAAATAAAAATACAGAAAAATATATAATATGATGTCCAGTCAACATTGAAACCCACCACTCAAGCACACATGCCTCCACCTACAATTTTATATATTTATTTATTTATTATTTACTATAAATCTAAAATCAAGCAAACGAGTAGTTTCATGATTATTTTCTCACGAGACATTCGCAGCTCTCAAACCAATTCAACTCACCCAACTACCCTTATTTATTAATTTATGAATTATTATTATGGCCTTTCTCTATCTTCTTGTTAATTTCCATAAAGTAAATAAAAAATATTACTTTTATTTTAGTAGTATTATTATTATTAAGCTCATTTATTAGGAATGCTATTTCCGCAGAAATTGCAACCGGGTGAGGCAAGCGAGGGAGAACGGAAATGCAAAGAAAATGCCTAGAGATGTGTGTAAGACATAGAATCGGTCAATGAATCGATCTGATCTACTTACCAACAACTCGGCACTGGTCACAGTAGACGGATCTAGATCTAGCGACATCCTCCTCCACCACGTCTAGACAGACCACGGAGGAGGAGGGATCAAAGTTGTCTGTCACGTCATCGGCTCTGAAGACGATTTGCCAAATCATCATGTGAGGGAAAAGCGACGAAAGAGGCGGCATGAGTGCGTGCTTCGTTAAAAAAGACCTAATGTTGGCACGAAATGGCGTGGTACCACCAAATCCAAAGGAAGAGGAAGTGGAAGGGAACGTCAAGAAGTCGTAGAGATCAACTGTTACTCTTCTCTTTATCCTTTTCATGGGCACAGCATTGACAACCATGCTGAAAAATGTGGTGGTGCGTGTATCCGGTTCAGAGTGCGTGAGGAAGGATTTGAGGGAGAGACCGGGTGGATCTAATGGAGGAGGAGGATCTTGGTTGTCAAGGGGGGGCGGGGGTGGGAAAGGGATTCGGTTGTTTAGCGGTTAGTGTTGGGATGAGGGAGAGACCAGCTTAGGGTGGGTTTGGTTTTGATCATTCATTCATTAATCAATCAGAAACAATGTTAATATCATTATATATGATATGATATTATACTGCGATATTATGGGTATTATTTGTCGGAAAAGTTTTTTATTTAAGTCAGTTTCATTTGAAATGAACAAGTGGATGGGGTTGCGGTTGGTTGGTTATCGATACACTACAATACGATTTCTTATAATTCATTTCCTTCTGCTTCTTTTTATCATGTCCGTCAGATTGAGCATTGGAAAAATGAACAAGATATTTTAATATTTGCAATAAAATTTGTTAATAAGTCGATAATTCACCGGTTCTTTTAATGTTGTATTTTATTATTTGTAAAAACAATGTGTTTTTCGGGTATCTTGACCTCGTCCTATGTGTCAAGTTCCTTTCATTTTATTACACCATCAAGTTTTTTATCTTCACATTGAAATTAGGCCAATTATTATGGAATAATTAAAATACTTTCATGTTAAAAAAGTCAATATATCCAAATTTAATTTTTACCACTACAAATTAATTCTTAAATTACACCAACAATCACTTAACTTTGGAGTAACTAACAAAACAGCCACTCTAATTTTAATTTAGTCACTTAACTTTCGAAAAATAACAAAACAGTCACTAATGTTATCGAAAAGTGACAAATCAATCATCCATTAGCTTTCTCCATCACTGGCTTAACGACACAGCTGACGTGGCCAGTTAACTTACCACGTTGGACAAGGCAAAGTTAGAGTGATTATTTCTTTTTCATCCTTCCTTTTCTATTTTTTTAAAAAATGGCCCAATATTTTTACTTTTTGCATAAATGGCCCAATATGTTTATTTCTTTTCTTCTCCACCCTCAAAACCCTTGGCATAACCCTAATCCTAACACTAACTGGACAAATCGTTCACAAGGGAACTGTATGAAGCGTTTTCCCAACACTTCCCCCCATTCTCGTCCCACAGTTAATCGCCCCAAAGCTCCGGCCAAGAATCTCGTCGTGGGTCAAGTCAAGATCCTCAAACACGGTAAAGATCTTAAACGATCTAAGCTAGATAAGCATGTGAGGTTCGTAAAGGAAAACGTAGATGTAGATTTGGGTTCTCTTGTTGTTTAAGTTCGATTCGAGTCCGTCGGACTCCAACCGCTCACTGAGTTAGAAAACAAAGAAAGTAAAGTTGTTCTGATCTCGTTTTATGCTGGGTCTGCCTTTATACCATTACCCCCTCTAAGCTTTATTTCGTTGTCGGCATTTTTCACAAAAAAGATTGGGGTTGCTTTGAAGGATGATGTTGCTAGGAGTACCTTGATGAGGATATTAAAGTTAGATTTGTAGCCATAGCCAAAAACAAATAATAACGGTGTGGGTGGTGATTGACTGAATTTGTTGTTATATAGCTAATCTCTTGTTTAGGTTCTCTAATCTTTGATTGTCCTTTATTTTTTTAAGAGGATAGATCGAAATAGCTAATCAAGTGTTCTTTTTACTATTGTATAGCTTTGCAATTGTTTAGTTTAATATGAAACTGTATATTGTCCAACAACTTCTTATTTTTCTTCTTCTTCTTTTTCTTATTTTATTGCCCAGCCCAACTAAGGTTTTAAATTGTTGCCTTTTGGCTCAATGCATCAGCTACGACATTAACTTTACCAAGATGGTAATCAATTATACAATCGAAATCTTTAAAAGCTCAACCCAACGTCGTTGTCTCAAATTCAACTCCTTTTGAGATAGGAGGTATTTAAGACTTTTGTGATCAGTATAAATGCGACACTTTTCACTATACAAATAGTGTATCCAAATTTTTAGAGCAAAAATCATGACAACTGGCTCTAAATCGTGCATCGAATAATTGTGTTCATGCATTTTTAGCTGACGAGATGCATATGCGATAACTTTCCCATCTTGCATCAAAACACAATCGAGAACGCTCAATGAAGCATCACATAAACTATAAAATCCTTTCCCAATTCTGGTAAGGTTAGAACTGGCGCTTCAGTCAACATCTGTTTCAATTTCTCAAAATTTTCTTAACATTGGTCGCTCTACAAATTGAACATTCTTATGTAACAGCTTTGTCATCAATGAAGTTATCTTCGAAAATCCATTTATGAATCTTGATAATAACCAGCTAGCCCAAGAAAACTGCGAACCTTTGACACATTTCTCGATGCTTTCCACTGAACAATGGCCTCAATTTTTTTCGAATCAACTTTAATTCCATCTGCCAAGATAACATGCCCCAAAAACACAACTTCTGATAACCAAAATTCACACTTGCTAAGCTTTCCATATAATTGTTTCTCTCATAACACTTGCAAAACAATTCTGAGGTGTTGCTCATGCTCGGATTCAAATTTCAAATAGATTAAGATATCGTCAATAAAAACTACCACAAATTTATCCAAATACAGTTGAAAAAATGATTCATGGTATCCATAAATGTCGCTGGAGCATTCGTTAGCCCAAAAGGCATCACTAAAAATTCATAACGGCCATAACACTTACAAATGCTGTCTTCGGTACATTATTATCTTTCACTTTTAGCTGATAGTAAACCGATCTCAAATCGATATTAGAAAAGACAGAAGCTCTTTTTAGTTGATCGAATAAGTCATTGATACAAGGTAGAGGGTATCGATTCTTAATCGTCAACTTATTCAATTGCTGATAGTCTATATAAAGTCGCATCGAGCCATCTTTCTTTTTTACGAATAACACTAGAGTTCCCCAAGGCAATATACTAAGGTGAATAAAGCCGTGATCCAGTAAATCTTGCAATTGCACTTTTAATTCTTTCAATTTTGTTGGTGCCATATGATAAGGAGACATTGACACCGAGGTCGTACCAGGAAACACTTCAATTGTGAATTCAACCTCCCGGTCTGGTGGTAATCCCGGTAATTTCTCAAGAAACACATCAGGGAATTCATAAACAGTACGAATCTTACTACTTTGACTATTACCAGAATTCAAGTTAATAGCATAGGCCAGAAAAGCTTCATAGCCTTGGTTGAGAAGTTTATCAGCTTGAATTGTTGAAATGATACGAGTTGAACCACTTGTTCGAACACCATTCACCTCAATCAAGTTACCATCTACACTCTAAACCAAAAACTTTTTTTACAACAGTCTAGGATTATTCCGTGCTCCGTAAGCCAATCTATACCCAAAATTAAATCAAAATCGCCAAATGGCATTATCAACAAATCAACAGGAAAGGTTATATTCTATATATCTAATAGACATCGCCTACACACCTGGTCAACTAATATAGATTGCCCCAACGACGTGACACAACTATTGATACTCTAGACGTCTCAGACTTTAAACTTCTCGATTTAACTAACTCAGCATTAATATACGAGTGTGAAGATCTCAGATCTATCAAAGCATAAATAAGTTCTGAATGCAATAAAAAGATACCTGTTACAACGTCATTAGCATCGCCATCCTCACGTGTCCACACAACATAAGCTCAAGCTGGCACTCTGTCCTCTGACTGATGAGCAATAGCATTATTTCCTTTTCTAGCACCACCTCTAGCATAAGAACCACTGTAACTTAATCCACGACCCCTAGATGTAGGTACATACCTCTGAGAAGTAACAGGGTTAGCATTCTCATTCCTCGAACACTCTCGAGAAAAATGCTTTGTAGATCCATAGCGAAAACAAGCTTGAGTTAACTTTCAACATTCATCACAATGTTTTTTCCCACAATGCTTACAATTCGGAATATCAGTATTTCTAGACGGACCTCGCACACTACCCGTAGACACAGTTGATTATCGATCACGGTTTCTATCAAATATGTTAGACTTAAAAGTTGACTTTCAGCTACCACGAATTTCTTTTGTTCGCTTCGATTTTGGATTTGAGCTAGCAGGTCCAAACCGCTTTCCAGCAGTGCGAGTAACTTTAGCCTTTTTATCAAGACCCAAAGCTTGTTCAACTATTTTTTCCCGTTCAACTAAATCGGCAAACTCTGTAATTTGATACGATATCAGCTGTACCCGAAGCTCATCACATAAACCACGTAAAAATCGTTTACAGGTTTCTATTTTGGTTGGTACAAATTCAACAGCGTGCCTACTGAGTCATAAAAACTCCTGTTCATAATCAGCCACTAACATCCCGCCCTATTTCAACGTTAAAAAATCTTGTCTTCTATAACGTCAAAAACTCTTGTCTTCTATCTTCAAGATACAGTTCTCTGACATATTTCTTTTCGAATTCCTTTTGGAAGAATTCCCATTTGGCCTATTCTACAGGTACGTGGTGTGTCACTAACTGCCACCAGGTATATGCTTCTCCTTGTAGTAGAGAAACAACATAAATTATGCTTTCACGCGAATTGCATTCAAGTTGTTACAAGACACTTTTAATGGATTCAATCCAAACTTTTTTTGCTAAAGGGTCAACCCTTTTCAGCCCTAGAAACTCAATCGCACCATATCTCCGTAATTTTTTTATTGGAGCCCGTCGGACAGTAGGTGCAGGTACTATAGTAGAAGTAGTTTTAATTCACCTACTCCCACATAATTACCTCACTCAATATAGGGTTGTTGAGCACCAGTTGGATTAGCACTCGGTGTTACCAATTCAGTTCCATCTAACTCATTAGAAACATTATCACCAATAAACATATCTTGATCAACTTCATTATTATACTCATCCGACATCGTTCAACTATAAAACAAAAATAAGTATAATCAGCATCCAAATCCATACTCAACTCGACCCAACTTTGGCATGTATCTCTAGACTCAATTTTGAGCTGGATTTAGTTTGAGAATCAACTAAACCTATACGCTTTGATACCATTAAATGTAACAATCCTAACCCCTCTCCATCAAAGAATTAAGGTCACGGGTATTACTATCAAATCAATCAATTGATCAATCATAATTAAAATGCTGGTAATTTCATTCAGATCACAGTCAAAATTACCCATACAATCCTAAATACGAGTTTATAGGTCCCTAAAAATGATTTAAGAACTAACAGGGGCTAATTTGAAATAATTTTAGAAGTTTAGGGTAAAATCTCAAAAAGCCTAAAAATAAAGGACACACGACCGTGTGGCCAAGTCGTGTGACTTTCAAAATTGACACACGGCCATGCCCCAGCCCGTGTCTTTACCCATGTAATTCACTGACTTGAGACATGCAGCCGTGTCCCAACTCGTGTCTCTACCCGTGTAACTCTCTGACTTAGGTCAACGGTCGTGTCTTAGGCCGTGTGTCAACCATTGTGGAAACAACACTTATGCAACTATTCTACACATTCAAGGAACACGTCCGTATGTGTTACCTATGTGAGACACAATGCCGTGTGACAGACCGTGTCCTAAGTTATGTGCACATAAATGTACCTTAAAACTCAAGTTTACCAAATTGTGATTACTTGGGCACTAAGCAACATTTCACCAGCCATTTGACCTATTCAAAACACAATTAAACATGCTCAAATCATACTAAAACATCCATATTAAGTGCCTAACCAATGAAACCTCATTGGTACCACATTTTATATTTTCAAAACACATCAACAAGGCATCATCCAAATCAAATTTCATTCATACTAAATTCACCAATATTAAACTAACATATAGCTACTTAAGATTTCAAACTTTAAGCTACAAACAAATATCAAAACCTTGTGTCAAACTAACATACCAAACTTATAGCTTCAACCACAAACATATACATATACATATACATATATATAAATGACCATCATTATACTTGAAACCTAAATTAACATCACATTAACAAACCAACTATCAACTAAAGACTTCCTAGGTATATGCCATTACAAAATAAACATTGCAGCACTTGAGCTCGGGATCGTTGTTGGATGCTGAGTCAATGGTCAAAAGAGAAGTATCAAACCTGAAAGCACGAAAAACAAAACCGCACGCTGAGCAAAACTTAGTGATATTTCTATAATCCGAACAATTTAACTTAGTACAAGTAATTGAAATGTAAAAATGCAATAAGCAATGTTCTGAACATAAGTTTTATATCAATAATATAGATTTGCTCATTCTCTAATCTCATCTACAAAATTTCACATATTCAAACACATATCAATGGTATTCAACTCATGCAATGGCATAATTCACCTATATGATCAATACTTAATTTCATTTCAAAATTCATATTTCAATTCGTAATTCATTGACATTTTAATATCAAGCACATTAATTTTTATTGTTTAACTTCCCTATTAACACGAATTGGACTCGGACGGATACACGGATCCAACCAACATATCAACTTGGCACCCAATGCCTCATCGGATAAATCCGAAGTAATAATTACGCCCAACGCTATATATGTTGACACCCAGTGTCTCATCGGTTATACCAAAGCAAATTGGCACCCAGTGCCTCATCGACTCGAGGTCAAAGGAATCCCTGAACTCTTCCTACCTATGGCATGCCATCTATATCTGATTGTAACAGCCCGACTTTGAGCCTAGTCGGAACAGTGGTTTTGGGGCCACAAATCTGATAAGAAAAATCTTATTCTTATTATATTTTTATGGTCTACGATTTCACGAAAATATTTCGTGAAAATTTCGTTCGAAAATTTTGACGTTTGGGCACTCAATTTAGTCAAAAGGACTAAATTGTAAAAAGTGCAAAAGTTGAGTTCCACATGTTAAAGGTGTCTAATTTCTATGAAATTTTAAATTGGAGGTCCTTAAATGGAAATTAGGCCATTGGTTAAATTGTTGGATAAAAATGGATATTAGATAAGTGAAATAGGAAATTTTTAAGTTAGGGGCATTTTGGTAATTTGGTAATTAAATGGACTAAAAGACAAAATAAAAGCCAAAACCCTTTGTCCATCTTCTTCCTTGGTCTAATTTAGCATGGGGAAAGCCATGGCTAGGGTTTTCAAGCTTTCAAGCTTAATAATAAATGCATCCAAGCCTCGTTTTTAATGTTCTTTACATTTTTGAGATCCTTGTAACTCGGTTTAGCTATTTATACCATTATTTTGAGCCTACTATAGTTATGAAAATGGTTTAGCTAGGCCTAAAATACAAGGAAATCAAATAAAAATTATTTTACGAGTCTAGGGGTAAAAGTGTAAATATGATAAAGTTTAGGGGTAAAAATGTAATTTTCCATAGTAAGATTTTTGGGTCACAATGAATAATGTGACTAATAAGTAAGTTAAATGTGATGTTATAAATCAAAGAATTCAGACTTAGAACGAGGGAAAAATGAGTAACTAACAGTTAGGTCTCTTCTTGCCATTTTGGTATCGAGGTAAGTTTGTGTGAAATTAAGGCTACATATGCTATTGTGTTTAAATTACTTACTATTTTGAGAAATGCATATCATTTCCATGAAATTTATGAATAATGTCTTGATGAGAAAATGAATGAAAATATGCTAAGTAAAGTCTCGGTTGCAATTTCGGAATAACGAGGATACTTATGTCACGACATGAGATAAGGACGGTCCCGTATAAGACCATGTCTAGGACATGGCATCGGCACCAAATGTAGGTCACGTATAAGACCATGTATGAGACATGGCATCGACATCGAATGTAGATCCCGTATAAGACCATGTCTGGGACATGGCATCGGTATCGAATAAGGAAGGTCTCGTATAAGACCATGTTTGGGAAATGGCTTCGGCATCAAAGAAAGATCTCGTGTAAGACCATATCTGGGATATGGCATCGACATTTATGTTCGATCTCATATAAGACCATGTCTAGGACATGGCATCGACATCAAGTTAAGAGATCCCGTGTAAGACCATATCTGGAATATGGCATCGGCATCAAGAGGTGATCCCATGTAAGACTATATCTGGGATATGGCATTGGCATCGTGATACATGTATGATGAGATGAGTATCCTCCGATATTCCGAGTAGTTTGATAGGCAAAGAGCTAAGTTTATCCATCAATGACAAAAAGCTAAGTTTATGCATCAATGATAAAGAGCTAAGTCCATGCTTATGATGTAAGAATATATGGGAAATGTGGATTGTGATCATGTGTGAAGCTTTTAAGCCAAATTAAATTGAGAAATGAAATGTTCAAGTTTTTGTTGTTGATGTATAAGTTAAATTGGCCAATGAATGGCTTGTAAATATTTGATGATGACTAGCTATTGGCATGGCTAACTATAGATATGCTTTAGTATTATAAGTGTGTAAATGAGAATTAATACAAAGAAAACATGATAGAGTAAAATTAGCAATAAAACAGTTTGGACAGCAGCAGTTGAATCACTTTGAAAATTCACCAAAAATGGTGGAAATTGAACTAGAAGTTGAATAAGATATGAAATTAAAGCTTATTTATTCTATTTTCACATAAAAGATACGGTGTAAGCAAAAGAATTTCAGATTATGAGATATTTTAATTTTTATAAGATAGGTTCAGAATGATTTCGGAGTCCCCTGTTCTGACTTTGGAAATTCATAAAAAATTGAACAAAAATAACCAAGGGATAAAATTTATATGCTTAAATTTCTTAATGAGTCTATTTTCAAGAGAAACAAACAGGAATGTCTTTCGAGTTATTTGAAATGAGAAAATAAATTTTTAGTGAAGAGGGGTCAGAACTATCAGACAGCGAAACAGGGGAACTTTACAGAATAAATTGTACTGATTGGCTAAACTAAAAATTCTGGAAATTTTATGGTAAAAAGATATGTGAGTCTAGATTCAAGAAAATTAGCGGATCTTAATTTGGAGTTCCGTAGCTCAGGACAAAAATAATTTAGTGACTGTAACGCAAGTAGACAGCTCAAGATGAACATAAGTGAATTGAGAAATTTTATGCAATAATGATGGCATTATCTTGAGAACTCAAAATAAGGATTGTTTAAAGCATGGTAATAAATTGTTTATTATTTACATACAAACTTACTAAGCTTTATAGCTTATCCCCTTCCTTTCTCATATCATGTAGGGTTTTATACTAGCTTGGGTTGGAGATCGCCAGAGATGCTATCACACTATCAAGCTATCAAGTTGGGTATAACTGAATGCAAAACCTTTTGAGTCTATGGCATGTATAGGGACTTAGTCAATTGTGTATGTGTCATTTGATTTGGCCAAATTTGTTGGTTCATATTTGTTAATGAGTTGTAATGCCTATTTATATGTGTGTGCTTATATTAAAGGTTTTATTTGATGTGGTTATGTGTGTTTGGGATGGATGGATTGAAGATGTTTTAAGTATGTGCACATGAAAGTGCCAAATGGTCTGGAAAATAGCCATTTTCTTAGCCACATGGGCAGAGACATGGCTGTGTGTCTCAACTGTGTGGAGAACACGACCTCAAGACATGGGCTTGTGCCCAAGGCGTGTGAAGTTTGCATTTACTTTTCAGAATTTAATTCACCACACGGCCTAAGCACACGGACGTGTGACTTGGCCGTGTGACTCAATTTTGTTGATGATGTCATAAACAGATAATCACACGGGCTAAGGACATAGGCGTGTGTGACCACACGGCTTACCCACATGGGAGTGTCCCAAGCCACACGAACGTGTGACCCTTATTTTGATGAAAAATTTTTTAAGTCTTCTTAAAGTTTCCTAAGTTCTCGGTTTAGTCCCGAACAGTTCTCAATGTATCTTCTGGGCCTTGTGGGCCCATATAAGGGGCGATTTACATGTGAATGAGGAATGTTAAATTGAATGAAATTTTATAGCCAGTTTTGTATAAAGGTTTTTGTTTAAGTTCGGTAATGCCTCATATCCTATCTCGATGTCGGACACGGGTAAGGGGTGTTACACTGACTTAGCACAAATAGTTAGTAGGATTTCATTTCACATTTCAATATAACCAATGTCACATTTTCCATATACATATATTTGCAACATATAGGCATTTGATTTAATTCATTAGCAATCACAATTCTCAAAACATATGTTCAATTCACCATATATACAAATATGTACATTTCTTAATACACACAATTAAATCATTACAAACATTTATCAATTCAATTCATTTCATTTCGTTCAAATTTTAACAAAACCACTCACCTTATGTCTTATCATGCATATTAGTTCAAAATGCAACAATTTACAAGAGTTACGAATTATAGAAACAAAAATCGTGAATTTTGAGCTATTCGACATTGATTTTATCCTTCCCCTTTTTAGTTGAAGATTCCGGTACGACGTTAGCAAATTGGATTTGAAGCTTAAGGTTCCTTAGTCGTAAGCTTTCTCTTCTTCTTTTCTTTCTTTCTTTTCGTTCTTAATGTTTGCATGTATTGGTTTTATTATTTATTACTATTATATGTTTTATCATTATTATTATTATTATTAAAGTTAACATAAACATAATATATATAATACACACACTAATGGTCTTAGCCATGACTGGCCACACACCCACCATTTAATAAATGGTATATTTGCTACTTTAATCCCATTTTATTTATTTTAATTTATAATTCAACCTTTGACCCTTTCATGATTTAGTTCCTGTACCTTAATAACTCCTAATTTCATGCAAATTACTTATCCAAAATTTAATTTACTACTAAACTAACCTCGTATATACTTAATAAAAATATCTATGAGTTCATTTTACGAAAATGAAGTCCCAAACCTCGCTTTTCGACACCCTTGACTATCGGGTCGTTACATACTGATAGTGGTATACTCTTATAGATACATTTTTTAGTATTGATACGAAATTGGCATTCTAACTTCCAAAGGATTCATCAAGTATCGATACAGTATCGATAACTTTTATTTGGTATTGGTAAAATTCCTTTGGTATCGATAGAAATATTTCCAATGGACACTAAATTAGGCATTAAATGCTTTCAATATTGATACTCGTAGAAAAAGTATCGATGCCTATTGTTGTAAGTGACATTAATGCACTGGTATTTTCATTCCCAACGGCTCTATTCAATATCCCAACAATCACAATGATTGGAAATCAATTAGAGGGTATAAATACCAAGTTTTAAAGGCCCTACTACGACAAGAGAGATTATCAAAGCAAAATTTTTAATCAATCAACCTTTGTGCTTAAAGTTTTCATACTTTTCTTGTACACACTTGTGAGCTTCCATTGTTTTTCTATCAGCTCAAGTGTTTTTCTTTGTAATTGTGTTTAATTGGCAAATACTTTGATTTTGTAAGGGTTATTTCTTTCTTTGTTTATTTGTTTCTCTTTGAAGAGATTTTAAGTTTTAAGACTTGTGTAGAAATCTTAATAGAGTTGTAAGGTTAAATCTTGTCCTCAAAGATTGATCAAATTAGCAAATTTGGGAAAACCATTAGCTGTGGAAAGCTAAGGTAGTGGAGTAGGCAATTAGGGTCGAACCACTCTAAATTGTTGTGTTCAATTTTATTATTATTTCACTCAAGCTTCCACAATTTTTCAAAAGACAATTCACCCCCTCTTGGCAATTTTGGATTGGTTTATCAAGCTAGCACATACCAATTTCTCATTCCTTTATTTCATCTTATTATCAAATCCATTAATTCATTCTATTTCTATATCGATCCTCAAGACTCATAATAATTGGTTCGCATGATCTTTCACATGCTATCTCTAACATATTTCACATATATGTACATGTGAGACCATTTCATAATATCATTTCAATTCAATATCATTGATCATCCAAGACAGATACACAAATCATCCAACCAACATACCCTGGTAGCATAGTGCATCATCAGATAAATCAAAGTGAATATACTAGCACACATAGTGCATCATCGGACCAACAGAAGCAAATATACTAGCACATATAGTGCATCATCTAACAAACCAAAGTAGAAACTCGTACATAATTTAATCTTATGGTATGCCAATTATCCAACTCTGCTCGAATAGTTAATAGGATATCCAATGTCCATTTACATATCATCACATAATTAATATCACATTTCATATCATTCCATCATAAATTCATATTGTGAATCATTTATCAATTTATAACATACTTATTTCTATTATATTCAATTTAGTCCAATTTCTCGACATTCAATATCATTAAATGTTAACTGAATCATGCCATAGTAATATACTTACCTCAATAGGTAGTATCGTATCAAACATATTTGTATGTATATATATATATATATATATATATATATATATGTTTTTATGTATTGAACTCAAAGCATAAAAGTACAAATCGAAAGTTCTGCTACTTGTCTGAGACTCTAGCATTTCCTTTTTCTTGCGACAACCCGACTCCGTCTTTAGCTACATTCAATGATTCAACTATGAAAACAATATCAGATTACATCCAACTCTAACCAAATACGTAACCGTTCATATTTTGCATTTTATTCAATTTAGTCTCTATATCGAGATACTCATATTTTTCAATATCTAACATCAAATCAAAATTCGATTTCACATTCTTTCATTAGGGACCCTATACTTTTTATAGAATAATTTCATAATAGTTTTCAATTTATTTAATTCAGTCCCTAATGTTTCAAAATTATCTAGCAAGCTAATTATATTTCCAATTTAGTCCTTATCATGATCTAAGCTTATTAACTACCTAATTCAAGCCTAATTCATCAATTTCTCTATAATGGCAACTTGTTAAAAACTTAACAATTGAACAAATTGATTCCTAGGCTAGCTTAATCAAGCTCCCATGATCATAAATCTGTAAAAATTACAAGAAAAGATCTTGTTCACCTTATTCAATTAATGGTCGAATGTATAAAGAAAATTTGAAGCTTATCTTTCTTTTTCATCAATGGTGGACGACAAGGAAAAAGAAAATTTAGTCCTTTTTGCCGTTTTTCATCACAAATGTCACGGCAAAGTGACATAGCACATGACGGCATCCTTGGTGTCAAAAACCCTTCAGCTGGCCGGTTACTCTCAATTTAACAGCCCTACCAGCACCATTTTAGGGTTAAAGAAAAAAAAAGAAGAAGAAGAAGGAAAAGAGGAACAATGGAGATGCTTGAAGTGATTCCGGTGTGCTATTGTGGAAACCTAGCCAAATTAAATACATCTTGGTCTAATGACAACCCAGGTAGGAGGTTTTTTGGGTGTAAGAAATTTGGCAGTGGATTTCGAAAACCATGTCGATTTTTCACCTGGTTCACGAATTGTGTTATTGGGTTTTTGAAAAAGTGAATACATTGGAGGATGCAAGGAGGGAGAGAAAAACATGGTTTTTGGTACTTGTATTTGCAACTGTGTTGTTGTTTTTTAAACCTTAAATCAGCTTATATTGTTGTTGTTAGCATTGAAAACCAACTTATGTTTTGTAATATTGTTGCTGGTATATTGTTGCTTATGTTGTTATACATTGCTGCTAGTATATTGTTGCTTATGTTGTTATATATGGCTGCTGGTGTACATGGCTAGAGGTGTGCATGGGTGGGCCCGGCCCAAAAAAATTTCGTCCTGATTGGTAGGCCTGAGCCCGGCCCGGCTCGAAATATGGGCCTAAAAATTTGTCCAAGCTCGGCCCGCTTTAAAATTGGTAGGTCTTGAGCCCTACCAAGCTTAATTCGACTAGTATAAATTTTTTATTTTATTAAAAATAAAATATAATAAATTCAATACATTTTAAGAAATAAAATAAATATTAAAACAAAAATAAATAAAAATATAATAAATCAAATACAAATAAAATACATTTAAAATAAATCAAATACAATTAAAATATAACAAATAAAAATATTTGGTAGGGCGAGTAAAAAAAATCATACCCGAGGCCCAGCCCATTTTCTAAACGGGCCTCGTTTTTTGCCCAAGCCCATTTTTCGGGCCTAAATTTTTGCCCAAACCCTTCCAAATTTCAAAGGGCCTTGGATCAGGCGGTCCGCCTACCCATGCACACCTCTATACATGGCTAACCAGCTTATGTTGTTGTTTACAAACTTGAAAGACTTGAAATGGGATATAATATGTGGTTGTTGATTACAAATTGTTTTGTAATATTTTTGTTGCTTACAACAGTTAGAAGGTTGTTTTGTAATATTTGATTTCATTTCAAAGTTGATAGACTTGAAAGAATGTCTAATCTTCATTTTATTTGTATTTCTCAATACTCATATATTAGAAAAGATAGCAGACAAAAAAAAAACATTTGTATTTCTCAATTCTCACACTGTTTTTTCAATACTCATATGTTAGAAGAGATAACACAAATTGCATGGATCAATGTTCATATATTAAGGCCAAAACAACAAACTGTTTACAAAAGGAATGAGGGGCAAAATATTGCCAAATTTTCCTACAATTCAACACAATTGAATAGATGTGAATTGTAGGCAAATTTACAAAAAAAAAAAAAATTCAGTGACTATATGCCTAAGTTTATCAACATAGCAATCATAGGCAAATTTACAAAAATTTATCTGCCTAAGTTAATAAATCAGTAGCAGGCAAATTTACACAATTTCAAAAAGTTAACAATGTAACATCCTAGATTAGGGGTTGTGCATTTGGAGCATAACTCAAGTGTTAATAGGCTTTAAGTGTGGTTGGTGATGTTTTAAGGGTTTTTAAAACTCTAGGATTAAAAGGGGGATGCATTGGAAATTTTTGAAATTTTAAGTTAAAAGGGGAAATTGGGCTAAGGAGGCCTTAAAGAAAATTTTAGGAGTTTAGGGACATGAACCTGGGCTTAGTAAAGTGGCTTGGGACGCTACATTAGGGGCCTTGGAGGCTTCTTGCAGAGGGAAGAGGTTCTGTAACGCGGGCATCGAGGCTTTTGTTTTTGCGGCCAAAAGGGACTAGGCTATGAAGGGTTTAAAAGAAGTTGTTGGGGATTTATGGCATAAGAAGTGCCTTGGTAAAGTGGCTTCCATGCGCCACTTAAGGGCCTGGATATAACGCCAACAAGGGCCTTGGTTCGAAACACGGCAGCAGCAGGTGGTGTTTTTATTTTTAGCTTTTGGCGTTAAGACAAGGGGGAGCTAGGGAAGGAGGCTTTAAAAGAAATTGGGGCGAGTTTATATCACAAAAAAAAAGCGCTTTGGCAGAGTGGCTTTGGGCATTAAAGCTTAAAAAGGCTTGGTGCAGGTCATGGGTTCAAGACGCAAGGGAAGCAAAAAAATTTTTGAGGTTTTATTTTGCATTCTAGCGTTAGGGAGAAGGAGCAGTGGACGGCACTTGGGATCTTCAATTTGATAAGGATAATGCTTATTTAATCCTTTTAAAATTCAGCTGCAGTAAGGTAGGATAATTGTTGTTTTTTTATTCAAATAGGTAGATTAGTAGATAGAATAGGAGATTAAGTGGGGGATAATTGATTTATTTTAGAATTTTGAATAGGTGATTAGAAGATAATGAGATGGATTTTATTTTATTTTATTAAGGTGATAAAGAAGAGATTAAGTATGGATTTATTTTTATTCACTTTGAATATGTGTTAAAGAGATAAAATAGGAGAAAGTGTGTAGTATAAATAGGGGTGCTCACCTTTTGATATTTCTTTTTTTTTTCCATTCTAAATTCTTCTTGCCAAATTGTTCTACCCTCTCCTCCTCTTCTTTATTTTTTTCTTCCAACCCAAATTCCTTACTTATTCTCTTGTAGCCAATCTCAAGGTACTTTATTTTCTCTTCATTGTTATGAGTCTTTGAATCAAACCTCTCTAATATTAGTCACTATTGCTCGAATCTTTCAACCTCTTATTCTCTTTTCTATTTCTCAATCTTTGAGGTCGAATCTACAAGGCGGTACCATCGATCTTTTGTTTTTGGTCTCGTGGTAAGCGTGTAAGGGTAAGTATTCTCTATTCTAGCAATCGATTTGGGTTCCTATTCTTTTAGTTTGCCGAAATCAAGTGTCCAGGCCTTGATCTAAGGATGGCCAAATGTCCATTAAGCTATTTTATGTGTCTTTTGTGTAGCCAATATTAAGGAGCAATAAGGAGTTCTTCGGGATTCGAAAGCATCAAGGTAAGTGGTATGTGTTAGTCGGCCAAGGGCCATTTTCCCTAGATTTATTGTTAAGCTGAATCTAACAGAGGTTAAGCAGGGAGTTCGACAACTTCTAAGATAAGGAGCGATTTCAGGATTTAGATCCGTAAGGTAAGGCAGTAGTGACTTTCGGCGATAGGCCATAATTGGTTTTAGTGTTAGTCGATTTTGACAAAAGGTTGTGTAGGAGGATTAGACAAGGTTGGGTGCAAATCGTTTAGATGTAGAGTTTCGAGATTTGATTGATTGTGCCAAACAGGTGCGTAGTTATCGCACTGTCCCTTGAATGCTTAAATGAATGTTTAAATGTATTATTATGAATATGTGTATAATGTGAATGATAGCCAAATAAGGGCTAGGATGGTGGATACCCATAATGGGTAATCGATTTATCGTGTCGATGCTTTATGACATTAATTTGCCTATGGTATGTGTATGAAATTGAGATGGCATGTGATGTATACTTATTTTAATGATATTGTGGCATGATACATGGGGCTTGGGATGTGACTATCAAAGGAAAGGGTGTACATATTTATGTACGTGGTCTAATGTTAGCCTTGTGCTACATTAGAGCTTGATGGTAGCTATGTGCTTCATCAAGGGAGGTGTTGGCTAGGTGCCCATCTCGGCGGTTGATAGCTGTGTGCATCACCGTGGACTGATTGATATGTGGGATCACTTAGGTGATCGTGGCTCAGCCACTGCCTTGAAAGCAGTGTGTCCGCTAAGGTAGGTGTAACGGATGGACTTAGGTTGGGTTGGGATGCATTTTTGCATGACTGGTTATGTGGACTGTGTGGATATGGTCCAAGCCCATATGTATAGAGACATGTGAAATAACTATGCACTGAGTCTGTTTGACTCACCCAATATTTCTCAAACCTTACAAGTGATGCATAAAGCTTGGACCGGGTTGGAGTGGATACAAGGTGGCCCATGCAGAAGTTGATTTTCTTATTTTTGTACATTTTATATTTTCAGTATTTTGGGAATTTATTTGATGTAATAAAGGCCACTTATGGTATTTAGGAAACTTTATTTACGGTTTGAAGTTTATTTTATTAATTGAACTAATGATGGAAAAATATTTTTGAATTGATTTATATTATAATAACTTATGTAAAAGTTTTAATCTGGGAATTTATAACAACTAAATTTTAATGGGCTTTTAAATACACAATGTTTTATTAAAGTTCACAAATTCTCACGTTTTCACCTTTAAGATAAATTCTTCGCAAATGTTTTTCGCAGTGACATACCAGATCCGGTCAATGCTCGTAGGCCGAGTTTGGGGGTGTTACAAACAAAATAAGGTTTGTTCATAAAATCATCATTGGTCTGTCGGCATCCATCTAACAGTGGTTAGTTTTCTCTTGAATGAGAGATTTTCTCTTAGGGCAGCATCTTTATGGTGAGTTGGGGCAGCCTGTTGAGTTGGGGTACTCTCTTGTTGATTCGGGGTAGCTTGTTACTGAGTTGGGGCAACCACTTGGTTGTAAACACCAACTTTTGTCTTTTGACCTTCAAGGACAAGTGAAATCTGTCAAACAAATTCATAAAAAGAAGTAATATAACTTAACTTAAGGCAAATGACTTACTGGAATGTTTTGGCCAACTTCCCCTTTGCAACTCCTCTTATTGTGGCTATTCTTCTGCATTTACTGCACCTCATGTCCACCCCTCTCTTGCTCAACCTTTCTGTTATTTGTGGTTCGTCAGGTTCTTTCCTTCTCACCTTAGTAGGTCTGCTAGGTGGCATTCTTAGTGTAGGAGGCAGTATTGGCAGCATGTTTAACAAAGAGACCCATTGTTTAAGACCCCTTACTGGCCTTATAAAGTTTAAGTAAATTTGAAGTTGGGTTTGCTTGGTGTACCAAGTTTGTACATAGGTCTCTGGGAACTCATCTTTTAGATGAATGACAGCCAATGCATGCATGCAAGGGATGCCAGTGAGATCCCAATTCTTGCAGGAGCAGGAATTCTCAACTATGTCCACCACATGTTGGCCGCCTGGACCACATTCAACCTGATACCTGTCCCAACTAGCATGTGATGGAACACACCTAAAAAATAGTCACCATGCTTGGTTAAAAAACAATCATTAAAACAACATTGTGAGCAACCCCACCAACAATGATACACACACATACACACCTAAAAAATAGTCACTACATGCATATTATTAAAAAATACTCATTGCATACATATTAAAAAATAGTCAACAACATGTATATTAAAAAAATAGTCATACACACCAACAAACACTGCATGCATATTAAAAAATAGTCAACAGTAGGTATATTAAAAAATAGTCATACACACCAACAATTATTGCATGTATTTAAAAAATAGTCAACAACATGTATATTAAAAAACAGTCATACACACCAACAATCACAACATGCATATTAAAAAATAGTCAACATGTATATTAAAAAATAGTCATACACAAAAACAGTCACTACATGCATATTAAAAAACACTCATTAAAACAGCATGTGACCAGCAACATGAAGTCAGAATAAAGGCATCAGAAAGATTAAAAATGGTAACTTTACCTCAATGAATATTTTATATTTAAATCTAGCTTTTTCTTGATCTTTAGACACAACATTCCTTTCCATTTGTCAGCTTCTTCTTTCTTTTTGAAAATAAGCAGCATAATCTTGGTCCTTATTATTTCCATCATGGTCAGAATAGGTTTCCCTTTTGCTTCCAGTATCATCTACCAGTAAATAACATAAAGGATTAGTGAATTGCTAATGATTAGTAAGAAACATAAAACATAGGGGTTTACCTTGTTAAAGGATTCAAAAAATTATTCACCAACATGTCAGAATGGCTCCTAATTGAGAAGTGAGACATTGACCAATGAGTAGGGTTCTTTTCCTTCAACCAATCATAAGTATGTTGATTGGTTTTCTTCAGTTCATCTATGGCATCCTCAAAATCCTTTGTAGTGCTTGCTCTGGTAGCTTTCCAAAGTAAATCTTTCAATTCCTTTGTTCGAAAATAACCTTCTTGAAATTGGCATGTAGGTTTCTAACACAGTGTCTTGTTTCTGCATTAGAAAACAACATACATATTGTTTCTAAAAGTCCCTGCAATTAGAATAAATACAGTTTAATTCTTTGACAAACCATAAACCCTAAATAAAAACAACATAATAAATAAATAAATGGTGTTTTACCTTTTGTTTGTCAGACATGAAAGATATCTAGTATGAGCTCATAATTTCCAAGTCTATTGCAAGCAACTCCAAGAACCAAAGCCATGATGCTTGGTTTTCACTTTCGACAGCAGCATATGCAAGAGGATAGATGCCATTATTTGCATCTATCCCAACAACTGCAAGCAAGTAGCCACCATAGTAGCCCTTCAAGAAACATCCATCTAAACCTACTATCCTCCTACAACCAGCCCTATAGCCATCTTTGCATGCTTGCAGACAGACGGCATCCTTTGAAACAACCTGTTATCCAAATAACAAATTGTTGTTGTTCCCTCATTTTGGGTCTTAACCTCCAACAAATACTCATAAATCTTCTTATATTGAGCCTTATGAGCTCCTTCAATTAATTTCAATGCCCTAAGTTTAGCCCTCCTACATTTGGTTAGTGAGATTATGCAACATAAATATCTTTTGACATCTTATTGTAATGATTTCAGAAAATAATCAGGATTAGCAATGAATTTTTCTTTATAATGTTCACCTATCCAAGCTGAGGTTACATTCTTACTTTTATAGACTTTAGAACAAGTATGTTTAGGGTTTGAACTTCTAATTTGCCAAGTCTGGTCAGTAAGGTCATTAGGGTTTAGTATAGAGGGCCATATGAACCAAAAACATTTTTCACTGCAAACTGTCTTTAAACTTTTAAATCATTTTTGGGAAACTTTATAAAATAACTATTCAACCTACCATACTGCTTGGCAGCTTCTTTTAGACTGCCTTTAGAATTAAATAACATTCCAACGTTAAGTCTAGGATTACTCATGTCATTCTCTAGGTTGAACTCAGGCCAATTTTAGCCATCTGAGTCAGATTCATGCGCACTATCTAACCTTCCAGAATCATCACTATCACACAGTTCACTTACTTCTATACCATCCATGTTTAAACCATCTAAATTAACTATTATCCTATTAGACACATACTTTTAGATGCATCACTTCCAAACACTTCACTACTAGACATTTCTTCTTCATTCTCATTAAAATTGTCATCAATTAAAATTGAAATCGAAATAACCCTAAATAACTCTAAATCGAAATAACCCTAAATAAATCTAAATTGAAATAACCTTAAATCTAAAAAATAAAAAACTAAATGCAACAACTTACCCATTAAAGTGGATGTAACAACATTGGCAGCTTCTCTTCTATTGACCATTGTCGCTGAGAATCAAAAACACTGAATGGTTTCTGGTTTCTAATTTCATCTTCTTTTCTCCCTAAAAAAAAAGACCAATCGTTTTCTAACCTCATAACCTGTTAATTGATTATTGAATCGATTTCTAACCCTAAACCAACCTTCTTAATCTATTCCCGAATCAGTTTCAAACCCAAACCAATCCAAATCACAATCAAAATTTTCCCAAATCTATTTTCGTTTTTTCCCCAAATCCCCTTAATCAGGATCTGTTTCTAATTTTTTACCCTCCTTTTAATCTTTTCCCTAAACCTGTCCCAAGCCAAGACCCATTAGCTGGTTAACTTGCCACATCAGCGGTCCCGTTAACACACTAACGGAAACTATTAATCAGTGACTATTTTGTCACTTTTTTATAATGTTAGTGACTATTTTGCAACTTTTTGAAAGTTAAGTGACTGAAATGAAACTTAGGTGACTATTTTTTCAGCTACCCCAAACTTGGGTACTGTTGGTGTAATTTATCCTATTTTAAAACTCAATGCTTGTTTTTTAATAGAAAATGTTGATTAGATTATTCAAGGTTAACAATATCGATGTCGTGATTCAATGTGGAAAATTTTAAATGATGTGACCAAAATGACTTCATTTTGGAATTAAACTATGACGTGGAAATTAAAAACTAAAACAAAAAAATAATCGACATCTTAATTCTTACAAATAACAAGCGATAGAAAAATCAAATCTCTTCTCTTTCATTTATCGAATCGTAGAGTGGCAGGCCATTAATTTGAATCGAAGATAATCATTTTTGCTTAAAGCATTATTTTATTTTAGTTTAGGCTTTCGAAAATTTGTTTGGGGTTTAAGTTTCAAAACTCGTTTTGGCTTAAATTAGTTTGAGGTTTATACTGTGAAAAGTGTATGTTTCCATAACTGATATAAATTCTTGTTTTTTTATCCCTAAACCTAAAAATTTGATATAACTCCTAAATTTAAAAAAATAATATATTGGTTAAGTTAATGTGACATTTAATGATGTTTTCCTTACACTTTAATGGGTTATTCACTCAAAAATTTCAATTATAAGCTCAAGCGTGAAAATTTGTGTGAAATTTAAGAAAAAATTGAAAATAAAAATGATTGGATTGTTAAAATTGATATTATATAGTGTTAGGATCGACTCGATTAAGCAACGAACAAGTAAAAAATAGTAGAAGAAATTGAGAAATTGAACACACAAATTTAACGTGGAAAAACTCCTCTAAAGAGGATAAAAAACCACGGGCAAAGATAATTTTACTATAATGGCAAAAGAACGAAGAGTACAAAAGCTGGAGATAAAAACTAAAACAAAGAACCTCAAAACGTAAACACAAAAAACTTAAAACAAAAAGAACCTCAAAACGTAAACACAAAAATTCTATAAATGTGTTATGAGTTCTAATATCTAATGGGTGTATTTTCTAAGGTTGTAAAAGAGCCTATTTTAGGCTAAATTCATAGGTCAAATAATAATAAAATAATTTAAACCAATCAGTGTTTGATTGAAACAAATAAATAGAGTTTAACTAGAAGATTACTTCTCAAATTTGAATGAAATAGGAGTTATACTTAACAAATCTCCACCTTGACTCATATTTCCACAATGCCATCTTTGCCAAAGCCCACCACAAGCCTATCTTGAACCATGCAGGGACTTAACTGAGTCGAATCTGTGCTTAGAAACTGGAAGACTTCTAGCCTTCGACTTGTACACTTCCAAATCAAAACTAACCCGGGTTTGATTTTCACGAACATTATGCCCTAACTTTTCAAAACCTGCATCCAAAAGAGAACCTCTCTTCAACGAAACGGTCGTACCTTTTTTCCCTCCTATGACCAAGTTGCCTCTTCTCTAAATGAGTTGACTTCGACTCTGTAACGGACAAGGGACGTCCGATTTCACCTGTCAAAGTAGAACCTTCCAGAATATAAAGACTACCAGTTCTTTTACCTTTTAACAAAACGAGAGCTCCACAAGATACTTTAATGCCGCTCGACTCGATGTTGATTCTGCATCCTTTCAAGTCTAAAATACTTAAGGAGATGAGATTCTTTTGAAAATTAGGTACATACCTGACATCTAAAAGTGTCCTAATCGTCCCATCGCGTATCCTAATTTTAACAGTACCAATACCAATTACCTTACTAGATGAATCGTTTCCCATGCACACAACTCCACCTTCAACAGAACTATATGTGGAGAACCATTCTCTATTGGGACACATGTGAAAAGAACATCCCGAATCTAGGATCCACTTGGGCGTGAGCTTGGAGTTACCGCTCGTTGACACTAACAAGAAATCATCACCGCTTTCATCGACCAAATTAGCACCAGCTACATCTTCCTCATTACTCTCAGCAACTCTTTTCTTTCGCAGTTTATAACAATCTACTTTGACGTGACCTGACTTTTTACAATAACGACACATTTTGTCTTGTTTCTTTGATGCTATCAAAACGGAGGCTTGCCTATCTACCTTGCTATCCAGATGAAGCTCATTGTCGAGTTTGTCTCTACTCAACAAATGACCCTTCACATCTTCGAACGAGAGTTTGTCTCTGCCATAAATAAGGGTCTCCCTGAAAGACTTGTATGAATGGGGTAAAGAGCATAATAATAGCATAGTTTGATCTTATCATCAATATGAACCTCAACATTCTTTAAATCATTTAAAAGAGTAATGAATTGACTAATGTGATATCTAAGAAGCTCACCTTCATTCATGCGAAACTTAAATAGACGTTGTATCAACACTAAACGGTTAGCCAGAGATTTAGTCGCATAAAGAGTTTCTAACCTTTTCCACAAGGCAGATAAGGTCTTCTCCATCAATACCTCCAGCAATACCGTATTCGCGAGGCACAACTGGATTGCAGATAAAGCCTTTTCATCAAGCTCTTCCCATTCTATTTTATTTAGATTCTCAGGTTTTTTCCCGGTAACAACCTTTTTCAAACCAGATTGAACTAGAATTGCCATCATCCGAACTTGCCACAGATTGAAATTTGCCTCACTATCGAACTTCTCAATTTCAAACCTTGTTGCTTCCATATCTGAATGAGCTGATCTATGAAAATTGAACTAGCTTTGATACCACTTGTTAGGATCGACCCGATTAAGCAACGAACAAGTAAAAAATAGCAGAAGAAATTGAGAAATTGAACACACAAATTTAACGTGGAAAAACTCCTCCAAAGAGGATAAAAAATCACGGGCAAAGATAATTTTACTATAATGGCAAAAGAACAAATAGTACAAAAGATAGAGATAAAAACTAAACCCCAAAAACTCGAAAATAAAGAACCCTCAAAACGTAATCACAAAAATTTTATAAATGTGTTATGAGTTCTAATATCTAATGGGTGTATTTTATAAGGTTGTAAAAGAGACTATTTATAGGCTAAATTCATAGGTCAAATAATAATAAAATAATCTAAATTAATTAGTGTTTGATTGAAACAAATAAACAGAGTTTAACTAGAAGATTACTTTTCAAATTTGACTGAAATAGTAATTATACTTAATATATAGCTTTTTTGGTAGCACGATCTACACTAATTGAAAGCTCTCTTCTCTTCTATTATTCAATTTTTTTATTAAATAATTTTGGATGTCACGAGTCTTAGAACCAATAATCTTGTTCTCCAACTTCCGACACTAATCATTAAATCAACTTGGAATTAAATAATATTCTTCTACTCATTAATAGATACTAATTCACCGTATCGATCATCGAATTATAATTTAGAACTCGTTGGCAAAACACTTTTTTTTTTAAAAAAATATAACTCTTTGTAATTAACTAATTAAAAAAATTTAACTATAATTTAGTGTTTATCCAAATTTATATTTATTACTAATTCAACCTCCGCAACCCGTCGATGTTATTGGTGGTACAAATGAAATGACGCTTAAAATGCTTTCCAGCTATTAGCTAACCCAAAAATTTTCCTGCTCATTTCATTTTCCAAGCCGACATTCACTCTCCACTCTCATACTGTCGCTACTCTGCTCTTCTCCACAACCCTGTCTCGCCATACCGGCCCCGCACCTCCACACGCTCTATGCTTATACTGCGCCCCCTGCGTCTACCCTATTATTAGAGGTAACTCTATTTGCTTTTCACTGTTTTTGTGAGGTAACCCTAGTTTTTTTTCTTAGACGTGGGGTAAATTATTTTATGAGTTTCTTAATTATATTGCTTGGTTTTTTATTTACGGATTTCTCTGTCTCATTATGGCATTGTTGTTGTTACTGTTGCCGCTGCAGTTCGTGCTATCATTTTTGATGTTGCTCTCATTATTTTTACAGGTTAGCCATGTTGTTCGTGTTAATCTTGTCATGCCCTGCCATACCTAAGAGTTCTAACTTCAAACATACTAGCGGTGTCAATGATGTATTGTCGCGTGTAGTTTGCCTTGTTTCTGTCTAAAATTTGACATGTTTAAAATTTCGTGCCATGTTCATGTTTTAGACTTTTAGTTATTTCAATCATGTTTGAGTTGAGATATAACACGGATACACCGATTGCTAGCTCTATTTTTTTGCAACCCAGTGCAATGCGTAAATGTTTTGATCTTTGCAAGTAAAGGTTGACTGAAATATCCTTTGTAATTAAGTTTTGGGCAACAGCTTTGACAATTAGGGTATAGTGATCGTACAACCAATTTATAGCTTGAGACACTTGCTGACAACACCATCTACAGACATTTTCATAGTTAATTGTTGTCGTTCTTGTTTATTTTTAAGACTATGTACTACTAAATGTCGATTTTATGACATCTTACTATAGGATTGTGTTAGAGGATGAGTTCAAGAAAAGGGAATGGGAATCCTTTTGTTTCTGGTGGTATTAACAACCCGTCGTCCAAGGGGAAAGACATATCTGGATCCTCTAGCTCCAAGGTTGAGCAGCTAAGCCAGGGTGTAGCGGACATGAACCTGGGTTTGCCTCAAGACGATGGTGAGTGGGAGGTTATTCAAAGGAAGCCTAAGAGTAGAACTGGAAGCAGTGCTGCAAGACCTTGGGGTCCTCAAAATTCCAATGGTAAACCGCGGGGAGTGATGCGGATTAATGCTGTATCACGAAGAGCCTCTGGCAATGCTTGGGATACTAATAATACTGATTCTAGGATGGCAACTGGCAGAGGAAATGCAAGACCCCAAACATTCAACAAGACTATTGAGAACAACAATGTGCCACCACATCCTGTCATTCGCCCACCCCTTCAGTATGGATGGAATTGGCAATCTAAAACTGGTTCCAATCCATCCGGGGGGTTACAATATGATCATGGAAAAAACAATGTCAACACTGAGGTTGAAGAGGTCAATGATATTGATGATGTTGAGGATGACTCAGATGATAATGCTATTGATGATTCTGATGATGAACTTCTAACCGATGACTTTGATTCAGATTCAAGTCAAAAGAGCCACGAGACAAGAAAGAATAATAGATGGTTTAAGAAATTTTTCTCGAGTTTAGATGCATTGAGAATTGAGGAAATCAACGACCCAGCAAGGCAGTGGCACTGCCCGGCATGCCAGGGTGGTCCTGGTGCCATTGACTGGTATAGAGGCCTTCAGCCTCTGATGACGCATGCCAAAACAAAAGGAGCAAAAAGGGTGAAACTCCATCGTGAACTTGCTGAACTCTTGGATGAGGAATTGTGTAGAAGGGGTACTTCAGTTATTCCTTCAGGTGAAGCTTTTGGCAAATGGAAGGGTTTAAAAGATGAAGAAAAAGATCATGAAATAGTCTGGCCACCTATAGTTATGATAATGAACACAAGGCTGGAACAAGATGAGAACGATAAGGTACTGCAATATCTTTTGCAATTTTTATTTTCTGATATACTAAAATAATGAAGCTAATCGTTTCTATTTTCAGTGGAAATACTTGTTTCCTTTCTCCTGCTCTAACCTTAACTTTTTATTTATTGTATTATACT
Source organism: Gossypium rotundifolium (assembly GCA_025506655.1). Lineage (NCBI taxonomy): Eukaryota > Viridiplantae > Streptophyta > Magnoliopsida > Malvales > Malvaceae > Gossypium > Gossypium rotundifolium. Next base: position 119,171,074 of record CP106731.1, on the reverse strand, counting down.
TCAGTGGATTGGTATGGGAAACCAAGAGCTTCTTGATTATTTCAGCTTATATGCTGCTGTGAAGGCTCGCCACTCGTATGGTCCACAGGGGCATCGTGGGATGAGTGTTCTGATTTTTGAGAGCACAGCTAGGGGTTATTTAGAAGCTGAACGGCTACATAAGCATTTTGCTGAGCAAGGAACGCATAGGGAGGCTTGGGAGCGACGTAGGGTCTTATTTTATCCAGGCGGGAAGCGTCAACTTTATGGTTATATGGCTATGAAGGAAGACCTAGACAGCTTCAACCAGCATTCTCAAGGTTCTCTCTATTTAACAGAAGACAACGATTATATTAGATGCAGGGATAAAATGCAAGATAGCTTTAAATGCATGAGATTTTTCCGTATTTTTTTCTTCACAAATAAGTAGCCCTGCAGATACTTAGGCATTTGACTGACGTGCTGTATAACTGATCTGTTGATTAGGCAAATCTAGGCTGAAATTTGAGATGAGATCCTATCAAGAGATGGTTGTTAAGCAGATCAGGCAAATGAGTGAGGACAACCAGCAGCTTATTTTTTACAAGAACAAGGTTGCAAAAGAACAAAGGCAAAAAGTTGCTCTTGAAGAGTCTTTTGGTATTGTGAGTGAGAGGCTCCGGAAGACAATGGAGGAGAACAGGATTGTAAGACAAAGAACCAAAATGCAGCATGAACAGAACAAAGAAGAGGTAATTACTTCAAATCTTCACATGCCTGTTGCCCGACATTTGGTTCTGGTGTATTAGTTAGTAATTTTATACTGTAGTACATATTAGTAACCTACTGGTTTGTGATATCTTATAGGATTGATTAATAATGCATGTTTGCCATAATCAATATTGCTTGCTGTCTTCCTTTCCTGGATCATGGTTTTTGGTTGACATGCTCAGTATCTGGACTTCAAAGTTGCGTGCTACATGCCCTTATAGCACAGCATGTCAGCATCACTGCCTTGGTTCAATCAGTTGTTATTTAGTGCACTATTTATGTATTTTGTCTGTTCGAATTTTATTCGGTACTTATGCCGTGTTTCTGCCAATCCCTAATTATTACTAGTAAAAGATGGTGGTGGTGATCATAGAAGTTGCTGCGTATCTAAAATGAAAGTTCCAATTGGCATTTGCATTTTATTACTACAACCAATGCTTACAGGGTAAATCTAGCTATTTGCTAGGCTTGCATTTAAGGTATTTAGTCAGACTATGAGCAACTTCGGCTTGATTTAGATTCATGTGCTTAACCATCTGTTGCATGTTGACTGATGTTCAAGTAGACGAAGAAGAGCATGCGATTGTCCTCCCTAGGAATTTTCTACTTGATAGAATAGTAATTCTTTTTCTGCTTCATGTTAACTGTGTTTCTTCTTTTGCCTTTCCAGATGGATTTCCAAGAGCAATTCTTCAAGGAACGAATCAAATTTATCCATGAAGCCAGGGATGAGAAGGAAGAGAGTTTTGAGAAGCTGCAGCAGCAACAGCGTGAGAAGGTCAAGCAGTCTAACCCCAATCCTTCAAATACAGAGGAATACAGGCGCAGGTACATAATTTTGATACTTCTGTGAATTTCCTTGTGTAATTTGATTGATACTGGTAATCTTATAGTATATGACCGTTTCACATAAAAACAGATGGTTTAATCTCATAAGATGAAATGCTGCTAGATATCTCTTTTCTGGTTACCTGTTGAAGCTATGAGATATTGGTGTATTTTTCTTTTCATATCTTTTGAAAAGTTATTTGTAGGGCGGATGAAATTGCAAAATTCATAAAGTTCCAGGATGAAGAGATGCAGGCTTTTGTGGCAGAGAGGGACAAGCTGATCAAAGCACATGAAGAGAAGATGGTTGGCATGAGAGAGAGGCATTGGCAGGAAGAAGTTGAGCTTGAAAAGGGTTTGATGCTGAATTGAGCCACCTTATGGAGAAGTACACTCCGGATGGCTCAAAAGTCAACACCAGCAATACTTGATTGTGGAATTGTAGGGGAATACGATGGTATGTACACATGTGGTAAAAAAGACTTTAATCTCTCTGTTCCCTGAGGAAACTTCTTTGATGACACTGAATATTTCTCCATCTGGAGTTACAACTCTTAAAATAGTATGTTAAAAGATTGGAATATTTGGGTAAAAAAAAGTTAAATCTAAAGTTGCATCTATGGTTGCCTTATTATGCTTGTGTTGTTTGCTTAGACATGGTTCAAATAAGAACTTGGAATGAATCTACGATTTCTTTCCTATTATGTTGCAATGTTTTGGTTAAATGACATTGCTCTTTCTAGATTATGGGCTGCATCTTTCATGCAACTTGAAACCAAAGCAAATCATATGTTTTGTAAAGAAGGAAATAGAAATAATGTTATTTTTGGCTCGGTATGAAGGTTGAAAATTTTTGAGGGTGTAGCTAACTGTCAAAGTAATAGTAGTTTCGAAAAATAGTTTTTTGCATGAGCACTTTTGAGAACGACTTTGTTGGAAACAATTTGTTATGCGCCTTGGTCTTGGATCTAGTCACAGGTTTAGATGAGAAAGAATTCTTGCTTCGACCTATGGTTACTCTAAAGGCAGATTCATCCTTGATTGAACTCCTTCTCAATAACGTTTCTTTGTGATAGAATAATTGTTTATTTCGTTATTACATATTGTCAGCCATAACGAAGGAGAGAGTCCTAATAGAATTCTTAACTTAGAGTCTGATATAATAAATAAATAAAACTAAAACTATTATTGTAATAAAAATGTCCATATCATTAATCCCCTCACCGGAGTTGAGCTTGTCCTCAAGCTCAAATTCAGAATAAACTTCAAAGCTTATCCAAAATCATTTACCTCATCATTACCTTGCTTGCCTTCAATATTTGGTGCTTTATCCAAAATAACCTTTTACTTTTGTGTCCCATGGAATACTTATCCAAAATCATTTACCTCATCATTACCTTGCTTGCCTTCAATATTTGGTGCTTTATCCAAAATAACCTTTTACTTTTGTGTCCCATGGAATAGGACTCGTCACAATTCTAACATAGCCTTTTTGCCCTTCTTTTTGCCATTTCTATCTGTATCAATCTCTTAATAAATGGTGAAGAAGAACCTATTTTGTCCTTGTTCCCTGTTGGTTCTTTTGTTTGTAATGCTCTTTGCAATGCTCTTAGTTGTTAGAATGATTGAATTGCTACCAGTGTTTTGGGAAGTTGGCCAGTTCAAGATGGCTTGAGATGACAGTTTGGAAGAGACATTTTGTTTACATTCCAATGTTCAAGCCATATTCATTACAACTTCAAGGTTTTCCGCTTGTTCTCAGTATCACTTTTAAGTTCCTCTACCAACCCTCCAGTAAAGAGGTTTACTTGTTGATGTTTAAGATCAGCAGTCCTAGCCAATAGTGATTGCAATTGGCATTGATATTCCTCTATAGTCCCAGTTTGTCTCAAGTTGGCAAGTTTCCCCAAGGGGTTATTACTCATAGGTGGCCTAAACCTTACATGACAACACTCATTGAAACCAACCCAATCAAGATTTTTCCTTTTCTTCCATTTGATCAAATTACAATTGTGCCTCTCCTAAGAGATGGAATGAAGCTAAGCCTATTTTGTCTTCTTCGTTAGTTCATTGATTGCTAAAAATTTTTTTTGCATCTTTTCATCCACCCTAAAGGATATCCAGCACCATCATAAGTGGGAAATTCCATCTTAGAGTATTGTGGGACCATGCACCCATTGTTTTGCAAGTTTGAATTCATTTTCCTGCCTCCATTGTTGCCCTATTCTTCATTATTTTTTTTTGAATCCCTTTTGTTATCTTTTGAATCGAAAGGGATAATATCGTCACCTGCTCCTCTAATGATTGTTGCCTTGTAGCCATTTGTTCCATGAAAGCCTCCAGCTTGGCTATCAAAGTCTTTTCGTCACCCATGATAGCTTGCTCGGATACCAAGTTGTTATGCGCCTTGGCGTAGAATCTAGTCACAGGTTTAGACGAGAAAAAATTCTTGCTTCGACCTATAGTTACTCAAAAAGCAGATTCGTCCTTAACTAAACTCCCTTTCAAAATAACGTTTCTTTTTTATAGAATAATTGCTTCTCTTTTTTTTTTACATTGGCAACCTTTTATAGACTGTTCATAACCTTTTATAAAACTCTAAGTTAGGAAATAAAAATCTAATATAATAGAGAAAATAAGTAAAACAAAAACTCTTAATAAAACTTGATATAATAAATAAATAAAACTAAAACTACTATTGCAATAAAAGCGTCCATATCACAATTCCAAATACGATTGTTTGGGAATAACCTTGGAAGGTTGACAAGATTTTCACTTTTGAGATGTCTTGGAGAGCATGACTTGAAGGCTCAATTACAAAAATTATTAAGAAATTCATATTTAACCATGATTTTTTGTTAAAATATTTCAAGTGGGTGCAACTTTCATTAACCACTATTATACTCGTTATCTATTTAAGTTAACCTTCCATTTTTCATGTTCAAGTAACCACTTTCAATTCTACTAATCATTTTAGCACGTTCATGCCCACTTTCTTTTCATAATTTTTATTTTCAAAGCTTATAAATAGAAGTTTTGACTCTCATTTTAAGGGGATTTTTTATCTTCTGACAAATTTAGCATTTTAAAATTCTTTCTACAACTTTCTTTTTACAATTATAACAACAATTGTAGTTCTGATCTTTCTCATATCCTTATTGTGTCCGTCACCACCACCTGTCACTGCACTTGTTTTCTAGAGTTTGTTCTGATCTTTCTCTCCGTCATCTCTTCATGCCATCTTGTTTTGCTAGATTATGATGTATTCTCACCTTACAAAAAGAAGCTTCTACACAGAGGGTAAATATAATTTGACCTTTTTTTTAATTTAAATATAATATGACTCTCCAATTTGGTAAATAAGTATGTTTTTTAAATGATGTGGCCATGTTTTTTCAAATGATGTGGCCAAAATGACTTCATTTTGGAACAATTAAACTATGACGTGGAAATTAAAAATTAAAACAATAAAAAAATGATCGACATCTTAATTCTTACAAATGACAGGCGATAGAAAAACCAAATCTCTTCTATTTCATTTATCGAATCGTAGAGTGGCTAGCCATTAATTTGAATTGAAGGTAATCATTTTTGCTTAAAGTATTGTTTTATTTTGGTTTAGGCTTTTGAAAATTTGTTTGAGGTTTGGGTTTCAAAACCCGTTTTGGCTTAAATTAGTTTGGGGTTTATACCGTGAAAAGTGTCATTTCCATAACTGATAAATTCTTGTTTTTTAATCTTGTAATTACCCTAAACTTAAAATTTGATATAACTCCTAAGTTAAAAAAAAGAAGTTATATAAAACTAAATTGGTTAAGTTAATGTGACGTTTCATTATGTGTTCTTTACACTTTAATGGGTTAATCACTCAAAATTCAAGTATGAAAATTCGTGTAAAATTTAAGAAAAAATTGAAAATAAAAATGTTTGGATTGTTAAAATTGATATTATATAACTTTTTTTTTCGCACTATCTACACAAACTGAAAGCTCTCTTCTCTTCTACTATTCAATTTTTTTATTAAACAGTTTTGAATGACACGAATCTACGGACAAATAATCTTTTTCTCCAACTTTCGGCACTACTCAACAAATCAACTTGGATTGAAATTATGTTCTTCTACTTATCGATATGTACTAATTGTAACGACTTGATAGTCAAGTGTGTCGGAAAGTGCATTCCTGGGACTCCATTCCCTAAAATTGGACTCGTAAATAAATATTTACAAAGTTAGTTATATAGTTAATTAGATTTCGATTAAGTGAATTTGCATGAATTAAGAGTTATTATAGTATAAGGACTAAATCACATATAGGGTAAAAGTTGAATTATAGATTAAAATAAATTGAGGGATTAAAGTAACAAATATACTTTTATAAATGTAGTGGCCGGTCATGACTTAAGTGATTAATGTTATGTATATTATACATATAGTTTTATTAAGTTAACTTTAATATATAAAATGATAAATAAAAATTAAAGTATAATAAAATGAAATAAGAAAGAAACTGAAAAAAAGGTGAAAGAAAGACATGCAAAAGTAAAGAAAAGAAAAGGAGAGGAAGAAGAACTGACCGCACTTTAGGGTTTGAAAGTATCCAACTTTAATTAGTTAGTCAATTTAATCCTTTTTTTGTAATTTTTATATTTTTGAAATTTTGATGTTTAGTACTACTCGACCCATGTTGAAATTTTAGCATTGATTAAGATTTTAGATGTTGTTATTATTGAATAATTTTGGTAATAAGGATTAAATTAATAGATTTTAAGTTAGAAATGGAAAAGGATTGAATTGTAGAATAAATTGTAAATTTTGAGTAATAGGGACTAAATTGTGAAAATTTTGAAATTTAAGAGTTAAATTGAAAATAGGAGTTAATTTTAGCTTAAAGTGAAATTAGTATAAAATATAGGATTAAATGTGAAGACTAAAAATTAGTCTCAATTTAGGGAATAAATTGTAATTTAAGCAAATATTGAGTAAAAATTGAAATATTCAATGTGAAATTGAATTATGTTGTATTGATGTATTTTAATTGTTTTAATTTCGTAGTTAACGTCATAATGGAATCCTCGATTAAAAAGGAAAGGATAAAATCGACGTCGAATAGCCCAAAATCCATGGTTTGTGTTTCTATAATCCGAATTAAGTTATAAATTATTGCATTTTGAATCATTACATATGGTAAGCATGGGAGGTGAGAATTAATGTGTTTTACAATTGAATTCAATTCATAGTTGATTGAATTGGATTGATTTGGCATTGGTTATGAATGTATTGAGTAATTGAAAATTGAAATGAATATATGTTTAAATGTGATAATGTGAAAATATGAGAATTGGATATTGGTTGTATTTGAAAAGTGAAATGAAAACCTATTAACTATGTCAGGCTGAGTCGGATATAGATGGCATGCCATATGATAGGAAGAGTTCAGGGATTTCTTCGACTTCGAGTCGATGAGGCACTGGATGCCAATTTACTCCGGTTTAATCGCTGAGACACTGGGTGTCAATTTATATAGCGCTGGGTGCAATTATTACTTCGGATTTATCCGATGAGGCACTAGGTGCTAAACTAGTGTGTTGGTTGGATCCGTGTATTCGTCCGAGTCCGTGTCATGTTAATAGGGATAAATAAATAATAAAGTTCTATAATTGATATTGAAATGGCATGGTATGTGAAATGAATTGAGATAGTGGATTGAAAATGAAATGTGAAATATGTTGTGAACAAATGAGATATATGAGTTATGTACTCATGAATTGAATATGGAATGGATAATGCCATTGATTAAATGAAATGTGGATTGATATGTGAAAAGTTATTTATATAGCAAGTGATGTGAATTGAGATTTTTGTTAAACAAATCAAATATGATAGCATGTGAAAATTGAGTATAGTATGAAATGATATGGTAATATGCATGAATTTGAAATGATGGTATATGGTAATGGTAAGCTTAGACAACAGTATGTTTTTATAATTCAAATTATGCATTCTTGTATTATTATGTCTTTAATTGTTTGAATTATAGAAATATCATTGAGTTTTACTCAGCGTACGGCTTTGTTTTCCGTGCGCAGGTTAGGTACTTCTCTTTTGATTGTCGACTCAGCATCCAACAACAATCTCGACCTCAAATATGGTGATGTTAACCTTTTGTGATGACATGTACCTAGGGTGTCATAGTTGATGGTTATTTTGTGGATGAGTTGTAAATGAAGTTATAAGTTTAGTTTTAAGTATATAAATATATGTTTGTGTTTGAAGCCATAATTTAGCATATTATTTTGAATCAATGTTTGTTAGGTGTATGTGAACTTAAACTTGATGTTTTAGGTAGCTATAAGCTAGGCTAAATTGAGTGATTTTGGTATGTTTTAAACTTTGATTTAAATGATGCATTGTTGATAGGTTTTGATGATATAAATGTGGTACCAATGAGGATACAATGGTTAGGCACCTAAGATGATTGTTTTGGCATGTTTGATCATATTTCAGACAGGTTAATTGATTGGTTTTTGAGTTGCTTAATGCCTAAGCAAGTAGGAAATGGTAAACATGTTGTTTAAGGTACATTTTAGGTCCACACAGGAGTGTGACTTGGCTGTGTGAGACACATGGTTGAGTGATACGGCCATGTATCGTCTGATGAGTACTTAGGGAGCAAGTCAGCTAGCACACGCCTAGGCACACGGGCGTGTGGCTTGGCCGTGTGACCCAAGTCAGAGAGTTAGACGGGCACAGATACGGGTTAGGACATGGCTGTGTGTCCTTATTTCGAGAGCTACATGGCTTGAGACACAGACGTGTGTCTCATCCGTGTGACCCTTGCTGTTGAATTTTTCTAACTTTTTCTAAAATTTTTCAAATGTTCCTGATTTAGTCCCGAATCGTTTCTAAAGTGATTCTAAGGCCTCGATGGCTTCAATAAGGGACGATATGTATGTTTAATGATTGATTATGTTATGACTATTGAAATGTTTTGAAATGAATTATTTAGGTTACGTTTTTTCGGTACTGTTTCGAAACCCTATTTTGGCGACGGATACGAGTTAGGAGTGTTACACTAATTCACCATACAGATCGTCGAATTATAATTTAAAGCTCATTAGCAAAACATTTAAAAAAAAAACTTAACCTAATGACTTAAATAAAAAATTTTGAGTAGTTCAGTGACTTAAATAAAAATTTTCAAATAATTCAATGAGCAAATTGTAACTTTGTAATTAACTAACTAAAACAAAAATTTAGCCATAATTTAGTGACTAATTGCCTAATTTATCCAAATTTATATTTATTATTAATTCAACCTCCGCTACCCGTCGATGTTATTGGTGGTACAAATGAAATGACGCTTAAAATGCTTTCCAGCTATTAGCTAACCCAAAAATTTTCCTGCTCATTTCATTTTCCAAGCCGACACTCACCCTCCACTCTCATACTGTCGCTACTCTGCTCTACTCCAAAACCCTGTCTCGCCTTACCGGCCCGAACCTCCACACGCTCTATGCTTACACTGCGCCCCCTGCGTCTACCCTATTATTAGAGGTAAATCTATTGGCTTTTCACTGTTTTTGTGAGGTAACCCTAGTTTTTTTTTCTTAGATGTGGGGTAAATTATTTTATGAGTTTCTTAATTATATTGCTTGGTTTTTTATTTAACGGTTTCTTTGTCTCATTATGGCATTGTTGTTGTTATTGTTGCCGCTGCAGTTCGTGCTATCATTTTTGCTGTTGCTCTCATTATTTTTACAGGTTAGCCATGTTGTTCGTGTTAATCTTGTCATGCCCTGCCATACCTAAGAGTTCTAACTTCAAACATACTAGCGGTGTCAATGATGCATTGTCGCGTGTAGTTTGTCTTGTTTCTGTCTAAAATTTGACATGTTTAAAATTTCGTGCCATGTTCATGTTTTAGACTTTTAGTTATTTCAATCATGTTTGAGTTGAGATATAACACGGATACACCGATTGCTAGCTCTATTTTTTTGCAACCCAGTGCAATGCGTAAATGTTTTGATCTTTGCAAGTAAAGGTTGACTGAAATATCCTTTGTAATTGAGTTTTGGGCAACAGCTTTGACAATTAGGGTATAGTGATCGTACAACCAATTTATAGCTTGAGACACTTGCTGACAACACCATCTACAGACATTTTCATAGTTAATTGTTGTCGTTCTTGTTTATTTTAAGACTATGTACTACTAAATGTCGATTTTATGACATCTTACTATAGGATTGTGTTAGAGGATGAGTTCAAGAAAAGGAATGGGAATCCTTTTGTTTCTGGTGGTATTAACAACCCGTCGTCCAAGGGGAAAGACATATCTGGATCCTCTAGCTCCAAGGTTGAGCAGCTAAGCCAGGGTGTAGCGGACATGAACCTGGGTTTGCCTCAAGACGATGGTGAGTGGGAGGTTATTCAGAGGAAGCCTAAGAATAGAACTGGAAGCAGTGCTGCAAGACCTTGGGGTCCTCAAAATTCCAATGGTAAACCGTGGGGAGCGATGCGGTCTAATGCTGTATCAGGAAGAGCCTCTGGGAATGCTTGGGATACTCATAATACTGATTCTAGGATGGCAACTGGCAGAGGAAATGCAAGACCCCAAACATTCAACAAGACTATTGAGAACAACAATGTGCCACCACATCCTGTCATTCGCCCACCCCTTCAGTATGGATGGAATTGGCAATCTAAAACTGGTTCCAATCCATCTGGGGGGTTACAAGATGATCATGGAAAAAAAAATGTCAACACTGAGGTTGAAGGGGTCAATGATATTGATGATGTTGAGGATGACTCAGATGATAATGCTATTGATGATTCTGATGATGAACTTCTTACCGATGACTTTGATTCAGATTCAAGTCAAAAGAGCCACGAGACAAGAAAGAATAATAGATGGTTTAAGAAATTTTTCTCGAGTTTAGATGCATTGAGAATTGAGGAAATCAACGACCCAGCAAGGCAGTGGCACTGCCCAGCATGCCAGGGTGGTCCTGGTGCCATTGACTGGTATAGAGGCCTTCAGCCTCTGATGACGCATGCCAAAACAAAAGGAGCAAAAAGGGTGAAACTCCATCGTGAACTTGCTGAACTCTTGGATGAGGAATTGTGTAGAAGGGGTACTTCAGTTATTCCTTCAGGTGAAGCTTTTGGCAAATGGAAGGGTTTAAAAGATGAAGAAAAAGATCATGAAATAGTCTGGCCACCTATAGTTATGATAATGAACACAAGGCTGGAACAAGATGAGAATGATAAGGTACTGCAATATCTTTTGCAATTTTTATTTTCTGATATACTAAAATAATGAAGCTAATCGTTTCTATTTTCAGTGGAAATACTTGTTTCCTGTCTCCTGCTCTAACTTTAACTTTTTATTTATTGTATTATACTTCAGTGGATTGGTATGGGAAACCAAGAGCTTCTTGATTATTTCAGCTCATATGCTGCTGCGAAGGCTCGCCACTCGTATGGTCCACAGGGGCATCGTGGGATGAGTGTTCTGATTTTTGAGAGCACAGCTAGGGGTTATTTAGAAGCCGAACGGCTACATAAGCATTTTGCTGAGCAAGGAACGCATAGGGAGGCTTGGGAGCGACGTAGGGTCTTATTTTATCCAGGCGGGAAGCGTCAACTTTATGGTTATATGGCTATGAAGGAAGACCTAGACAGCTTCAACCAGCATTCTCAAGGTTCTCTCTATTTAACAGAAGACAACGATTATATTACATGCAGGGATAAAATGCAAGATAGCTTTAAATGCATGAGATTTTTCCGTATTTTTTTCTTCACAAATAAGTAGCCCTGCAGATACTTAGGCAGTTGACTGACGTGCTGTATAACTGATCTGTTGATTAGGCAAATCTAGGCTGAAATTTGAGATGAGATCCTATCAAGAGATGGTTGTTAAGCAGATCAGGCAAATGAGTGAGGACAACCAGCAGCTTATTTTTTACAAGAACAAGGTTGCAAAAGAACAAAGGCAAAAAGTTGCTCTTGAAGAGTCTTTTGGTATTGTGAGTGAGAGGCTCCGGAAGACAATGGAGGAGAACAGGATTGTAAGACAAAGAACCAAAATGCAGCATGAACAGAACAAAGAAGAGGTAATTACTTCAAATCTTCACATGCCTGTTGCCCGACATTTGATTCTGGTGTATTAGTTAGTAGTTTTATACTGTAGTACATATTAGTAACCTACTGGTTTGTGATATCTTATAGGATTGATTAATAATGCATGTTTTCCATAATCAATATTGCTTGCTGTCTTCCTTTCCTGATCATGGTTTTTGGTTGACATGCTCAGTATCTGGACTTCAAAGTTGCGTGCTACATGCCCTTATAGCACAGCATGTCAGCATCACTGCCTTGGTTCAATCAGTTGTTATTTAGTGCACTATTTATGTATTTTGTCTGTTCAAATTTTATTCGGTACTTATGCCGTGTTTCCGCCAATCCCTAATTATTACTAGTAAAAGATGGTGGTGGTGATCATAGAAGTTGCTGTGTATCTAAAATGAAAGTTCCAATTGGCATTTGCATTTTATTACTACAACCAATGCTTACAGGGTAAATCTAGCTATTTGCTAGGCTTGCATTTAAGGTATTTAGTCAGACTATGAGCAACTTCGGCTTGATTTAGATTCATGTGCTTAACCATCTGTTGCATGTTGGCTGATGTTCAAGTAGACGAAGAAGAGCATGCTATTGTCCTCCCTAGGAATTTTCTACTTGATAGAGTAGTAATTCTTTTTCTGCTTCATGTTAACTGTGTTTCTTCTTTTGCCCTTTCCAGATGGATTTCCAAGAGCAATTCTTCAAGGAACGAATCAAATTTATCCATGAAGCCAGGGATGAGAAGGAAGAGAGTTTTGAGAAGCTGCAGCAGCAACAGCGTGAGAAGGTCAAGCAGTCTAACCCCAATCCTTCAAATACAGAGGAATACAGGCGCAGGTACATAATTTTGATACTTCTGTGAATTTCCTTGTGTAATTTGATTGATACTGGTAATCTTATAGTATATGACCGTTTCACATAAAAACAGATGGTTTAATCTCATAAGATGAAATGCTGCTAGATATCTCTTTTCTGTTTACCTGTTGAAGCTATGAGATATTGGTGTATTTTTCTTTTCATATCTTTTGAAAAATTATTTGTAGGGCGGATGAAATTGCAAAATTCATAAAGTTCCAGGATGAAGAGATGCAGGCTTTTGTGGCAGAGAGGGACAAGCTGATCAAAGCACATGAAGAGAAGATGGTTGGCATGAGAGTGAGGCATTGGCAGGAAGAAGTTGAGCTTGAAAAGGAGTTTGATGCTGAATTGAGCCACCTCATGGTGAAGTACACTCCGGATGGCTCAAAAGTCAACACTGGCAATACTTGATTGTGGAATTGTAGGGGAATACGATGGTATGTACACAAGTGGTAAAAAAGACTTTAATCTCTCTGTTCCCTGAGGAAACTTCTTTGATGACACTGAATATTTCTCCATCTTGAGTTACAACTCTTAAAATAATACGTTAAAAGATTGGAATATTTGGGTATAAAAAGTTAAATCTAAAGTTGCATCTATGGTTGCCTTATTATGCTTGTGTTGTTTGCTTAGACATGGTTCAAATAAGAACTTGGAATGAATCTACGATTTCTTTTCTATTATGTTGCAATGTTTTGGTTAAATGACATTTTCTTTTCTATTATGTTGCAATGTTTTGGTTAAATGACATTGCTCTTTCTAGATTATGGGCTGCATTCGAAAAATATTGTTTTTTGCATGAGCACTTTTGAGAATAACTTTGTTGGGAACAATTCCACATACGATTGTTTGGGATTAACCTTGGAAGGTTGATGGGATTTCCACTTTTGAGATGTCTGGGAGAGTATGACTTGGAGGTTGGAATACGGAAATTATTAAGAATTTCTTATTTAACCATTATTTTTTGTTAAAATATTTCAAATGTTTGCAACTTTTATAAATAACTATTATACTTGTTATCTATTTAAGTTACCTTCCATTTTTCATGTTCAAGCTACCACTTTCAATTCTATTATTTTTATTTTAGCACGTTAATGCCCATTTCTTTTCATAATTTTCTTTTTAAGGCTTATAAATAGAAGTTTTGAGTTTCATTTTAGGGAATTTTTATCTTCTAACAAATTTAGCGCTCTAAATTTCTCTTTACAACATTCTTTTTACAATTATAACAACAATTGTAGTTATGATCTTTCTTATTTCCTTATTGTGTCTGTCACCGTCACCAACCACCGCACTTGTTTTTTAGAGTCTATTCTGATTTTTCTCTCCGTCATCTCTTTACGACATCTTGTTTTGTTAGATTATAATGTGTTCTCACCTTACAAAAAGAACCTCTACATAGGGTTAATATAATTTAACCATTTTTTAATTTAAATATAATATGACTCAATTTGGTAAATAGGTGTGTTTGTTTTTCATTTTGATATTTGATTTTGGTAACTAGGTCCATTTTTATCTCTAAATTTAAATTTTGTTAAGATTTAATGATATGATACTAAGATTATATCACATTATCAAATTTTTATAATTTTCAAGTTGATCAAAATAAACTTAATTGTCAAGTTCAAATCTTAAAGTATTAAAGTGAACTAAAAGAAATATCGGTACCAAAATCTATTTATATAAAATAAAAAATCATAAAATTACATAATCATTTTTGGCATTATAATTTTTACACTTCTTTTTACAATTTTTAAAAAATTTACAAAATATTTGATTATAAAATTGGATTTTAAAGAGGAATTTTGTATTTTGTTCCAAAGTTGGTTTCAATAAGAATTTTAGTATTTGTACATGCACACACCAATTACAAAATATTTGGTTACAAAATTGAGTATACCAAGGTCAACATGCCATGTCACTAGTTCCAAAATCTATTTATATAATGTATAACATAATATCTATTTACATAACAATTTTTGATGACAACTACCAAAATCTATAATATATAGTAACACATCTAATATCTTCCACTGAAAAATTAATATTAATTAGAAATTGTGGAAGTTTATAAGAATAATATATTAAAAATTGTCTTTTATGAAAAACACTGAGTTTCCATCATTTCAATATTCTTATCTAGACCTGATCATGAGTCAGGTCACCTATTCAACCCCGAAAGCTCGTTTGAAAAATGAGAGTTTGAGTAAAAATATAGCTCTGAAAAATAGGTTTGGATTAAAAAATAAGATTCGTTTAGAAAACGGACTGAGCCTCGGGCAATACTTTTTTGGCCCAGGCTCGACCTAAATTTGACAAAAAAAAACTATTGTTTGCTGTTGTTTATTGTTGTTATGTTGTTGTTTTGCTATCATTCTGCTATTATATGTTACTTTTTTGTTGTTATTATTTGCATATTGTATAATTTTTATTTTATTGTTAATTTTGCCACTATTTTAGAGGCATTTGCTTGTTAAGTTGTAACTATGTTAGTGTTATTTAAGTATAAAGACTTTTTTATATGTATTTTTAATTTGTCGGGAAGCATTTATTTTAATGTTTTTAGTCTATTTGATTTATTATATTTTTCATTTATTTTTATAAAAAAATAATCTAAAAAAATTAATACAAGCGAGTTGGAGCCTAACTTTTAGATTTAGCATTTTTTTTATTTAGACCAAACTTGAACAAGATTTTAGGTCCATAATCGAGCCATGCCAGATTAAAAAATGGGCCTGATTTTTGCACTAACCTGGCCCAAAAATGTTAAAGGTTTTTTCTTTATTATCTTTTTCTTGATCTCATTTCAAATCCTCTTAGTTTTGGACCCAAAAGCTTGTTCATATTGCTGCATCTTTACATGGCTGCTAATCTCCATCTAGATCTATTTTGTGGCTGGTGAAAGATAGATGGTGGACTTGAGTAAAAAAAGTTCAGATTTTGGTGCAAACTTCAAAAGGATTTGGGTTGGGCTAAGAACAATTTGGCCCAAAAATATAAAACCCTGTTCAGTTCATCTGAGTCTATTTCGAAACGAATTAACTTTGTAAAATCGATTCAAAATATTCTACAACACATTTTTTATTGGACATTCTTTGACTTCTTTTTCGGTAAAAAGGAATTAATTTTATAGCACTGTATCTGTGTGACAGTAAACCCAACGACTTGCATTATGGTTTCTTTTTACTTATAAAACGTGCCAACTCAAAGTTCACTACTCCTATCTTATTATTATCAGTGCAACGGTGTCGTTTGTTTTTCTGTCTCCTGCGCAAAAGCTGTTTGAGGGAATGCTTCAGCGAGATGCAGAACACAAATGGATTAGTACGTTTAACGACTGCACCAAATATGGTAGCCATTCTGAAGCCTTATCCCTTTTCATTCAGAAGCTGCGCTGTTCATCCAGTTTTGGACTTCATCACCAAGTTTTTGCGGCCGTTCTTAAATCTTGCGCTGCCCTTCGGACCACTGGTTTGGGAAGGGCTTTCCACAGTTGTATACTGAAACTGGGGCATATCTATTGCCACTCCGTCTCCAAATCACTGCTTAACATGTATGCTAAGTCTGGAGCTCTCCCTGATTGTCAGAAATTATTCAGACTAATGCCATCGTCCGATCCTGTGGTTTGGAACATTGTCTTATCCGGGTTGTCGGGTTATCGGGAATATGATGATCAAGTGCTCCATTTGTTTAATTCAATGCGCGTTTCCAATGAAGTAAAGGCAAATCCTGTTACATTTGCCATTGCTCTTCCTGTGTATGCTCGGTTAGGAGATATAGATAGTGGGAAGATTCTGCATTCGCAGGCGATAAAGTCTGGATTGGTGGCACATACACTTGTTGGGAATGCATTAATAACGATGTACGCAAAATGTGGACTAGTAAAACAAGATGCTTTTGCCGCTTTCTGTGGCATTTATGACAAAGATGTTGTCTCGTGGAATGCAATCATTGCAGGTTTTTCTGAGAATAATTTCTTGGATGACGCGTTTAGATTGTTCAGGGAGATGCTGAAAGGGCCCATAGCACCTAATGATTCAACAATTGTGAATATTCTACCTGTTTGCTCTTCTTTCACTAAGAATGTTGCCTGCTATTTGGGGAAGGAAATTCATTGTTTTTTACTGAGAAGGACCGAGATGGGAGGAGATGTTTCTGTCTGCAATGCCTTGGCGAGCTTCTATTTGAGAGTAGGGCACATAGATAAAGCTGAATCCGTGTTCCAAAAGATGGAATCAAGAGATTTGGTTTCCTGGAATGCTATTATTGCCGGTTATGTGGCAAATGGTTATTGGTTGAGAGCTTTGGATTTGTTTCAAGAATTACTCTCTGCAAGGATGTTTGAGCCAAATTCTGTTACCCTTGTCAGCGTTCTTTCTGCCTGTGCACACTTAAAGAATCTCCAGGTTGGAAAAGTGATCCACGGGTATATTCTTCGGCATTCTAGCTTATATGCAAATACACCAGTGTCAAATGCCCTTGTTAGTTTCTATACAAAATGTAATGACATAGGAGCTGCATATCAGACATTTTTGATGATTCCTTGGAGAGACTTGGTTTCATGGAATTCTATTCTTGATGCCTTTGCAGAGTGTGCATCTGATGCTCAGTTTCAAGGGCATTTAAACTGCATGCTGGGAGAAGGATGTAGGCCAGACTTCATCACTATCTTAGCCATAATACGGTTTTGCATCGATGTTTCAAGTCTAGTAAAAGTTAAAGAAATTCATAGCTATTGCCTCAAGGCTGGTATGTTACTAGGTGATAATGAACCTACTGTTGTAAATGCCATAATTGACGCATATGCCAAATGTGGTAAAATTGGATATGCTTCCAGGATTTTTCAGAATTTATCAAGAAAAAATTTGGTTACATTCAATTCGATGATCTCAGGTTACGTGATTTCTGGATCATATGATGATGCATTTATGATATTTAATGAGATGACTATAAGGGATCTCACCTCGTGGAATTTGATGGTACAAGCATGTGCTGAAAATGATT
Organism: Gossypium rotundifolium; assembly: GCA_025506655.1. Lineage (NCBI taxonomy): Eukaryota > Viridiplantae > Streptophyta > Magnoliopsida > Malvales > Malvaceae > Gossypium > Gossypium rotundifolium. The sequence goes on along the minus strand of CP106731.1, from coordinate 119,153,532 downwards.
GTCACCGTCAAGCTCTCAGCCTTTTCCATGAGTTACAAGCTCAGAGAATGAGGCCTAATGCAATGACTGTTATGAGTATCCTTCCAGTATGTGCTGAAATGGCCTCTGTTTACTTGTTGAGGCAGTGTCATGGTTATGCTATAAGAGCTTGTTATCAAGATGCTCGATTGACTGGAGAACTTATAGATGTATATGCAAAATGTGGTAGCATAAGGAGTGCTCATAAGCTTTTCCATTTAGCTCCTGTTAAGGATCTGGTTATGTTCACTTCAATGATTGGTGGGTATGCAATGCATGGTATGGGAAGAGAAGCACTTTGCCTTTTCTCTTGTATGCTTGAGTTGGGGTTGAAGCCTGATCATGTTATCATTACTGCAATTCTGTCGTCTTGCAGTCATGCTGGCCTGGTAAATGAAGGGTTGAAAATATTTGATTCACTAGAGACTGCTTATGGGATGAAACCAAGCATTGAGCAATATTCTTGCATTGTTGATCTTCTAGCTCGAGGAGGACGTATCAATGATGCATATTCTTTGGTTGCTGGAATGTCTGTTGAAGCTAATGCTAATGTGTGGGGTGCATTGCTGGGTGCCTGTAGGACTCATCACGAGGTCGGATTAGGTTGTGTCATCGCTGACCATCTCTTTCAAGTTGAAGCTAGTAATGTTGGGAACTATGTGGTAATTTCTAACCTATATGCAGCAGATGCTAGATGGGATAGTGTCATGGAGGTGAGAAAATTGATGAGAACAAGAGATTTGAAAAAATCTGCAGGATGCAGCTGGATTGAGGTGGAGAAGAGAAATAGTGTCTTCATAGCTGGAGACTGTTTTCATCCTAAGAGAGAAATAATCTATAGCACTATAAGTACCTTGGATCAACAAATGAAGGAGCGATTTCTGTTTGATGAGATCAATATGTTCATGTATAGCATTTAGAGTCTCATAACTGAAGGATAATGCCACTAAAATGTCAATAACCTTCAATGTTATTGGTCAAGATCTTGACAGACTGAGCGCTTTTGTTGTTTTTGTGGTAAGGGCATTCTACTTCAGTGGATGAGATCCATTGGAGCCTTAACTGAATCTTGTCTTAGTGGTTCAAATTGTTATTCCTCCTTCAACAAATGAATTGGACAGAAGCAGCCCAGGGCCAAAGATTTCAGTTAACTATTGGAATTGATATTTTTGCATCTACTGTGATTTAGATAACTTGTAATGAATTATTTGACTATCTATATACAGTTGTTGACTTATTGTATTTTTCTTTTTTTGAAGGTGATTTTCCAATGAGAAGGACCAAGACAGTTTGGACTACTTATTCATTTTTGTTTCTGAAGTTGAATGAGTCCATAAGCTACTAACATGCTATGCCTTCTTAAGGAGAAGGGATCTTCTTTGTTCAATGTGTGAAATAGTAAGTTGAATGCTTCAAGTTAGATATCTTTTTGATGTTCAATATCTGAAAATTGTGTATCGTTTCTGCATAAGCTCAATATATATGAAAATTAAAATTTCTAACATTGTTCAGTGTGCTAAAGTGGTCTCACTCACTAGTTTGTAACTTCAGAAATATCAGGTTCATCATACACCCAATTTTCTTCTCTCATGTCACTGTATATCTGAAGTATTCTTTTTCCTCTTCATCTGTATCATGACCTTAGAATTTTCTTTCCTTGGTCATCATGTCCAGATTAATAATCATAACTGCATCTTATATATGAGTAGTGTCAAATTCAGTCGGTGTTAAGTGACTCAAGTTTTAGTTGAAGAAATCTTGAAAGTGTGCGAATCAGAAAAAGATGCTAAATACAAATTCAAGATTAAGTTTAAGAAAACCAGAAAATATGGTATCCCTCAAATGCCGGACTGATTTATTAAGCTATCATGCTAATATAGTTACCATCAAGTTCTATTTTATGTTTCCTTTAGATAGGAAGCTTTGGTATTATTAGTTTTTTATTTCTTCTAGTGTTGACTTTTTTAATCTATTTTAGATATTATGAAGTTGTCGTTTAAGGTAAGAAGTTTTTGGCATTATTTTAATGTTATATTCCTGGGGTCAAAATGACTCCTGCTATTCAGGTGATTCTAGATTTGCTAGGAACTATTTGTTTGAGTCTAATGGACTCACTTTAGCCTTTAGTTTTAGTTGAGGAGTAATTTTGCAATTTGAATCTCAGCCTGAACCTGCTTCGTCAACTAGGGCTTAAGATTTAGCGTTTAGGACTAAACCATTTAAACCCAAACCTTAAATCTTGAATCCTAAAACCAGGCCATTTAAGTTGAAAACTCCTATTTGGGAGGGTACTTAAACATGCTTTTTTCTTCATATATTTAATGGTTAAAAGATAAATGGGGATTTTTAAAAATGAAAACCAAGAAGATATGTTAGTAAATTCTTAAGTGGTTCCTTTTCCTCTTTTTTCAGCTCTCAAGTTATGCAATAGTGACTAAAATGCATTATTATACTGAAATGCTCAATATGAAAAGATTTCAATTGCCAAACCTTAAATCCCAGGTCTCATTAGCAGGGTACAAAATCTCTACATTTCAATCACCAAAAGTTAGTTAACCTTAAAACCAAGTATTTGTAGCTGACTCGCTAAAATCTAACCTCAATAAGAAATACCAATTATGAATCTAATTATTTCAATAATTCGTGGGTCCATAAAAAATTTAAGTAGATTGAAAAATTCATGGTTGGGTTGGGGCCCGAGATTCAATAACTGTACAATGTTGGAGAAAGAATTGTAGTCGATACGAGAAGCTAAAAAATGACAATTAAATGCGTAAAAATGTTCAAAGTAATTAAACAAATCTATAAATAATTAATTAGTCAAGAACCATGATCTTGTTCCACACCATCAGTAGTCATTTTCTCTATCATAACTAGAATTTGTAGTACGGTTCTCATCCTTTTAAGCTCTAATAGTTACTAATTCTTCAAAAAAAAAAAAAAAAAAAAGAGGAAAAAAACTGATTCTTGTTCATCATATAACCAGTCTTTTGTTAAATTTATCATATATGTAGGGTTTTTTTTTTCTTTAGAAGTCTGAACATAATGCAGGATTCTAGAGAAAGAAACAGTTTTTCAAGAAAAAAAAAAAGGTTCATAAAAGTTTATAATGCAAATAATAAGGCATATTGATTACATATTTCTGATGGCAGGTAGAAGAGAAACATGGTGTGATTGAAAACAAATTACAACTTGCTTTGTTGAAGGGAGTATAGCTTTCTTGACCCTTCCATGACTCAGTTAATGCTTCGATTCTGCACTCCAATTTTATTGTTATTGAAGATGTAGATCTTATGATCCTTCTATGAATGGATGCATCATTTAGAAGTTTTAGACATGACATGAAGTCAATTGATGAGGCAAATCGATTTACAAGTTTCATTGGTACCAACAGAGAAGTATAATTAGTTATTGAAAAACAAAATGTCGAATCATGCTTTATCGTTTGTTCTCGGAGATGTTAGAGGAAACAAAACAAGTAATTCTGGATCTGTTTTCCCTGCTCTTGACCGCGGTGATGGATGCAGATAGAAGCGTCTCTCTTTGATAGCTTTTTCTTCTTCTACTGTGTTCAGTTCGGTTTTTGTTAAATCTTCTATGTATTCGTCTTCTAGAAAGGTTAGCTTGGAGAAAATTGTTGATGGAGTGCCCACTGGACTTGCGAGAAGACTCGAGCTTCCCGATCTTGATGGTGATGTAGCAGGTTTAAAGCTCAATGGGGGTTTAACTATCTCAAGTTTTGGCCTCATGCTTTGCCTTCTTTCATGGAGTTTTGAAATTGGCCTTTTTAAGCCTGGACCCTTCGTAGCTGCTCCTTGTGCCGGATCACTCTCTGATGGACCTGTTAACCGCTGCACAATCTCTTGGAAAGCGTTTGAGTCCGTCTGCACAAATGTTGTCAAGGGTTTACAAGGGGTCGCAGTCTGGCTTGCAGGTTTTTCCATTGGAACTCTCTTTATACAAGCTTTTATTTTGTCTCGTCAATGACCTGCAATAAGTTACCATTTGCAAATTTATTCGTCATTTGTAGGGCATGCTATTGGAAATCAAACATTTTGAATTTAGTTCAAAAGATGGAATTGTTTGTGTATTTTCTTTTTATATATGAATAGTGATGACATTTTGGCTATGTTTTCTATTATCTTAACATAGCTACCTTAACCTGTCTTCCCTCCATCAGCCACCACACCTATTTTCTCCGGTGTTTGTCTAGTTTTTCATTTCTTTGTAGAACCATCTTGTCTACATACTTTTCATGCGAATAAGTGTACAGAAGATCTATTGTGATAGAAACCCCCAAAAATATATGTATGGCATCCAAAAGCATAAAGGGCATTGGTAATGATCTAATCTCAAGCGCCGACAACAAAGGTTATATTCAACACACAAGAGGCGAATCTAGGGGTTGGCCGGGGCCTAAAATAAAAAATTTCTATTTAATCTCTTTAATTTTAAAAAAAAATTAAATTAGTAAAGGTAAAATTATACTTTGACTCTCTTATGAAGATATAGACTATTAAAAATTAAAATTTTATTCAGCCCTCTAAAATTTTTGGCTTCACCCTTGTCAACATATAGTCACATAATGTAAATTATGTAATTCCATTAGGGGTATTCAAACGGTGGGTTCGATAATTAATTGAATCAAATTATTATTAATCGAATTACTCGAAACATGAAAATCTTTAATTGTTAATCGAATTAAATTTTTTTCAAATATTTTAACCAAACCGAAATATTTCGTGTAACGAATTAATCAAAATTTATATGTTTTTGTCTTTGGTTAAAATAAGTATATAACATAAAAATTATATTACTAATGTTTATTTTCTTTTTTAATAGTTCAAAAATATATTATATATTATATATTATTTATTTCGATTAATATAAAAATAATAGTTCAAAAATACATTGCTAATATAAAAAAATATAATATATATTATTTATTTTGGTTAATTTGGTTACTTCGGTTAATTACCCGATTTCAAATCAAATTAACCGATAACTGAAAATTTAAAAAATCATTAATCAACTTCAAAATCGAACTAAATTCGACCACTAACCGATTAACTGAATTAGACCAATTCGATCGATTAATTCAGTTTTAACCAAATTATCAACGCCCCTACAATAAGTTAAAAAGGTCAATTATATATATATATATATATATTAAGGCTTTCTAGTGAGGTGGTAAAAGTTTGTAGTGAGACTATTAGTGTAAAGATTTATATTCAAACCCTATATTAAAATCAATGCCTAAAAAGGTAGTAAAAGTCGTATGGTTTATAGAACGTGTAAATTGTTTCTGAATTTCCCTAATTTGAGATCTTCAAGAAGCCTAATCCCCCATTTGGGTAAATTTTTAGTAGTTGGAGACTATTGCTTCTTCTTTCGATTTAAGACTATTGGAAGACTTCACAGTTCTCAACATTATATAAAAATGCTAATACGAATTATTAATTTTATAAAAGAAATTCTGTAAATATAAAATAATTAAAATATGATTAGAAAATTAAAAAATAATAATAAATGTGAGATGAATATACAAATTATTAGATTAAATGCATTTGTTGAGAAAACGTGGGTAGCGTTGTAGACCCAAATAGTAGAAAAACCTAAATAATCCTAATGCACTATGAACATTAGGTTAGTGGTTCCAGGTTGGTTAAAAATCGTTTTTAATTTTTTTTTTGTCAATTTAAAGACTCAATTAATGTTTTTCTCAAACTACTTGAAATTGACTGAAAATCGAATTTGCTCAAATAAAGTTTAAAATATTTCCTCGTAGATAAAATAAATTTTCATCGTTAAAACTGGATTTTGTTTCCTATGAATAAAGTTTGCAAAAAAATGTAGGCAATAGGAAAGCAGAAACGATAATATTATTGTATACATCAACTAATAATATGAAAGTATTTAATGGGAGGATCACAAACCAATCAAAACCAAACATTTAGCCCAACGGAGAAGAAATACTGATATAACAAAAGAGAAGAAAGAGTACCTGAAATGGTAATGGATGAGGACGACGAGCATTCAGCTACGTTCAAAATTATTAGGAACAAAATCAAGAAGGAGATGAACAACCTAAATATATATAATTCGTAAAAGCAAAAACCCTAACAAAAATACAGTTTATAATGCTTAAGAAAGAAACAGAATTGGTTACCTCTTAACTTACAACTAAATTAAACTTAAAGGTTTCCCGGCCTGCACTCCGCAGCCAGATTGGACATAACTTCCATACCTGTTTTACTTTGATTAGACTATCAATCTCATATATATATATATATATTATTTTGGGTTAATATACCATTTCACATTTAAGTTTGGCTTCAATGTTCAATTTAATATATGAGGTTATTTTTTCCAATTCGGTACTTGAGTTTAGTTTGATTTTCAATTTGGTACCTAGATCAAACGGCATCATGTGACCCAATCAATGTTTGACATGCATGCTCTAGTAAAGAATAGATAGGTACCAAATTGAACATTGAAGTCAAACTTAGGTACTTAAACATGACAAAAAAAAAATCAAATATCAAATTGAAAAAACTCATGTACCAAAGTGAATACTGTGACCAAACTTAGGTGCCAAATTGGGAGAAAAAAAATGTAGGTACCAAATGACATCAACAATATACATAGTTGCTCAAGCATGATGCATTTCAAAATACCAAATTAGGACAAAAATAGCGTAGGTACCAAATGACATCAATAATATCCATAGTTGTTCAAGCATGATGCAGTCGAAAATGTAAATTTAAAATTTTATTTAACTCTGTGTATAAATATAAATGACTAATCTAAGTTTGTTTAAGTTCATACATATTATTTTATTTAATTTATAAAAATATGTTAAATTTATTTAACGCTTATTAATATTATATAAATTTCTTTTATTAAATTTGTAACCATTAAAAAACATAAAATTTCTTATATTTACATTACAATATTATAGATTTAATTTTCATATGATATAACTTACATAATATATAAAAATAAAATAAAATAAGATAAACATATTATAAAATTAAAAAACAAGTTGGGACAGGTTAGATATTAGAGGTCAAGTTCAACTCATATTTTAAACGAATTAAAATTTTATCCTAATTTTAAATTTTTTTTTTCATTCAATCCTATTAGGACCAAGGCTATCCAAGCACTTTGATATTTGATCCATCACTTTATCACTTAAGACATTGGGACAACTGGGTGTTTTATTTGTTGGCTTATTTAACTTGGGCTTTTTCATGTGATCTTTCCATAAGCAAATGGACTTTTAAGACATGATTTGCCGTGCCTCATAGCCATGATCAAATTTGGAGTTGTTGAAGAGGTTGAGATCGACATAACTTTGTAAATAAGGCTTGTGCTTATCTTTTGCATTTTTCTTGTCAGATTTATAGGTTGATTTTAATGAGATTAATCCTACTTTATCTTGGGATAAGATTGGAGGTTATTTATCTTGATTATTATACATAAGAAGAAGAGTTTATCTTGGACTCTGTAGATCGAATAGACTTCCATATTAAGCCTACAAATAGATAGCCTATCACGCCTCAAAATTCAACCTAGTAGTTTTGGGTTAGTAGAATTGGGTTTTTTTTTAACCGGAGGTTGAGTCAGATATCGGAAAAAAGGTCATAAATGAGTAATTTAAGCATGTGAGTGTCATAATAAAATTTTTGTTTTATTATTCAGCTCAAGACAAAATTTAATTTTGGGGTCTAATTTGAATAAAAATAATTTTTAATTAATTTAGAGTCTTTATGAAAAGAGAAGAATTAGGAGTGACCTAAAGGGCAAATTGCCCAAAATTTGAAATTAGTCTCATTCAACAGAACACCCACTATCTTCCCCTTCTTCTCAAAAACCCAAACTATTCAAAAGTTTTTCAAAACCTAAAAGTAGAGAGTTCTTTCAAAATCAAATCATTCATTTGGATATATTAACCTTCCAAACACCAAAACAATCCCCAATTTTAAACGAAAAACGTGTTTTCTTCCACAAATTCGTTATTGTTCTTCTTGAGTTCAAATCCTGAATTAGAGTTGTGGATAGTCATTTTGATTAAATCAAGGTAATATTTTGACTTTTTAGTATTAAATTAAGAGTGATGTTAATTCAAATAGAGTTTTAAACGATTATATTTGGATTTGATGTTTTTAAAGTAAGCTTGGATTAAAAAATGACAAATCTCGTAATCCTGAGTAAACCCATGTTTTCAAAGTTATTTTTGATTCATTCTAACCTAATTAAAATTTATTTCACTTTAATTTGATAGTTCATAACCGAATTTTTAAGAATTAAGCATTTTCCCTTTTTACATGTCCTTGAAAGCTTGAAATTTTTGAAAATTTTCGAAAATTTTCAAAAATTTTAGAATCACGGATTTAGGTAAATATGAAATTAAATGTTATTTAAGATGTTTGAAACTGAAATGGAGGTTTACCAACGAGGTTAGGGTGTCAAAACTTCAATTTCGACAAAACTAGCTAGTTTTCGATAGTGAGAAATGAGAGGCTTGAATTGTGTTTTTCTTGTTGTTTGGTTGTGTTCAAGGCTGTTTTTGATGAGTTTGGAATGTTTTTGTTATGTGTGTAAAGTTCAGGATCAATTGGGAGCCACTACGAGCAAGTCTAAAGGCAAGGGAAAGCTTGTTTGAGCTTTTATCTAATAAGCAAAAGCGTGATCGGTGAGTGTTCCGGAGTCACTACTGGTATGCACGATTCATAGTGTTAATTGGGAGCTTAGGATTAGCCTAAACCCTTATCCTAATTTCTAAGAGTAAGCATTTTCTATACTTTTTGCCTTGTTATGGAATTATGCCTAATGTATGACGAGTTGTGATATGTTATGCTATTATGATAGGTAATATGTGAGAATACTTGTATGTGATATATGATGTACTGATTTGAATGCAAACATATGAGGTCTAACATATGATAGCTCAATCAGTATTATTATGGCACTTGAAGTGCAATTAAATGTGATTTCGATAAGCATGCATTGTATATGAGATTGTGATGTGAATTAATGAGTATAAACAGAGGTTATGTGCATTAAAACATTGATTAAATATGTGTAAATGTGGATATTTTGGCCTTGCGATCTGCTGAAATCATTGGATATTGTTAGAGTTGTGTGACCCAAATTCTTTTGAAAAAAATAAAATACAATGGCAAAATAGGGGGATCTGTGGGGGGCGATGGCCATAGCTGTCGCAGATCCCCATTAAGCATAAAATGGATAGGGGTTGCGACCGGGGGCCCCCACAATACGGACCAAGCTGCACAAGTAGAATCCGTATATAACTACTCTTCTTCTATTTTGACATTGATTACACAAGTAGAATTCATATAGAACTACTCTCCTTCTATTTGACATTAATTAGAATAAGGTTTTTTAACCTAAAAATAGAAGAGTCAAAACTCCTCTTGTATCATTCAAATTTAACATTAATGAATTTTATTCTTCTCTACTTGTGGTTTTCCCCCGAAAGGGTTTCCATGTAAAATTTGTGTGTTCTTATTTTTCTTTCTTTTGCTTTATGATCATTCTATATTGCAATTATCAATGTTTAGTTTTTATAGATATAGTTGGCATGCCATAGGATTGTGAGTACTCACTTTTTTGTTTTGTGGTTTGGGCATTAAGGTCCCGAGATAGAATGAATAGATAAGGGAATGTCGAGCTAAACTCCATTCATCAGTACATATTGGTGTGTTGGAGAGTGTTTAGCTTTATGCTATACTTATGGGAGATGTTAGACTCTTTGAGTCATTGGTGTGATGGAGATTCGTTTATCCAATGTGTGGTGATGGAGCTCACTTTTATGTTTCATATTTCCAAGTTGCCAAATTATCATTTAATGAACTGTATATGAAATGTTGTGTGTAAATGCATGTAATTATATAAGCTAGACTTGTGAGTCATTAAAGCATGAATATGTTATTTTGTCTTGATGAATTATCATTAAATGAATTATATATATGAGTAGAGTGTAATTGCATGTGAGAGTATATGCTAGTTTTATGATTTAATGAATCGTGAATATGTTATTTTGACTTGATGAAAATATGGTTATGAGTGAGCCATAGTATGCTCTTGCTTAACATGTGACGTTGTGTATGATTAGTGGTAGTTTCGAACATTCACTGAGCTTATTTAAGCTCACACTCCACATTAACATCTTGTAGATAAGTAGTCACTTTCGGTGTGAGTGGAGCAGGGAAGGAAGTGTCTAAGTAAGGCAATATTTTTGAGTAGGTGATTTTTACGATTATTTTGAACTCACTGAATAAAGGCAAAGTGGGCTAGAGTTTTAGTTTTTATTAGTAACATTATTTTAGTAATTCTATCTTGGTTTTAGATTGACGGAATATGGATATTTTTTTGGAACTTCATTTGTGACTAAATTGACGTTTGAGATTAAGGTTGATAATGCATGTTAGATATTCATATTTAAATGTATGGATGTGGCATGATAAATGTTAAAATGATGTTAATAAGTTTAGTTAAATTAAACTATAATTGAGTGTTGATTAGAACTTAGTTTTGAGCATGGATAACATTTTAACTTGTGAATTTTTGGTATTTCAGGTAAATGTATCGGTACTCGGGATACAAATATCGATACATCGAAGTTGAGATGTTTCCAAAATTTGACAGAATCCAACTTTGGTATCGATACCTATATACGAATATCGATACTCATGATAAAAATATTGATACTTGCTCATTCGGTATCAGTACCTACGCGATTTTTGAGATTTATTAAAAATGAGCCTTAATTACGATTAAAACTATTCCTATTGTCATTTAAATGTATAAATTGGCCAATGAACTTTTCTTTAAATGTTCATTTTAGTAGTTGTTGTTCTTATTCGAAACCGTTAATGCATGTGATTAAGTTTCGTCTTGTAACATCCTGAAATTGGGCCTAGTAGGATTGAGCCCAATGGGCCTTAGGCGTAGTAGCGTTTAAAATTTTTGGAGAATAGGAGATCGACTTAAGTGCAAGTTGGACCTTTTAGATAAGTGATTTTGAAAGGTTAGGGGGCTTCTATGAAGTCCCGTTATCAAATATTAGCTTTGGGGAAATTTTGGTTTTAGGTGAAAAAAACCCTGGAAGTTGGCAGGTAGGCCTTAAGAATAAAATATGGAGAAAAGTGACACAAGTGCAGTGTGTGGCGTAGTGGCAAAGTGACGCCACTTAAGGACAAGGGAATGACACCACAAGGAAGGAAGGAGGTCCAAGGTTCTAGTTGTAGCGTTTGCATTCCTTTTAGATTATTTTTATTAAATGAATTTAGACCTTGGCCATAGGGTTATATTTAGTTGCGCATGGTTTAAGACACAAGGAGCTAGTTGATAAAGTGGCTAGCGGCGTGGATTCTGCTACAGGGGAGCCTGGGTTCGAATCTCATGAGAAGCAAGGGAGTATCTATTTTACGGATTGGACGGTAAGAGTTTCAGTTGAATTTAAACTCTACTGATGAAGGGATCCCACATCGGAAAGATACAAGGAATGAAGGTGAAGAGCTAGCTATATAAAGAGCATGCCAAGAGGAGAGTTAACATACCTTGGTGGGCGCTGGGCACAGGAGTGGTCGCAGCGCGGTTTAGCACCAGAGTCCTATTAGGTGTGTAACTCTCTCTCTACTCTAGTTGTAGAGCGGAAAATGCCGAAATGGGTCACGGCAATAGTAGCCTACACGAGCGCATGAAAGCGTGTGGGGCTTCGACGCGATAGTTGAGGCCATCGTGTAGTATTCTTGTGGGTTGGGGTTGCTTGGGCGCGATGGGCGAAGTGGGCCCAATGGGCCGTGGGCCCAATTGGAATAAATTGTATGATGATATAGTATATAGTGAACTAGACTAGGTGGAACCTATATCGTGGCTAGATTTGTGTTAGGTGGGCCACACGAGCGTGTGGGCCTAAATGGGCCAAAGTCAAGTTTTAGGCCCAATAGTCTAGTGGTGACCGAAAATGGTAGTCGAGCCACTCAGGGTAACATTAGACCTTCGGGAGGGCCATTGCAGGTGCAAAATTACGAAAATACCTTTGGTGGGTAAATTACGAAAAACCCTTGGTGGGTAAATTACGAAAATACCCTTGGTGGGTAAATTATGAAAATACCATTGGGAGGTAAATTACGAAAATACCCTTGGTGGTAAATTATGAAAATACCCTTGGTGGGTAAATTACGAAAGTACCCTTGGTGGGTAAATTACGAAAGTACCCTTGGTGGGTAAATTATGAAAATACCATTGGGAGGTAAATTACGAAAATATCCTTGGTGGTAAATTACAAAAATACCCTTGGTGGGTAAATTACGAAAATACCCTTGGTGGGTAAATTACGAAAATACCCTTGGTAGGTAAATTACAAAAATACCCTTGGTGGATAAAATTACGATTATACCCTTAGAGGTTGATTAGCATGATTATGTTGTTTTATGTCTATCGATTATGATGGGAATTCATGTTATACTTATATTTGATATATGTCTAGAATCGTAACATCTGCACACAATTATTATGTCATATTGCATGGGTATGATGAGAGGAGGGGGAAGATTGATATCTGTGACTTTGGGTCACCAGTGGTTTGGCACCACCAGTGGTTTGGTACCACATTTCGTGACTTTTGTCACCAGAGGTTTGGCACCTCATAGCGTCTCGTCCCCGTGGCTTAGCACCACAGTGGGTTGGCCCCACAGATGATATTATGGGATTGACGCCAGTGATTTGGTATCACACGTGGGTTGGCCCCACAACTTGTTATTTGTGACTTTGGGTCACCAGTGGTTTGGCACCACCAGTGGTTTGGCACCACAATATTGATGGATATCGTGACTTTAAGTCACCAGTGGTTTGGCACCACCAGTGGTTTGGTACCACACGGGGTAGAATCGGGAGTTTCGGATGGTTAGGTTTTGGGTTGCATGACATTCATATTTTTATATTAAATTGTGTAAGGGTTTAACACCGTTGGATGGGGATTTACACTCGAGTCTCGATGACTCACCCTTAGTTAAATTTTATGGTAATCATTAGATCATGGATTTGGGAGTGAGGTGGACTCGTGGAGGCTATACATATGTTTAATTGTAAACTCGTTTCTTTTATTTGACTTATTTTTATTTGGGTTTTGTTATGTAATAAGGCCTTGGGTATTTTACTTGGTTTGACATTCAATTTGGTTCTTGCTTATTATTAAATGTTCAATATGGGAATTTCCTAAACCCTTAATAACCATTTTCCAAAATATTAATAAACCGTTTCTTATTCAAAATTACCTAAACTTGACTTTTCACAACAAATATAATGAACACAAACTTTTTAATGAACACACAGTATGTAGACATTCCTTTCATGTGACATGCCGGATCCGGTCAGTAACGTTTAAATTTGAGTTTGGGGTGTTACAAGTATGGTATCGAGCCTAGGTTCAAAACTTCATTGTGGATTTGGGTTCAAAATGTTTTCAAAGGATGGTTTAGAAATATATATATATCTTTTACGTAAGTATGGCACTTGAGTCTCAGACACCAAATCAGTAAGTTTCCTTTTACTATATTCCATTATATGATGAATGATTGTATTTATTCTGCGATGTGTGGATGTGATATAAGAATTGTATGTATGTGTGAAAATATCATTTGCTTGGTGGTAGATAGTTGGTTATGTGAAGGGTTCCAAGATTTAATTAGAAAGTATATTAGTTTTATTAAGATTAGAGTGCGTAACAAGAGCGTAGTGTGGTGGGTTAGGATGTGTATTTGTTAGTAGTTGGAAATTTGAGGATGAAATTTCTTTAAGGAGGGTAGATTTGTAACATCCTGAAATTGGGCCTAGTAGGATTGAGCCCAATGGGCCTTAGGCGTAGTAGCGTTTAAAATTTTTGGAGAATAGGAGATCGACTTAAGTGCAAGTTGGACCTTTTAGATAAGTGATTTTGGAAGGTTAGGGGCTTCATGAAGTCCGGGATCAAATATTAGCTTTGGGGAAATTTTGGTTTTAGGTGAAAAAAACCACGGAAGTTGGCGGTGTAGGCCTTAAGAATAAAATATGGAGAAAAGTGACACAAGTGCGATTGTGTGGTGTAGTGGCAAAGTGGCGCCACTTAAGGACAAGGAATGACACCACAAGGAAGGAATGAGGTCCAAGGTTCTAGTTGTAGCGTTTGCATTCCTTTTAGATTATTTTATTAAATGAATTTAGACCTTGGCCATAGGGTTATATTTAGTTGCATGGTTTAAGACACAAGGAGCTAGTTGATAAAGTGGCTAGCGGCGTGGATTACTGCTCTGAGGGAGCACAGGTTGAATCTCATGAGAAGCAATGGAGTATCTATTTTACTGATTGACGGTAAGAGTTTGATTGAATTTAAACTCTCTCGATGAAGGGATCCCACATCGGAAAGATACAAAGAATGAAGGTGAAGAGCTAGCTATATAAACAAAGATGCCAAGTGGAGAGTTAACATACCTTGGTGGGCGTTGGGCACAGGAGTGGTCGCAATGCGGTTTAGCACCGAGTCCTATCGTGTGTAACTCTCTCTACTCTAGTTGTAGAGGCGGCAAATGCTTAGAAGTCTCGGTCACTTGTAATAGTAGCCACACGAGTGATGCGGCCATGATATGAGGCTTTCAGCGATAGTTGAGGCCATCAAGTAGTATTCTTGTGGGTTATTTGCTTGGGCGCGATGGGCGAAGTGGGCCCAATGGGCCCGTGGGCCCAATTGGAATAAATTGTATGATGATATAGTATATAGTGAACTAGACTAGGTGGAACCTATATCGTGGCTAGATTTGTGTTAGGTGGGCCACACGAGCGTGGGCCTAAATGGGTCGAAGTCAAGTTTTAAGCCCAATAGTCTAGTGGTGACCGAAAATGGTAGTCGAGTCACTCAGGGTAACATTAGACCTTCGGGAGGGCCATTGCAGGTGCGAAATTACGAAAATACCCTTAGTGGGTAAATTACAAAAATACCCTTGGTGGGTAAATTACGAAAATACCCTTGGTGGGTAAATTACGAAAATACCATTGGGAGGTAAATTACAAAAATACCCTTGGTGGTAAATTACAAAAATACCCTTGGTGGGTAAATTATGAAAATACCATTGGGAGGTAAATTACGAAAATATCCTTGGTGGTAAATTACGAAAATACCTTTGGTGGGTAAATTACGAAAATACCCTTGGTGGGTAAATTACGAAAATACCCTTGGTAGGTAAATTACGAAAATACCCTTGGTGGGTAAAATTACGATTATACCCTTAGAGGTTGATTAGCATGATTATGTTGTTTTATGTCTATCTGATTATGATGGGAATTCATGTTATACTTATATTTGATATATGTGTAGAATCGTGACATCTGCATACACGAATTATTATGTCATATTGCATGGGTATGATGAGAGGAGGGAAGATTGATATCTGTGACTTTGGGTCACGGTGGTTTGGCACCACCGGTGGTTTGGTACCACATTTCGTGACTTTTGTCACCGGAGGTTTGGCACCTCATAGCGTCTCGTCCCGTGGCTTAGCACCACGATTGGGTTGGCCCCACGATGATATTATGGGATTGACGCCAGTGATTTGGTATCACACGTGGGTTGGCCCCACAACTTGTTATTTGTGACTTCGGGTCACCAGTGGTTTGGCACCACCAGTGGTTTGGCACCACAATATTGATGGATATCGTGACTTTAAGTCACCAGTGGTTTGGCACCACCAGTGGTTTGGTACCACACAGGGTAGAATCAGGAGTTTCGGATGGTTAGGTTTTGGGTTGCATGACATTCATATTTTTATATTAAATTGTGTAAGGGTTTAACACCCGTTGGATGGGGATTTACACACTGAGTCTCGATGACTCACCCCTTAGTTAAATTTTCTGTAATCATTAGATCGTGATTTGGGAGCCGAGGTGGACTCGTGGAGGCTATACATATGTTTAATTGTAAATTCGTTTCTTTTATTTGACTTATTTTATTTGGGTTTTGTTATGTAATAAGGCCTTGGGTATTTTACTTGGTTTGACATTCAATTTGGTTCTTGCTTATTATTAAATGTTCAATATGGAATTTCCTAAACCCTTAATAACCATTTTCCAAAATATTAATAAACCGTTTCTTATTCAAAATTACCTAAACTTGACTTTTCACAACAAATATAACGAACACCAACTTTTTAATGAACACACAGTATGTAGACATTCCTTTCATGTGACATGCCAGATCTGGTCGTAACGTTTAGGCCGAGTTTGGGGTGTTACACGTCTGTTGTTGTAGCATCCTGTCACTTGAGTTCGGTGACCGGACTGGGTTAGGGGTGTTACACAACCAATACGCATGGAAGATGCATTGATTAAGGGAGTGCTGTACTGATTTGATTAAGTTATCTTTATTATTTTCCCTTGAATTTTTGCGCTCTATTAGTATGTATTCTTTGTGAGAGATTAAGCCATTGTAAGTGAGGTTTTGGGTGAGTGGTTGTGACAAGTTGGGGCTAGCTATTGGGACAGCAATTACTTCTTTGTGTAATGTGTAACAGCCCGATTTAGGGCCTAATCAGAATAGTGGTGCGAGACCACAAATTCAAAGTAGAAATATGTATTTTAATGATTTTTATGAGGCTTATGAGGTATTTCTATGATTGTGTGAAAATTTCATGAAGGAATTTTATTAATTAGTAAACAATTTGTCCATTAGGACTAAATTACAAGGATTAGAAAATATGAGAATCTAGAAGCTTTAAGTATGAAATAGCATCATAAAAATTATTAGAGTCCTTATTTAGCAATTAGACCATTATATGTTAAGATGGATAAAAATAGGCATGGGAAGGAAAAATTTCAAGAAAGGATCATTAAGGCATTTTTGTCATTTGGTAAATAAAAGATTAAAAAGGAAAAAAGAAGTCAAAATTGTATCCATCTTCTTCTCCTTGGCCGAAATTCCCTAAAGAAGACATAGCGAGGGTTTGTTCATCTTTCAAGCTTGATTGTAAGTGTCTCTTTGCCCTGTTTTCAATGTTCTTCGTATTTTTGAGATCCTCGTAGCTCGATTTAGCTATTTCTAGCTATATTTTGAGCTAGGGTTTATGTTCAAAAATTTACCCATGTATGACATGCATGTATTTTGATGTTTTAAGGAAGAATATGAAAGTTTGATGTATGATAAACATCTTTTTCAAAGTGATTTTCATGAAAAATGCATAAAAGGACCAAATTGTAAAAGTTATAAAATTGGTCATACATGAGTGAAATAGTGGAAATTAAGGGCTGTTGTAGTTAAGAGAATAATTCGGCTAAGCTTAAAATACAAAGAAGTTGAATAAAAATCATTTTACGAGCTTAGGGGCAAAAATGTAATTATGAGAAAGTATAAAGGCAAAATTATAATTTTGCCAAAGTGTGATTCATGAGTCGATTTAATCAATGTGAGTATTAAATAAGTGAAATTGTCATTATAGATCAAGAAAAGAGAAGCCCGGACCGAAACCGGGGCAAGAACAAGGTTGCGGACTAAATCGAACATCTATATACATTTTGAGTACCGAGGTAAGTTTGTGTGAAATTAAGGTTACATGTGTTACTATGTTTAAATTACTTATTATTTTGTGAAATGCTTATTATATCCATGAAGTCGATTAATAATGTCTTGTTGAAAAAATGAATGAGTACATGTAAATTGAAGTCCCAGTTGAAGACTCGGAATAACGAGGATACCTATATCATGCTAAGAGATAAGGAAGGTCCCGTATAAGACCATATCTAGGATATGGTATCGACAGCGAATGTAGGTCCCGTTTAAGACCATGTCTGAGACATGGCATCGGCACCGAACGTAGATCCTGTATAAGACCATGTTTGGGATATGGCATCAGCATCGAATAAGGAAGGTCCTGTATAAGACCATGTCTGAGACATGGCATCAACACCATATAAGGAAGGTCCCATATAAGACCATGTCTGAGAAATGGCATCGGCACCATATAAAAAATGTTCCGTATAAGACCATGTCTGGAACATGGCTTCGGCACCAAAAGAAGATCTCGTTTAATACCATGTCTGGGACATGGCATTGACATCGAGCTAAGAGATCCTGTGTAAGACCATATCTGGGATATGGCATCGGCATCAAGAGGTGATCCCATGTAAGACCATATTTGGGATGTGGCATTGGCATCGAGATACATACATGATGAGATTGAATATCCTCCGATATTCTGGGTAATTCATCGGATAAAAGAGCTAAGTATGTAAAGGTGACAAAAGAGTTAAGCATGTAAAGATGATATAGAGCCAAGTTATACAAGGATTGCATTGAGCTCCATTTATGTTAAGGATGATGAAGATGTTGAGTTTATATTTATAATTGCATAAGTGCTAAACTATGTGACTAAGTGAATACAGATACCATGAGTAAAATACAAGTTATGAAATCATAATGTGATATGTGATGGGTAAGAGTAAGTATGAGTAAGTATGCCTAAGCATTTGAGACTTATGTTGCTATTGTTTCATGAGATGGAAGAGTTTATTATGAGGAATGATGTTGCTATATAAATTTCATGCAAACTTACTAAACTATATGCTTACCCCTCTCTTTTCCTTTTTCCTTGTAGTATCGCCAAGCTAGCTCGGGGATCGTAAAATGTCGGAGCTCGGATCACACTATCAATCACTATTTTGGTGTAACAAAGTTGATTTATTTGAGTATGACATGTATAGGAACTTGATCATTTTGAGTTATGTCATATTGGGAGCCAAAGTGTTGGCTATTAAGGTTACTTACTCTTTTTGTATATGGCCAATAGAAATTGGCCAATATTTGTCATGTTTTATTCATTAATGATGATGAGTTTTATGATGAGAAAGTTTATGCAATCGATGGAGTTATATGTGAGGAGTATGAATGATGATTTAGGGGATCCTTCATAGTGTATGATTGCTATGTTATGTACTACTTGAGTTGGTATAAGTGTGTTTATGTTTCAGGGTGGCAATTGGCTTGGAAAATAGCCTCTAATTATCCACACGGGCGTGTGTCTAGGCCGTGTGTGACACACGGTCAGCCCCATGGGTGTGTTAATAGGCCGTGTGTCCCCTGCATCAACTTGCGAGAATTTGATTCGTCATACGGGCTAGCACACTGGCGTATGCCCAGGCCGTGTGCTCTTTAGAGGTTGATGATGTCATAAACAAAGAGGTCCATGGGCGGAGTGTTGGAACGCCGCACCCCCATGGCGCAGCAAAATAAAATTAATTTCGACGATCCAAACCATGAATCCATGTGTGAGGATGAATCGGGGTGAAATAAAGGTTTTGGAATTACCGAAACTTCAATCTGAGTAGACAGCGACGCCTCGGCAACAAGAATTTTGATATACTGTCGAACCAAGCTGCAACCTTTTCTGATGTCGGCCTCTACGTAATCCACCGGTTTGACTATGAACGGAAGAAATCTCCAAAACTATTTTTGGAGGTTTATTTGCTTGACGGCTGCTAGACCTAACAAGCAATATCTTAGGGTTTTTTTATAAGGTCTGTATCTTTTATTACCTTTTATATAATTGGTATATCTTTAATGAATCATAAAATTAAATTAATATAATAAAGTTTTTAACCGAAAATTATAATTACATTAATTATATCCAAAATTATAATTACATTAATTATAACATAGATTTGATAAACTATATTTATTTAAATTTATATCTGAACCAAATTCATATATTAATAGAACTATGTTCTCATTATGTGTACAACATCCTTGTACATATATAATATGTTCAATATTTGATTGTCCAATTAAATTAATTCTTTAATTAATTTAATTCATGTGACAACCAAACACAATACCAATTATGTTTTATTCCGTTCATTTCAACCATAGGGTGTGACCTTGTAGGTTCTTGTAACGTTAGCAGTAAAAGTAGAACGATTCTAATGTTACAAACAATGAGTGACATCTAGCAATGCATCATTGCTACCTAAGTTACAAGAAGTCATGATTCGACATAACCTTTCGTGATTAACCTTTCATGCATTAATCCTTAAGTCCTTTATCTCTGGAACGGACACAAGTTATGGAATAGTCACACTTGCATAGTCCATCCCATGTTTCTTGATATCTTGAGTAGACTATGATATACAAATTAGTATGACATCTCATATCAACTTATTTGAGCATTAATCAAGTGGCCTAAGATATTACTCCTATTATGTAGGAGGGACTTATCCTATATTGATCAACCATATCCCTCTACATAGGTTGTGGTATATCCAATATCAGCCTTTATAGAACAACCTATTATGGTGTACATTTGACTGTATCAAAATATACAACTCACGATGTTGGGATACTGATGATCTCAAGTCTGAGGATCATATACATATTAATCACTATGAGTAATGTTGTGACAATCACATAACAATCCAAGAAACATACTCATAGTGGGTCAATCCAATATGTTGTTCTCTAACACACATATTCATGCATTGATTTTGACACACCATATCAATGACAACTCTTTATCATCAATCAACTACATGTTAGTCTTAATGCATTATTGTTGTCCTAGTCAACAATAATACTTGACTAAGGATCTTTTAAGAATAATCATATTATTCTCAGGACATTATTATAAAACAGTTTTTTTGTACACACAGAAAGAAAAACTGAAATAATAATGACAATGCTTTATATTAATAAACATGGTAAATCAAGTATGTTATTACAACCATCTCATGATTGATCTTTGGGCATACTCTTACAATCTCCCACTAGTACTAAGACCAATCTCTCATATATCTAATACCAAGTGACTTAGTGTGACGATCATGCTTCTGCTGTGTCAGAGGCTTGGTTGGGGATCAGCAATGTTATCATCTTAGGTACTCTGCATATCTCTACATCCCCTCGATCGATAATCTCTCGAATAAGATGGTAGCGCCTAAATATATGTTTGGATCGCTGGTGAGATCTGGGTTCTTTAGCTTGTGCAATGGCTCCATTGTTATCACATCAGAGTTCTATAGCATGTGATATGCTAGGCACAACCCCTAGTCCAGTAATGAACTTCTTGATCCAAACTGCTTCTTTTGCTACCTCACTGGCTGCAATATACTCGGCCTCTGTTGTAGAATCAGCTATTGTACATTAATTTGAACTCTTCCAGCTCACAGCACCACTATTAAGGCAAAACACAAAACCTGATTGCGATCGAGAATCGTCCTTTTTGGTTTGGAAGCTGGCATTAGTGTAACCTTTTACACTTAACTCTTCCTCACCTCCATATATTAGGAATGTATCCTTAGTTCTTCTTAAGTACTTAAGGATATTCTTGACTGTGGTTCAGTGACCTTCACCGGGATCTACTTGGTACTTGCTCTTCATACTTAAGGCATATGAGACATCTGGACAGGTACATAACATGGCATACATGATAGATCCAATAGCGGAAGCATATGGAATTTTACTCATGCGTTCTCTCTCTTGGGGTGTTGAAGGACACATTTCCTTCGAGAGTGAAATACCATGTCTCATAGGTAAGAATCCTCTTTTAGATTCTTCCATACTGAGCTTTTTTAGTACTTTATCTATGTATGTACTTTGGCTTAGACCTAGTAGTCGTCTTGATCTATCTCTATAGATCTTGACTCCTAAGATGTAAGTGGCTTCGCCCAAGTCCTTCATAGAAAAACAACTTCCTAACCAGGTCTTAATAGACTGCAAGATAGGTATGTCATTTCCCATGATAAGTATGTCATCCACATGTAGTACCATGAATGTGATAGTGCTCCCACTAACTTTCTTGTAAACACATGGTTTATCTTTATTTTTGATAAAACCAAATTCTTTGATTGCATCATTAAAATGAAGATTCCAACTTCGAGAAGCTTGCTTTAATCCATAAATGGATCTTTGTAGCTTACATATCTTTCTAGCATCCTTTGGATTGACAAAACCTTCAGGTTGTGTCATGTAAACATCCTCTTCAAGTTTCCCGTTAAGGAAAGCTGTTTTGACGTCCATCTACCAGATTTCATAATCATGAAATGCATCTATGGCAAGTAAGATCCTGATGGATTTAGACATAGCTATAGGAGAAAAGGTTTCATCATAGTCAACACCATGAATTTGGCGAAAACCTTTAGCGGCTAATCGCCCCTTGTATGTTTGTACATTACCATCTATGTCAGTTTTCTTTTTGAAAACCCACTTGCACCCTATAGGTTTAACCCCTTCGGGTGGGTCAATCAAAGTCCATACTTGGTTTTCATACATGGAATCCATCTCAGATCTCATGGTCTCAAGCCATTTCTCGAGTCCGGGTTAAAACGCTTCTTGATAAGTCCTAGGCTCATCTTGATCTATAAGAAGAATGTCACCATGCGTTGTAATGAGAAATCCATATCTCTCTGGTGCATGGTGTTCTCTTAAAGATCTGCGCAGTGGTTGTGTTTCTACAACAGTTACTTGTTCCTCAATTTTTTGTGGAACTTGCTGTTGTTCTATCTCTGGTTCAGTGGTATCTTGTGATTCTTGAATTTCTTCAAGTTCAATCTTTCTCCCACTTCTTTTTCTAGAAATAAATTCTCTCTCTAGAAAGACACCAGTCCGAGCAACAAACATTTTGTTCTTAGTTGGATTAAAGAAATAATATCCTTTGGTTTCTTTCTGATACCCCACAAAAATACACCTTTCAGATTTGGGTTCAAGCTTAGTAGACGTCTGACGTTTAACATAAGCTTCACAACCCTAAATTTTCATAAAAGACATACTGGGACATTTCCCAGTCCACATCTCATATGGCGTCTTTTGAACCGATTTAGATGGAACACGATTTAGTGTAAAAGTAGCTGTCTCAAGTGCATGTCCCCAAAAAGAAGCCGATAGATCAGCATGAATCATCATGGATCGAACCATATCTAACAGAGTTCGATTTCTTCTCTCAGATACTCCATTCCATTGAGGAGTACCAGGAGGAGTAAGTTGTGAGACAATCCCACATTCCTTCAAAAGATCATCAAACTCTAGGCTTAAATATTCTCCACCTCGATCAAATCGAAGTGACTTGATAGTTTTGCCTAGTTGATTTTGTACTTCATTTTTGAATTCCTTGAACTTTTCAAGAGACTCAAACTTATGGTGCATGAGATAAACATACCCATATCTACTTAAATCATCAGTAAAAGTAATGAAGTAGTGAAATCCACCTCTGGCCTGTGTATTTATTGGTCCACATACATTAGAATGTATTAGGCCCAATAAATCACTAGCTCATTCACTTTTACCAGTAAAAGGAGATTTAGTCATTTTTCCCAATAAGCAAGATTCACATACTTCAAATTGTTCAAAAACAAATGAATTCAAGAGACCATCTTTATGGAGTTTGGATATGCGTTTCTCACTTATGTGGCCCAAACTACAATGCCAAAGATAAGTTTGATTTGAGTCATTTATTTTAGATCTTTTAGTATTTATGTTGTAAATGGGATTCATTTGATCTAAAATATAAAGGCCATTAATCAATTGTGTCGAACCATAGAAAACATTATTGATATAAAAGGAAGAACAATTATTCTTAATAATTATCTCAAAATCAATTTTGTCTAAACAAGAAATTGAAATAATATTTTTTGTCAAACTAGGCACAAAATAACAATCCTCTAAACATATATCAAGTCCACTAGGCAAAGATAAAGTATATGTTCCCACAGCTAATGCAGTAGCTTTTGCTCCATTTCCAACTCGTAGGTCCACATCTCCTTTAGCCAAAGTCCTACTCCTTTGTAGTCCCTGTACAGAAGTACAAATATGAGAACCACAACTAGTATCTAATACCCAAGAAGTAGTAGTTGATAAATTAATATCAATAACATAAATACCTGAAGCAGACGTTCGCTTGTTTTGGCCTTCTTGACTTCCTCAAGATAGATAGGGCAGTTCTGCTTCCAATGTCTAGTCACACCACAATGAAAGTAGTTTCCTTCCTTAGACACCCCACCTTTAGGTTTCAGTGCAACCTTTCCTTTTCCAAGCTTGGGCTTACCTTTGCCCTTGGGCTTTGTCTAAACTTTGGCCTTTCCCTTGCCCTTGTTGTTACGGACCATCAATATGGGCTTGGGTCCAACCTTTTTCATGTTACCTTCAGCAGTTCGTAACATACTGAGCAACTATCGCAGAGTCTTGTCAATTTCATTCATATTGAAATTGAGGACAAACTAGCTATAGCTATCCAAAACGATTGCAGAATAACATCAGTGGCCAACTCTTGGCTCAATGGAAACCCAAGCTCAGACAGACTTTCAATATAGCCAATCATCCTAAGGACATGAGGTCCTACTGGGCTTCCTTCAGCCAACTTACATTGGAATAGGGCCTTAGAGATATCGAACCTCTCTTGCCGTGCTTGCCCCTGATAAATTTCTTTCAGGTGCTCGATCATATCATAAGCAACCATGTCCTCAGGTTGCTTCTAAAGCTCAGGATTCATAGTGGCAAGCATAGACATCCAACATCTACCATGTCATTGAGATACTTCTTGTAAGCATCTCTATCAGTCCTCGAGGCATTAGCAGGTGGTTCATTAGGAAGTGGTTGTTCAATGACATATAATTTTCGTTCTTATTTGAGGACAATCCTCAAGATACGGTACCAGTTAAGAAATTCAAACCATTCAATTTGTCCTTCTTAAGGACCGATCGCAATGAGAGTGTGCTAGTGTTTGCAGCCATAATATATCTACAACAATTAAATATGCGTGTGAGTAAATTTACCAAGATTATATCAATCATTAAAAAGACTTTATTAAATGATGTTCCCACTAGTTTATTTCAAAATTAATAACCCTCATATATTAATTTCAAAAAAACTTTCTCAAAAGTATTTCTAGTGGGTTAAGGATCTATATTTCACCTCCTCTTAAGTCAGCTTTGGCTTTACTCTCAAGACTATGGTTATTTAGGTAAGCAACATTTGCTAATTACATCATATGTAACTCCTAACATTTGGTGAACAACTCTTGTTCTAATCATCTTATGATTTATTCAATTTACTTGCCTCTAGGTTTCTAATCCTATTAGAGTAACCTAGTTAAGTCATTAACCAATTTTTAACCAGCGAATATCACTTGTTTATTCTTCACGTTTAACCAAGATAAATACTAGTACTTCGCTTTGGCAAAACCTATGTAGTATTGATCGAGGCCTTAACGAGGGCAAAATTGGAAGGCCAGGTTGACTTAATATTTTAATAGAGGGATTTTATTAAGGTTGTTGCATCTCACAATTATGGTCTACTTTAGCCCATTTAGTCTTTTAATCGATCTCATCAATTAATGAGGTTTATTATTATCAAATTTTAATATATATTAAAAAATGGCATGCTTTAGACATCCATAGCATCTCATACATGAATAAATAAAGCAATAAATAAATGCAATAGTTATAGCCCATAAACTAAGGTGGTTCAACCCAAGCCAATGGGAGAACCAAAAGGAAACCTAAAGGTGTAAGCCGTTTTACAAGCTATCAATCCACAATAGATGTCCCAACTTCCTTCTCGTCTAGCCCACAACAACTCTTGCAAATTACAATATGCAGAAACTCATTTTACATACGAGGGAGTAAGATGAGAAGAGAAATACAAGAGAATAGTAGAAAGGCATGACACGCAGGCCGTATTTATATATAAAAAAATACAACCTTTTATCGAATGGGTCATCGGGCTATAACTATGCATTTCAAACACCATGCATGTCAAGAATAGCATACATAATTCAACAATTTGCTAAGGTGAATTATTAAAATATCCTTTCAACCTTTTGCAGCCTACCAAGTTTATTAATTTTGTTAACAAAACATACTGTAAGAAGATGGGGTCTGAGGCAGTCGGAGGAAGTGGCCGATTTGATAACCTTTATCAATAGAATTGTGTTTTCAGGATTTTTATCCTTGAGGTTTCATATCGGAACAACCCTTGTTCCACTAGCCAGTTAACTCTTACTGGAAACAGTAAATACCACCGTTTCATCATTACAAATATGTTAATAGTTAACTGTAATAACATAAAATCGAATAGGCCACAACACCATGATTAACATTTAATCAATTTTTGAAAGGAACAGTAATCAGGTTATGCTTAAACATTTAAACAATCGAAAATGCAATAAAATTAAAACATGCATCTCATACAATTGCATCACCTAAGTATTTAAATCGGAGTCCGTATCACACAAGTGGCTCTGATACCACTGTTGGAATGCCAGCACCCCCATGACACAGCAAAATAAAATTAATTCCTGCGATCCAAACCATGAATCCATGTGTGAGGAACGAATTGGGGTGAAATAAAGATTTCAAAATTACCGAAACTTCAATCTGAGTAGACAACGATGCCTCGGCAACAAGAATTTTGATCTACTTGAACCAAGCCGCAACCTTTTTCGATGTTGGCCTCTACGTAATCCACCCGATTTGACTATGAGCGGAAGAAATCTCCAAAACTATTTTTGGAGGTTTATTTGCTTGACGGCTGTTAGACCTAACAAGCAATCTCTTAGGGTTTTTTTTATAAGATCTATATATTTTATTACCTTTTATATAATTGGTATATCTTTAATGAATCATAAAATTAAATAAATACAATAAAGTTTTTAATCTAAAATTATAATTACATTAATTATATCCGAAAAATATAATTACATTAATTATAACATGGATTCGATAAACTATATTTATTTAAATTTATATAGAACCAAATTCTTATATTAATAGAACTATGTTCTCATTATGTGTACAACATCCTTGTACATATATAATATGTTCAATATTTGATTGTCCAATTAAATTAATTCTTTAATTAATTTAATTCATGTGACAACCAAACACAATACCAACTATGTTTTATTCCGTTCATTTCAACCATAGGGTGTGACCCTGTAGGTTCTTGTAACGTTAGCAGTAATATTAGAATGATTCTAATGTTACAAACAATGAGTGGCATCTAGCAATGCATCATTGCTACCTAAGTTACAAGAAGTCATGATTCGACATAACCTTTTGTGATTAACCTTTCATGCATTAATCCTTAAGTCCTTTATCTCTGGAACGGACACAAGTTATGGAATAGTCACACTTGCATAGTCCATCCTATGTTTCTTGATATCTTGAGTAGACTATGATATACAAATTAGTATGACATCTTGTAACATCCTTAAAATAGGGTCTCTGCATTTTGCATGTGTTTGCATGTGACAGTATGCTTACTATGCTAGTTTAGCATGTTTTGGGGTCCAGGCATGACCTCGGGTTAGGCCTGAGTCATGGCCAAAATTTTTGTTTTGGTGCCTAGGAAGAGGAAGCTAAGAAAGTTAGGGGTTAAAAGAAATTATGGGAGGATTTAGACTCAGGAATTGCCTTGGTAAAGTGGCAAGGAGGCGCCACTTAAGGCCTTAAGCAGTGATGCCACATGCAGGGAAGGGAGCTCAGGTTCGAGCAGTAGAAATCCCTTTCTGCTTATTCTTTTTCACGCCAGGAGCAAGGAAGATGTGTGCTCAGGTAGGACTCTCTTGGATGGATGTGAATTGAGTCAACAAATTTGAAATGGATGGAAAGGAGAAAATTATGGAGGGTGACTCATTCAAACTATTTTGAATAGGTGGTTAGGAGGATTTTTAGGAATCGGCTAAGGGAGCTTAGTGTTGGCCGAATGCCAAACATTAAGGGGTGAGGGAGGAATCGGTTGGGTTAGCAAAAGGGTGTGCTGAATGTTCTTAATGAATTTGGGGAGCATTTCAGCTAGTTGAGAGAGTTTCCTTTCTCTTTCATCTTGGGTCAAGCTGAAACCTCATTTGCATCTTTTCTTTTTCTATTTCGACAATAGGGGGCTTGGCCAAATCACTTTTGCTATTTCACTAAAGAGCCGGACTTTCACTTTCTTTTCTCTCTATTTTTGCTAAAAGCCGAAACCAACATCTTCACCTCTATGCTACATCTTTTCCTTCTCTCAAACCTCTTGTGCCGAAAGTTCTTTCATTCTCCTTTGCCGAATCCTCTTCATTCCCATTCCCTTTTTCTTCTTCATCTCTAATATCTTCAAAGCTGAAACTTTGTTGAGTTTTCTTCTTCTTCTCTTCTCTCTAGTGATTGACTGAATACTCTGCTCATAAATCCCTCTCTTCTTGCGTTTTCTCTTTAGTATTCTAAGTGCCGAAACCCATCTCTTCCTTGGTTCTCAAAGTCGAACCTCAAACCTTGGTGTGGTAAGTTTTGTTACTTCATCTCTTTTCTCTCTATATTTCTTAGGGTGTATGGCCGAATCTTCTTAGTAGTCTCACCCTCTCTTTTGGATGCCGATTCCCTTATCTTTGGTGCTAGGGCCGAATCTTTGCAAAAGTCGGAGGGATCTCTTGCATTAAGGAAGAGGTGACGCCAACGTGTAGATTCTCGGGTTTCATTTGGATCTGGCTTGGATTTAGATCTTGTAGATCTTTGGGATTTGGTTAAGCGATATAGGTAAGGGTTCTAACGTGTTTCGGATCTGTCTCTTATTCTTTTAAAAGTCGAAGGCTAATCATTTGTGTGTATTAGTGCTTGGCCGATTGCAAGGGGATCATAAAGTAGTTTCGAGATTTGGTTGGAAACCAAATTGGCACTAAGGTAAGGTGTTATCTTCATGCGACATATCCTTCGGGATTCCTAGTTGAGCCGAATGGGCCTTTGAGAACTAACTAAGTGTTGGTCGATTGTAGGAAGGGGGAAGACAATGTTTCGGGATTTTGCTTAGATCTACGAATAGTCAGGTGTGTAACGCTTGCACACTTCATTAGTAGTATATGTATATTATGTTACTGTTATAGCCATTAAAACCGGTAGCTATGCCTTGTGGGCATGAGTGTAGACTCCGGGTAAGTCCCCTGATTATGGATCTCGATATATGCTATCATGTCACTATTAAATGTTATGCCATGTGTTACTTTGCATCATCATATGTTATTATGCCACGATTGATATGAACATGATGGTGGGATTGATGAGAGGAGGGGGAAGAATTATTTTGGACTGTCACCAGTGGTTTTGACCACACGACGGGTTGGCCCCATCTTTGATATTATAATTTGTGACTAAGTCCCAGTAGTTTTGACCACCAGTGGTTTTGACCACATATGAATATTGTGACTCGTCCCAGTGGTTTGGTACCACAGTGGGTTGGCCCCACATGTTGATTATGGGATTGTCATCAGTGGTTTTAACCACACGATGGGTTGACCCATCACTTGATTTGTGACTACAGTCATCAGTGGTTTTGACCACACCGATATATATATTTGTGACTACGGTCACCAGTGGTTTTGACCACACGGGGTAGATAAAGGAGATTGGTTGGTTAGGTTATGGGGTTTGCATGATTTTCATGTTATAATGATGATTTGTGTAAGTGCTTGCACTATCGGGTAGGGGGATTTATACACTGAGTCTTGGTGACTCACCCCTTCCCTTATATTTTATAGATGAGGTGTATATTGTGGATATGGAGCCGGGGAGGACTCGTGGCGGCCATGCATGCTAGTTTCGGGTTTTTATTTAAAATTTCTATTTTTGGTTTTATTTATTTACATCAATTTGGTTTTGGTTTTGTAATAAGGCCGCTAAGTATTAATTTGGGTTTTTATTTTTAGATTATAGTTTAATTATTTTATGCATATGTTTTATAATTTGATTTGCTTTATTAACTGGAATTAAATCGAAGTTTACAAAATTATACTCTATATCAAGTTTTTCAATGTTACCATCGGGTGACATTATTCACAAGGTAATGACAAAGTTAACAAAGATGATTTCAAACCTAAACTTTCAAACAAACTAGTAACAACAACCGGATTTTCGAAGCAAGAGTTTCTTTGAATTCTAAAGCAACCTAAAAATGTTTCCAACATCACTTTTTATAGGGTTGCTAAACCCTTAGAACGATAAAAGAGTTTTCTAAAAAAAATAAACTGGGAAACTTGTTTATTCAACCATTTTCACCCCGTAACATGCCAAATTCGGTCATGGTATGTTGACCGGGTTTGAGGTGTTACACATCTCATATCAACTTATTTGAGCATGGCCATGAATTTCTAGTCTCACTTAATCAAGTGGCCTAAGATATTACTCCTATTATGTAGGAGGGACTTATACTATATTGATCAACCATATCCCGCTACATAGATTGTGGTATATCCAACATCAGCCTTTATAGAACAACCTGTTATGGTGTTCGTTTGACTGTATCAAAATATACAACTCACGATGTTGGGATAATGATGATCTCAAGTCTGAGGATCATATACATATTAATCACTATGAGTAATGTTGTGACAATTACGTAATAATCCAAGAAACATACTCATAGCGGGTCAATCCAATATGTTGTTCTCTAATACACATATTCATGCATTGATTTTGACACTCCATATCAATGACAACTCTTTATCATCAATCAAATATATGTTAGTCTTAATGCATTATTATTGTCCTAGTCAACAATAATACTTGACTAAGGATCTTTTAAGAATAATCATATTATTCTCAGGATACTATTATAAAACAATTTATTTGTACACACAGAAAGAAAAACTGAAATAATAATGACAACGCTTTATATTAATAAACATGGTAAATCAAGTATGTTATTACATCCATCTCATGATTGATCTTTGGGCATACTCTTACACGGAGGACACGGACGTGTCTAAGCCGTGTGAAGGACACGGGTTATAGACACGAGCGTGTGTCCAGCCGTGTGAAAACTCCTGTAGGTTTGAAGGGAAAATAAATTCCACATGGGCTAGGGACATGGGCGTGTGAGACCGGACAGTCCGACCATACGGGCGTGTCCTATGTCACACGGCCGTGTAACCCTAGTTAGGTAAAAAATGTCTAAGAGTGTAAAAGTTTCCAGTTGAACTCTGAAACTTTTCGGATATATGTTTAAGGCCTTGTAGGCCAATATTATGCATGTTATGATTAAAGATGAATGGTTTTAAGTTGAAATGAAATTTTATAGCCAAATAATACATGTTCAAGTAATGTTAAGTACGGTAATGCCTCATTTCCTATCTTGGCATTGGACACGGGTAAGGGTGTTACATTTAGTGGTATCAGAGCTACAGTATAGTCGATTCTCAGACTAACATAGCATATGCATGAGTCTAGCTATACATGCCATACATATAAGTATTTATATAATGATAGTGTGATGACTTAAATTGTATTTTTATATAGTAAATGGATCCCGATAGAGCTATGGCGGATGATGTAGAAAGTAATGCGTCGCCTCCTGCTAAAGGGACGGTGCTGAATGAAAATGAGGGTATACCTACAACCGTGAGTCAGAGAGGAGGAGAAGAGGCGAGGGAAGCCTTTCTCCATATGATGAATGCATGGTATACGGGGTTCACTTGTACGAATCCGAGTGCACAACCCCTTCCACCCCACCTATTCCTCAGCCTACCTCTGTTGCTCCTCTAGTGATAGAAGTGGTAAGAAGATAAAAGCCTCCGGTTGATAGAATCTAGAAACAAGGGGCCGAAGAATTTTGAGCTAGTAAAGATGACGATCCAGAAAGAGCAAAATCCTGGCTTGAAAACACTATTCGAGTATTTGATGAATTATCTTGCACACTGGGAGTGCATGAAATGTGTAATGTCTCTTCTGAAAGATTTTACTTATCAGTGGTGGAATACCCTTATGTCGGTTGTACCAAGGGAAAGGATTACATGGGAGTTTTTCCAAGAAGAATTTTAGAAGAATTACATTAGTCAGAGGTTTATCGATCAGAAAAGAAAAGAATTCCTTAAACTAAAATAAGATAAAATGACAGTAACTGGGTACGAGTGTGAGTTTGTAAGGCTCAGCAAATACACTCGAGAGTGTGTATCCACTGAGGCCATCATGTGTAAATAGTTTGAGGATGGATTAAATGAAGATATCAGATTGTTTGTTGGTGTCCTCAAGTTAAAAGAATTTGTTGTGCTAGTGGACCAGGCTTGTAAAGCAGAAGAATTGGTGGAAGAAAAAAGAAAAGCTGAGATGGAATCTCGTGATTCAAGAAAGAGACAATTGAACACGTCGTTTCAATCTTCATCCAAGAAGTCAAGAGACTTCTCTACCCGGTCAGCTATTTTAGCTGGGTTTTCGAATAGAAGTAAGGGTAACCAGTACTAGGGGAATAAAGCTCAGACTACTTCAGTTGCTAGTGTTGGGAACATTCGATCTAATGGACCAAAATGTACATAGAGTGGCAGATGATACCCCGGTGAATGCCGTACACATGAGAGTGCTTGTTTTAAGTGTGGTTCCCAAGACCATTTTATTCGAGAATGCCCTTAAATGGTTGAAAAAGAGAAGGTTCAGAGTGAAAAATCAGGAAGCGCTAATAGAGGAAGACAACAAAGAAACTCGGGTAGTGGAACGAGTAGTACGAATACATCTAGAGAGCAGG
This sequence comes from Gossypium rotundifolium, assembly GCA_025506655.1. Classification (NCBI taxonomy): domain Eukaryota; kingdom Viridiplantae; phylum Streptophyta; class Magnoliopsida; order Malvales; family Malvaceae; genus Gossypium; species Gossypium rotundifolium. The sequence goes on along the minus strand of CP106731.1, from coordinate 119,120,999 downwards.
CTGCGAGATCTGAGGATAGAGCGCCTGCGAGGACTTATGCCATTCGCGCTCGAGAAGAAGCATCATCCCCTAATGTAATTAAGGGTACATTTTCTCTCCATGATACTAATGTTGTTGCTTTAATTGATCCGGGATCTACCTACTCATATATTTGCATGAAATTAGTATCTAGTATGAGCATGCCCATAGAGTCTACAGAGTTTGTGATAAAAGTGTCTAATCCACTAAGCAAAAGTGTATTAGTTGATAAAGTATGCAAAGATTGTCCATTGATGATTAGAGGTCACTATTTTAAGGCAAATCTCATGCTATTGCCATTTGATGAATTTGATATAATTCTTGGTATGGACTGGTTAAGCACTCATGATGTGATAGTAAATTGTGGAAAAAAATACATTGATTTGGGATGTGAAAATGGGGACACTCTTCATATTGAATCAGATGAACAAGACAGATCGCTGATATTGATCTCTCATATGTCTGCTCAGAAGTATGTAAGAAAAGGGTATGAAGCCTATCTTGCCTTCATTATGAATGCTAAAGAAACTGAGTTAAAGATTGAATCGGTACCGATAGTATGTGAGTATCTAGATGTTTTCCCAGAAGAATTGCCAGGGTTGCCTCCGGTTAGAGAGGTTGAATTTGGCATTGAGTTAGCTCCCGGTACTGTACTGATATCGATTGCTCCTTACAGAATGGCTCCATCTGAGTTGAAAGAATTGAAGGCATAGTTGCAAGAGTTAACGGACAAAGGTTTTGCAAAATTTAGTTATTCTCCATGGGGTACACCAGTGTTATTTGTGAAAGAGAAAGATGGTTCTATGAGATTATGCATAGATTATCGGCATCTTAATAAGGTAACTGTAAAGAATAAGTACCCATTTCCAAGGATCGACAATTTGTTTGTTCAATTGAATGGAGCCACTGTGTTTTCCAAGATAGATTTGAGATCAGGGTATTATCAGTTAAGAGTGAAAGATTCAGATCTGCCAAAAACTGCATTTCAGACGAGGTATGGGCATATATGGATTTAATGAACCACATTTTTGGCCATATGTGGATAAGTTTATGGTTGTCTTTATTAATGTCATACTGATATATTCCCGTGATGAGCATGAGCATGCCGAGCACTTGAAGACATTTTACGAGATAATCAGCTGTATGCCAAGTTTAGAAAAAGTGAATTTTAGCCCAAGGAAGTTGGATTTTTGGGGCATATTGTCTCGGGTGATGGAGTTCGAGTTGATCCAAGTAAAATTTTGACCATTGTTGAGTGGAAGCCACCGAGGAACGTAACAGAGGTGAGAAGTTTTCTGGGACTAGCTGGTTATTATAGATGGTCTTTCAATGATAGCTACCCCGATGACGAGACTGTTACAGAAAGATGTAAAATTTGAATAGACGGAAAAGTGTCAACAGAGTTTTGAGAAATTAAAAGCATTGTTGATAGAGGCTCCAATTCTAGTACAACCTGAATCGGGAAAAGAATTTGTGATCTACAATGATGCATTCTTGAATGCATTAGGCAGTGTACTCATGCAAGAAGGCTAGGTGATAGCATATGCTTCTAGACAGCTAAAGCCACATGAGAAGAATTATCTGACACATGATTTAGAGTTGGCTGCCATTGTTTTTGCGTTGAAGATTTGGAGACATCATTTGTATGGTGAAAGATGTCGGATATTCACCAAACACAAAAATTTAAAGTGCTTGATGACTCAGAAGGAATTGAACTTAAGACAACAAAGGTGGTTAGAGCTGATAAAAGATTACGAGCTAGTCATTGACTACTGCCCGGGAAAGGCGAATGTAGTCGCCGATGCTTTAAGTAGAAAGTCTTTGTTTGCATTGAGAGCTATGAATACATAGGTGACTTTGTCAGATGATGGTTCCATCTTAGCTGAGTTAAGGGATGGATCGATGTTCCTCCAAGAGAAATATGAGGCTCAGAAAGATGACAGTGAATTGCAAGCCAAAAGAGTTTAGTGCGAGTCAAGTATTGAGTCTGATTTTTAGATTAATTCAGATGGATGTTTGATGTTCAGAGATAGAGTCTGTGTACCAAGGAACGATGAGCTCATTCATAAAGTTTTACATGAGGCACATAGTGGATGCCTATCTGTACATCCGGGTAGCACCAAGATGTATAATGATTTAAAGAAATGGTATTGGTGGCTGAGTATGAAGAAAGATATTTCTGAGTTTGTTTCAAGATGTTTGATTTGTCAGCAAGTAAAGGCCAAACACCAAGTACCCTCGGGTTTGCTTCAACCTATTATGATGCCCAAGTGGAAATGGGATCGTGTTACCATGGACTTTGTAACGGGTTTGCCATTGATACCGAGAACAAGAAAGATGCTTTATGGGTCGTAGTCAATAGACTTATGAAGTAAGCCCATTTCATACCTGTACATGTTGACTACTCACTTGATAAGTTGGCAAACTTGAATGTTTTAAAGATTGTAGGCTTCATGGAGTGCCTATATCGATTATATCAGATAGAGGTCCGAGATTCACGTTCAGATTTTAGAAAAGTTGCAATATGCTTTGGATACAAAGTTGAGTTTTAGTATGACTTTTCACCTCTAAACCGATAGACAGTCGGAAAGATTAATACAGATACTTGAGGATATGCTCTGGTATTACGTTCTTAAGTTTCAGGTGGTGGGAAAAGTACCTACCATTGGTAGAGTTTGCTTACATTAACAGTTTTAAGTTGAGTTTGAAAATGGAGCCTTACGAGGTTTTGTATGGGCGTGAGTGCCGAACGCCTTTATATTGGATTGAACTCAAAGAAAATTAGATTCACGGGGTCGATTTGGTTAAAGAATCTGAAGAAAAAGTAAGAGTGATTAGAGATTGTTTAAAAGCTGCTTCTGATAGACAAAAATCCTACTCGAATTTGAAAAGAAAAGAGATTGAGTTTCAAGTCGGTGATAAAGTATTCTTGAAAGTGTCACCATGGAAGAAAGTTCTTAGATTCGGCTAGAAAGGCAAATTGAGTCCATGTTTTATCAGACCATATGGGATCACCGAGAGGATATGGCCGGTAGCCTATTGATTGGCTTTGCTATCTGAGTTAGAAAAGATTCACAATGTGTTTCAAGTGTCTATGTTGTGACGCTATTGATCATATCCTTTGCATGTGATTACACCGACAGAGGTTGAAATTCAACCCGAAATGACATATGGCGAAGAAGAGATTAAGATCGTAGCAAGGGAAGTCAAACAGTTAAGAAACAAAAGTATTAATCTCGTGAAAGTCTTGTGCCAAAGACATGGGGTAGAGGAGGCTACTTGGGAGCCCGAGGAGGCTATCAGGAACCAGTACCCAAACCTTTTTGCTGGTAAGATTTTGGGGACGAAAATCTCTAAGGGGGAGAATTGTAACAACCCGATTTAGGGCCTAGTCGGAATAGTGGTAAAAGACCACAAATCTGAAGTAAAAATATGTATTTTAATGATTTTTATAAGGCTTACAAGGTATTTGCATGATTGTGTGAAAATTTCATGAAGGAATTTTATTAATTAGTAAACAATTTGTCCATTAGGACTAAATTGCAACGATTAGAAAATATGAGAATCTAGAAGGTTTAAGTATGAAATAGCATCATAAAAATTATTAGAAGTTCTTATTTAGCAATTAGACCATTATATGTTAAGATGGAAAAAAATAGACATGGGAAGGAAAAATCTCAAGAAAGGATCATTAAGGGCATTTTTGTCATTTAGTAAATAAAAGATTAAAAATGGAAAAAGAAGTCAAAATTGTATCCATATTTTTTTCCTTGGCCGAAATTCCCTAAGGAAGACATAGCTAGGGTTTGTTCATCTTTCAAGCTTGATTGTAAGTGTCTCTTTGCCCCATTTTTAATGTTCTTCGTATTTTTGAGATCATCGTAGCTCGATTTAGCTATTTCTAGCTATATTTTGAGCTAGGGTTTATGTTCAAAAATTTACCCATGTATGACATACATGTATTTTAATGTTTTAAGGAAGAATATGAAAGTTTGATGTATGATAAACATCTTTTTCTAAGTGATTTTCATGAAAAATGCATAAAAGGACCAAATTGTAAAAGTTATAAAATTGGTCATACATGTGTGAAATAGTGGAAATTAAGGGCTATTGTAGTTAAGAGAATAATTCGGCTAAGCTTAAAATAAAAAGAAGTTGAATAAAAATCATTTTACAAGCCTAGGGGCAAAATTATAATTATGAGAAAGTTTAGGGGCAAAATCATAAATTTTCCAAAGTGTGATTCATGAGTCATTTTAGTCAATATGAGTATTAAATAAGTGAAATTGTCATTATAGATCAAGAAATGTGAAGTTCGGACCGAAACCGGGGCAAGAACAAGGTTGCAGACTAAATTAAACATATATATACATTTTGAGTACCGAGGTAAGTTTTTGGGAAATTAAGGTTACATGTGTTACTGTGTTTAAATTACTTATTATTTTGTGAAATGCTTATTATTTCCATGAAGTAGATTAATAATGTCTTGGTGAGAAAATGAATGAGAACATGTAAGTTGAAGTCCCAGTTGAAGACTCGGAATAACGAGGATACCTATATCATGCCAAGAGATAAGGAAGGTCCCGTATAAGACCATATCTAGGATATGGCATCAGCACCGAATGTAGGTCCCATATAAGACCATGTCTGGGACATGGCATCGGCACCGAAACGTAGATCCTGTATAAGACCATGTCTGGGATATGGCATCAGCATCAAATAAGGAAGGTCCCGTATAAGACCATGTCTGGGACTTGGCATCGACACCATATAAGGTAGGTCCCATATAAGACCATGTCTGGGACATGGCTTCGGCACCAAAGAAAGATCTCGTTTAAGACCATTTTTAGGACATGGCATCGACATCGAGCTAAGAGATCCCGTGTAAGACCATATCTGGGATATGGCATCGGTATCAAGAGGAGATCCCATGTAAGACCATATCTAGGATGTGGCATTGGCATCAAGATACATGCATGATGAGATTGAGTATCCTCCGATATTCTGGGTAATTCATCAGATAAAAGATTTAAGTATGTAAAGGTGACAAAAGAGCTAAGCATGTAAAGATGATATAAAGCCAAGTTATACAAGGATGGCATTGAGTTCCATTTATGTTAAGGATGATGAAGATGTTGAGTTTATGTTTATAATTGCATAAGTGCTAAACTATGTGACTAAGTGAATACAAGTACCATGAGTAAAATACAAGTTATGAAATCATAATGTGATATGTGATGGGTAAGAGTAAGTATGAGTAAGTATGCCTAAGCATTTGAGACTTATGTTGCTATTGTTTCATGAGATGGAAGAGTTTATTATGAGGAATGATGTTGCTATAGAAATTTCATGCAAACTTACTAACTATATGCTTACCCCTCTCTTTTATTTTTCCTTGTAGTATCGCCAAGCTAGCTCAGGAATCGTAGAACGTCAGAGCTCGGATCACACTATCAACCACTATTTTGGTATAGCAAAGTTGATTTATTTTGAGTATGGCATGTATAGGAACTTGATCATTTTGAGTTATGTCATATTGGGAGTCAAAGTGTTGGCTATTAAGGTTACTCACTCCTTTTGTATATGGCCAATAGAAATTGGCAAATATTTGTCAAGTTTTATTCATTAATGATGATGAGTTTTATGACGAGAAAGTTTATGCAATCGATGGAGTTATATGTGAGGAGTATGAATGATGATTTAGGGGATCCTTCATAGTGCATGATTGCTGTGTTATGTATTGCTTGAGTTGGTATAAGTGTGTTTATGTTTCAGGGTGGCAATTGGCTTGGAAAATAGCCTCTAATTGTCCACACGAGTAGACACACGAGTGTGTGTCTAGGCCGTGTGTGACACATGGTCAACCCCATGGGTGTGTTAATAGGCCGTGTGTCCTCTACATCAACTTATGAGAATTTGATTTGTCGCATGGGCTAGCACACGGGCGTGTGCCCAGGCCGTGTCCTCTTAAGAGGTTGATGACGTCATAAACAGAGAGCTCCACGGGCGGAGGACATTGGCGTGTCTAGGCCGTGTGAAGGACATGGTTATAGACACGGGTGTGTGTTCAACTGTGTAAATACTCCTGTAGGTTCGAAGGGAAAATAAGTTCCATGTGGGCTAGGGACATGGGCGTGTGAGACCACACGGTCCGACCACACGGGCGTGTGACCCCTATTAGGTAAAAATTTTCTAAGAGTGTAAAAGTTTCGATTGAACTCTGAAACTTTTTGGATGTATGTTTAAGGCCTCGTAGGCCTATATTATGCATGTTATGATCAAGGATGAAATGTTTTAAGTTGAAATGAAATTTTATAGCCCAATAATACATGTTCAAGCAAGGTTAAGTACAGTAATGCCTTATATCCTGTCCCAGCGTTGAACACGGGTAAGAGGTGTTACAGAATGTTAGATTGAGATTTTGCTAATAGGTTGCTGGATTAATTGTGGAATGAAACCATTCATTGTTCAAGACTCCATAGAGTAAGATTGTTTCCTAACTAGTTGGAAACACGAAAATTTATATACTTTTTCATGCCCTTTTTTACCCAAATTCATGTGGTTTCGAGTAAATTCTTGTCAGAAAATAATTAAATATTATAAAATAATAAAATTGTGTTAAAAATATGAACATGATGAATTTTAATTAATTTTATAGTAAATTTTGATTTATTTTGACTATTTTCGACAGAATCGCATAAAGGCGGAAATCGACAAGAACATTGCTCGAAGAACAAAACCGAGAAGCAATTTGGAATATCAAGGAGAATTTATTTTCAGCCCAAGACGGTCCAATTATGAACATTTAATCATAATATAATTAATTTTAATTTATTCCTAATTTAATTTGGGTTAAATAAATTAATCTTAATTAATTATGAAAAAGACCCAGTTGAACCCCATCAATTTGAACCAAACCGGTTGAGCGGACCAAGCAAAGAGTTGGGTAGCCCAAACCGTCCATAGGCTGATACAAATCAGCTTGTTAACTGATTAAACGAGTTGCAAAGAAGCCCTTGAAGACTTTTCAAAATCCCATTCAAACCCCTCCAAAATTCATGGCTTTAAAGATTTGCCCATGCTAATTTTAGCAAAGTTGAATCCATCAACTTTGCCACATGGGATGGCCGCCAAGTGTGACTCCTTTGCTGCTGATTTTTGCTATTTTAGCAGCCCTAACACCTATAAATACAGCCCTAGCTGCTCATTCAAAACACACCTCAAGCATCCAACATTCTCCTCTCTCACTTTCTCTCAATTCTATTTTCCCTTCTCCCTTTTTGGTGTTCTTGTGCCGATTTCCCCTCTTGGAAAATAGGTGTTTTCCAGCCATTAGAAGCAGCAATTGATGTGTTCATAATCCCCTTGATAGCCAAGGACAACGAAAAACGAAGAAGGGATCAATCAGACAAGCCACGGAGAGCCACCAGATTTGTTTCTTGTTTCCTATCACTTTAAATTATTTATTGTTGTTTCGACAAACATGCTTATGAATATTCATGCTTTTGAAATGTTTAATTTGATCAATTTAGCTTGAATTTAATTTATGTTGGGTTGATTTCATTTCGCCCTCTTAGATTATTAAAATTGTGTTTATGCTGTTAAAGGCCTCGGTGAAATGTTTGATTAAGTAAAATCATGTTAAGTTATCTAGCATTATAATTGTTTAGATAGCTTATGAGTTAATTATTTAAACACATTGAAATTGTAATTAATGGACACAATACTTAATCTATGCGTGTTCAATTCTTCAAAGGTTGCTAAAGATTAAATTAGCATTGTATTTGACGATATGTATGCCTTGCATAACTTGCAGGATTTTTGTGATTAAATTGTTTCAAGGTAAAAATACTTTGTTACTTCACATGATCTTTTATATGCTTATTAGGTTGAATTAATCATTTGAATTGACATAGGAATATGCGAGAGATTATTTAATTTAATAAGTATGTATGTGCAATAACATGTTTACTTTTATAAATCTATTTTATCGGTCGAATTGACATAGGAATATGTACAAGAGATGAACAGATTTTTATTTGTAACTATGTTCATAAGTTAGCAGATTACCGAGTTTCCATATTTTAACGAGTATAAACACAAGCTTAATAATTCTAAGGTAAGAAATGTTATTAATCCAACACAACTATATCATCTTGATTAAAATCAGTTTTTGAAATCGTGCACTAGAAATTTGTTTTATTTTATTTTTACTTTGTTTTTCTTTTCGTTTTTAAATATTTCTCAAAACCAACTATTTTTTCGTCACCAAAGTGTTTGAAATCATTTTCATAAATAATTCTTTTACAGTCCTTGTGGGTACGAAAACTCGACATTTACTTGTCACTTTATTTCTTGTTACGATTGTGTACACTTGCACATTTCCACCGTTCCAAGTTTTTGGCGCCTTTGCCGGGGACTGTTTTCAAAGCCATTATTTGTGAATTTTTTTTACATTTTGGTTTATTTATTTTTATTGAAATTTTTACTTAAATTTTCTGTGATTATTTCAGGTGTTTATGAGTATTGACCAGATTATTGACTTACTCCTTGTGGACCCTGAAATAGAATGAACCTTTTGACAACGAAGGAGACAAGCGAACCAGAGAAGGACCGAAGAGATGAATTTCGAGAATATGAACCAAGGAAACAGAGCAAACCCTGCTCAGAATCCTATCCTTATTGCTAATGATAGGGATAGAGCCTTAAGACAATATGCCATGCCAGTACTTAACGATCTTAATCTGGGTATTTGGAGACCTGAAATCGAGGCACAACAATTCGAGCTGATGCCAGTCATGTTCCAGATGCTTCAGACAGTGGACCAATTCAGTGGAATGCCTACTGAAGATCCTCATCTTCACTTAAGACTATTCATAGAAGTAAGCGATTCTTTCAAGTTAGTTGGAGTTTCTGAAGATGCCTTACGATTGAAGTTGTTCCCATATTTGTTAAGGGACAGAGCTCATTCCTGGTTGAATTCATTGCCATCGAACTCCATTTCTTCATGGCAAGAGTTAGCCGAGAGATTCCTCATGAAGTATTTTCCGCCTAGAAAAAATGCTAAGCTGAGGAACGAGATCACTGCTTTCCACCAAATGGATGAAGAGTCCTTGTATGAGGTATGGGAAAGATTTTAAGAGTTATTATGAAAATGCCCTCATCATGGAATTCCTCATTGCATTCAACTTGAGACATTCTATAATGGTCTCAATGCTCACACAAGGATGGTAGTGGACGCCTCTGCTAATGGTTCTCTCCTTTCTAAGTCTTATAATGAGGCTTATGAAATTATCGAGAGGATTGCCAGCAACAACTATCAATGGCCAACCAGTCAAGAAGCGCCAGGAAGATGAGTCGTTGGAATTCATGAAGTAGACGCTTTTACTTCACTCGCATCTCAGGTATCATCGATATCCTCAATTCTTAAAAATCTTACTACTAATGGGTCTACTAGTTTTGTAGCACAACCGCCTAATCAATTTGAGAATATAGCCTATGTGTATTATAGGGAGGGACATTTGTTTGAAGAATGTCCGTCGAACCCAGAATCTATGTACTACATGGGTAATTAGAACCAAAACCGAGGAAAGCAAGGGCTGTAATCAAATTTTTATAACCCATCGTGGAGGAACCACCCAAATTTTTCCTGGAGTAATCAAGGGGCTGAAACCAGTACCACTTACACCCAACCCAGATCGACCTAGCCACCTAATTTTTCGCAACATGTTCAGAAACCAGTTCAAGCTGAAGCATCTAATAGCCTAGAAAGTTTGCTAAATACATATCTAGCAAAGAATGATGCTTTAATCCAGAGCCAAGCAGCTATATTAAAGAATTTGGAGAACCAAGTGGGCTAGCTTACAACTGAACTTAGGAACCGACCACAAGGTGCTTTACCTAGTGACACAGAAAATTCAAGAAATCCGGGGAAGAAACATTGCAAAGCGTTACAATTGAAGAGTAGAAAGATAGTAGAGCCCAACACTGTCAAAGTTGAAAAGGAACAAACTGATGTTCAAGACTCAGAAGTTCAACCATGTGTTGAAACCCCAGTTTCACCAGAATCGATATCTATAAAACCATGCAAAGTAACCTTAGGACCAGTCAATTCTGATCAAGTAACAACGTCGTTAGATGCAGAATTACCAACAAAGGCGAATCAACCAAAACCAGTTCCAGTAATGAAACCACCACCACCCTACCCTCAAAGACTTCAGAAGCTGAAGCAGGAGATTCAATTCAGGAAGTTCCTTGACGTACTCAAGCAACTACGCATCAACATCTCGCTGGTCGAAGCACTTGAGCAAATGTCGAACTACATCAAGTTCATGAAGGATATCTTGTCAAAGAAATGAAGACTTGGAGAATTTGAGACAGTAGCTCTAATGAAGGAATGCAGTGCATATCTTCAGAACAAACTATCCCCAAAGTTGAAGGATCCTGGATGTTTCACCATACCATGCAACATTGGATCAACTTATTGTGGTAAAGCATTATGTGAATTAGGTGCAGGTGTCAACTTGATGCCTATGTCAATATTTAGGAAGTTGGGGATAGAAGAAGTTAGACCAACTACGGTTACACTTCAACTAGCAGATCGATCCTTAGCGCATCCAGAAGGAAAAATCGAGGACGTATTGGTACGTGTAGATAAGTTTATCTTCCCTTCTGACTTTATAATTTTAGATTTTGAAGCAGACAAAGAAGTGCCAATCATTCTAGGAAGACCATTCTTAGCAACTGGAAGGACCCTTATTGATGTGCAGAAAGGCGAGCTGATTATGCGTGTTCAAGATAATCAGGTAACATTTAATGTTTTTAAGTCAATGCAAATTCTTGACACAATGGATGATTATTCTACAGTAGCCGATTTAGAGGAACTAATAGTCGAGAAGGAACTTAACTGCATTGAGGACCCGTTGGAAAGAATTCTAACGTTGGATCCCCCAAATGAGGAAGAGGAGGATGAATACTCAGCTTTCCTAGAAGCTAATCAAAAGGGATTTAATCCACAATCCTGTTTTGAATCTTTGGAGTTGGAGAAAAGAGATTACATGCAGCCAAAAGCATCAATCAAGGAGCCACCTAAATTTGAACTCAAGGTATTACCTTCACACTTAAAATATGTTTATTTAGGTAATGCCTCTACTCTTCCTATGATTGTTTCAGTAGAATTAATTATGGAACAAGAAGAGAAACTTATTATAGTTTTGAAACAATTCAAGAAGGCTATTGGATGGACCATAGCCGATATTCGTGGTATTAGCCCATCTGTATGCATGCACAAGATCATATTAGAAGATGGCGAGAGAGGAACAATTGATGGACAATATAGACTGAACCCCATCATGAAAGATGTAGTAAAAAAAGAAATTATCAAGTGGTTGGATGCGGGTATAATTTACCCCATCTTAGACAGTTCATGGGTGAGTCTAGTCCAGTGCATGCCGAAGAAAAGAGGTATCACGAGTCGTGGAGAATGTGAACAATGAGTTGATACCAACTAGGACAGTTACGGGATGGAGAATCTGCATCGATTACTGGAAGCTGAACAAGGCGACTAGGAAAGATCACTTTCCTCTACCGTTTTTGGACTAGATGCTGGATAGACTCGCAGGACGAGATTACTACTATTTTCTCGATGGATACTCAGGGTATAATCAGTTTACAGAAGCACTAGAAGATCAACACAAAATGACATTCACCTGTCCGTACGGTACATTTGAATTTAGACGCATGCCATTTGGTTTATGTAATGCACCAGTTACATTTTAAAGATGTATGATGTCTATTTTTTTGACATGGTTGAGAAGTATTTGGAAGTTTTCATGGATGATTTCTCAGTATTTGGAGATACTTACGAGGATTGCTTAGCCAATCTAGCGAATGTACTAAGGTGATGCGAAGAAAGGAATCTTGTACTCAACTGGGAAAAATGCCATTTTATGGTACAAGAAGGAATTGTTCTAGGTCATCGGATAACAAGACATGGGATCGAGGTAGATAAAGCAAAAGTAGATGTTATCAAGAAACTCCCACCTCCAACATCTGTAAAATGTGTTAGGAGCTTTTTGGGTCACGCTGATTTTTATCGAAGATTTATCAAAGACTTCTCCAAAGTGGCTAAACCCTTATGCAAGCTCTTGGAGAAAGACTCAATATTCAAGTTTAATGAGGAATGCTTAAAAGCCTTCAATGATCTGAAGAGTCGATTAGTCACGGCACCCATAATCGTCACACCAGACTGGGATTCACCATTCATATTGATGTGTGACGCAAGTGACTTCGCCATTGGAGCTGTCATGGGCCAGCGAAGGAACAAAGTTTTTCATCCTATCTACTACGCAAGTAGAACTATAACTGGAAATCAACTGAACTATACATTAACAGAAAAAGAGTTACTTGCTATTGTGTTTGCTTTTGACAAGTTTCGATCTTATCTTTTAGGTACTAAAGTGATCGTCTATACGGACCACTCCGCGATTAAGTATTTATTAGCCAAGAAAGATGCTAAGCCGAGATTGACCAGTGGGTACTTTTACTTCAAGAGTTCGATCTAGAAATTCAAGATCGAAGGGGAGTAGAAAACCAAGTAGCGGATCACTTGTCCAGATTAGAGCCGCAAGAGGAAAACTCTCCGCCTTTACCAATCCAAGAGACATTTCCAAATGAACACATATTGAAGGTAAATCATGCCTACAATACTCCTTGGTTTGCTGATTTTGCTAACTATTTAGCTTGTGGTTTGATGCCGATTGATAAAATATATCAGCAAAGAAAAAAGTTTCTTCATGATGTGAAGTACTATTTTTGGGAGGAGCCATATTTGTTCAAAAGGTGTGCAGATCAGATGATTAGAAGATGTGTGGCTGAAGATGAAATATCGAAGATTTTACACCACTGTCACTCAGCTCCTAGTGGGGGACACTTTGGAGGTACTCGTACATCAGCCAAAGTATTACAAGCTGGATTCTTTTGGCCAACACTATTCAAGGATGCATATGCCTATGTGAAGAGTTGTGATGGATGTCAGATGGTTGGAAATGTCACTAATAGAAATGAGATGCCTCGAACAAATATCATTGAGGTAGAATTGTTCGATGTTTGGGGTATTGACTTTCTTGGTCCTTTCTCTCCGTCTTTTGGTCACAAGTACATATTGGTAGCAGTAGACTATGTGTCCAAATAGGTCGAGGCTGAAGCGTATTCGACGAACGATGCCAAGGTTGTGATGAAATTCTTGTAGAAACACGTGTTCACAAGGTTTGGAACCCCTAGAGCTATTATCAGTGATGAAGGGACCCACTTTGTGAACAAGTGGTTAAAATGGTTGCTAGATAAACATGGAGTGAAACATAAGGTTGCTACAGCTTACCATCCTGCAGACAAATGGGCAAGCTGAGCTAGCAAATAAAGAAATCAAAGGCATACTTGAGAAGGTAGTTTTCCCGAACTGACGAGATTGGTCCAAGAGACTAGATGATGCTTTATGGGCTTACAGAATAGCATATAAGACACCCTTAGGAATGTCACCCTACAGGTTGGTCTTTGGGAAAGCATGTCATCTACCTCTGGAGTTAGAGCATAGAGCTTACTGGGCTCTTCGATAACTCAATTTGGATCTTAAGCCTGCTAAAGAGAAACAAATGCTCCAACTCAACGAGCTAGAGGAATTTCGAATGTTCTCATATGAAAATGCCAAATTACTCAAAGAAAGACTCAAGAAATGGCATGACAAGCATATCCGAGTTTAAGAATTTGAAGTAGGTCAGCAAGTATTGTTATTTAATTTCAGATTAAAATTATTTCCTGGTAAGTTGAAGTCATGTTGGTCCGGTCCATTTACAATTCATCGCGTCTATCCATACAGAGTTATTGAACTCCAAGGTAAGAGAGGTAATTTTTAGGTTAATGCTCAGTGTTCAAAACATTATTACGGAGAAAACCCTAAACGGGATAAAATCTCATTCAGTTTATCTAACCCTTAGTTTTTATCGCTTCCAATAAGTTACTTAGGGAATATTTCCAGGTTTATTATGCTCAAATAATGTAACACCCCAAACCCGGTCCAAAACACCACGGTCGAATTCGGAATGCTACTAGGAAAAATGTTTGAAAAGAATTTGATTTAAGGGTGAAAAAACGTTTTGAGTTTAAAATATTTTCCTTAGTTTTATAAAAGATAACGGGTCTATAATATGTTCATCATTTTGGAAATACGTTGACCCACGGTTCGGGCCACGACCTCTCGACATCTGTGAACCACCTCTTCCTGGCTGCACATACCCTTGACCCATTGACTGAGCCCTATCCGCATTCTAAGGACAATTCTTCACTAGGTGAGCCTTGGATCCACACCTGAAACACTCCCTAATCCTTCCCTAGCACTCGCCTACATGAGTCCTCCCACACTGAGCACATGGATGGACCTGATTCCCAGCAGCTGGCATAACAGCACGAGTAGAATTGTCCACCTTAGGCTTTTTCTAAAAACCCCCCGAAGACCCTGATGATCCAAAACCCCTCTTGTTCTAACCTCTGTCTCTATTTATATTGTACCTTTCGGTCCGTTTAACTTCCTCGGTGATCCGAGATTTCTCCACCAAAGTGGCAAAGTCCCTCTCATGCTGAGGAGCTATCAACACCCGTAGTTCATCTCGTAGCCCATCCTTAAACCTCACGCAGCACTCGTAATCAGTAGCAACAATCCCTCTAGCATACCGACTTAACCTCAGAAATTTTGCCTCATATTCGCTCTTGACTTACCCCTTGTGCATTCAAAACACCTTCCTCAAGCGTCCATGTAACTAGCTCGACATACTTCCCCTCAAACTTTACCTTAAAGTAACTCCAATCTACTCGATCCGCTGGAGTACCCTCTTTGACGGTAAGCCACCACTGATAGGCCTCATCCCGTAGTAGAGATCTGGCCCTTGACTTTTCATCAAGATGCAGATCCAAATCATCTATGATCCTCTCGACTACCTCCAACCAATACTCCGCCACATTCGGAGCCACCCCCGAGACACCTCTAAATATCTCAGCTCCATTCGCCTGAAGTCTCTCAGAAATGGACTTTCAGACCCCGGTACCCACATTCGCTCCCGTAACTCTTTCCAAGACTCGTAGCATAGCCTGAGATACTGCATCATCTCCACCCGTTTGATCTTGGAACTCAGCTTCTACCGTGGGCGGCATCGTTTCATTCCCCGATCCATGACGAGACCCAACTGGTTCTGATATTGACATTCTGCCCCTACCACGTCCACGCGTATTACGACCTCGTCCCCTAGAACTCATGTCTATCGCTGCGTTTTAATCTATTTTAAGAAATTTTATGCATTAACTTCTTGCTCCACTGATTACCCACAAGTAATTTTATGTAAAGACATTTAATAGTAGTTCTTTCGATCATTCAAAGTTTTTGTCTCAAGTCCTCCACCCTAACTCAGAGAATAGCATTCATTCATCAACACTATCCACTACACACGTTCACCACTTTGAACCTTTTCGTCTGTTCCCAACCCAGGGGTATTTTGGTAATTTTGCAAATCGAGGATATTTTGGTAATTTTGGTAGACAGGGGTATTTTGGTAAGAATCGAGGGTAGTATGGTAATGAAATTTTTTTTCCTGAAATTAGAGGTAATTTGTTTTACAAAATCGGGTATTCGGTCCCTTTCGGGTTTTAATTATAGATTTGGCCCATTAACAAGTCCTCACGGTTAAGGTGAACAATCACTGCGCACCAGGTAGGATTCCAAAAAAGAGGAGGTGAGTCGCTAGGACTGCTTCAATACCAAGCTCATTTGGAATCCATGCCTAGACATGCGTATGCTTGTTACCACACCTGAACTCCACGACTTATTCGGGTTTGGTGAAATAAGTTAAGTCTTATGAAATTTAGTGTTAGAGTAAGCTAATCCTAAGGTTTAATAGTTCCTAACTTACTAATCTAGGATCCCATATCACCCTTCATTTCTACATACAAATAACGCAATGGTTTGAAGTACTTACCTGGTGGACATCGGCCGGAGACTCAGGTGCCATGCCAGAAAACCTGAATAGCTTGTAAACAGAAAATACATGCTTTAGTAAAATCCATCTTCAAAAGACGTTTTGGGTCCAAAAGCCCTCAAAGTCGAGTTTTGAACCTGGCTTTGATACCAAACTGTAACACCCAAAACCCGGCCCAAAACACCACGGTCGAATTCGGAATGCTACTAGGAAAAATGTTTGAAAAGAATTTGATTTAAGGGTGAAAACACGTTTTGAGTTTAAAATATTTTCCTTAGTTTTATAAAAGATAACGGGTCTATAATATGTTCGTCATTTTGAAAATACGTTGCCGAGGGTAATGAAAAACTTTGAAGGTCGTGTGCGGTTTAAAACCATCGTACGTTTGGAAACTCAAGAGAAATCGAGTTGTTATAAGTATCCGGGTTTTAAAACTTTAATGTAAGTCTTTAAGTTGTAAATTGTTTCCAAAACCATTTCCAATTATTAACCGATAGTCAATCTAACTAAATATAGTAAAAATCCCCAAATATTTAAAATGGCCTTATTACATGAAAGAGAAATTAACCCAAAAGCAATTAAAAATCCAAGTGCATAAAGAATTAAAACAACTTATGCATGGCCACCTTGAATCTACTCTAGCCCGGTCCATATATCACGTATCACCTGCATTGTTTAAGAAAATAAGGTAAGTCGAACAAACTCGTGTGCAATTATTTCACATGTTTCCCAAATGGGCTTGGCCCAAAACCACACAATCCACAAACCACACATGATGATGCAAAATGTTACCACCCCAACCTAATATCCGTCCGCTACACACCCCCGTATCCTGCCACACACACCAGGGGATTACTAAATCGACCCTCCATCCGCTACACACCTCTTTGGCTGTCAAGCTACTCAAAGTCAATATAACGTGGCCTAGCCACAGATCACCATGTGACCAAATATAACATATAACATGGCCTAGCCACCGATCACTATATGATCAAATCTCGATATACATGATGTGACCCATGGTCATCATCAAATCGCGATGAAGCACGAAGCTAACATCATCCCACGATGTGGCACATAGCCGACATCGAGCCATGATATGGGACATACCCAATCATCACGACGTACATAAATGTACACCCTATCCTTCATTTAACATATATATACCAATCCCATGAATATGCAACATGTTATAATGATATGATAGAATAATGCATGGTCATAATAGGTAGACATACGACATGGTCACAAATATCCACAGTAATCAACTACAATTTCACCTTAGATAGGGTACTAACCTGGCTACCGAAATATCCAATTAAGGGTAACAAATCCACCACAACCACTGTACTGGTTATTACACACATAACGCATATAATTAATTGACTAATCATGGAAACATCGATTTAACCACACACCTGATAACCCGAAGCACAAGGCTCTCGATTTCCCTAACGTCCTCACTTGAAGAGACTACAGTGATCTACTTGTCTCTTTTTGATACTGGCCCACACCCCGATGGCCAATCTCGAACCGCAGAAATCGAATGTTTCTTGAACTTAGAGGTAGGGACAACCCCTTTCTCTCCTTGTCTGGTACTTGCATCCATTGAATGGCACATAATCAAGAGATCCGGTTAAACGTTAAATCAAAACTTAAACAAAACAACACCAAATCTAAATCAAATACTCTTACCAAAATAGATCCAAATCTCGAAGGCTCCTACCTGATTATGAGAGTTGTCAAAATCCCTACATACTTATGTTAGATTCGATTCTAACGTTAAATTGATGAAAAGGAAGTAGCCTTCGGCCTAAGGTTGCATCTTGCTTACCTTTACTAATTGAAACCCCGAAAGATCCTTAATCCCCCTCAACGCTAGCCTAACAGAGATCCTGATATCGGCCCTTCCAAGATTCGGCCACCCACACACATAAACAAAGAAACCCTTACCAACTATTAGATCTGATGGAACAGAGTCTGATAGATTCGGCCTAGAGTAAAAGGTTTGAGAAATAGGAGATGAATGCGAAAAAGAAAGAGATGAGATGCCTTAGAAGATTCGGCCAAGGTATAGAGAGGTTTTCGGCTTCAAGCAAATGAAAAGAAAAGAGAGGGTTGGGGGTTTATGGGTGTTTCGGCTATAGTGACAATGGAATATGTGTTTCGGCTTTTTGAGAGAGAGAATTGAGAAGAGGAGAAGGGATTGTAAAGAAAAGAAAAGATGCACAAATGGTCACTACCCTTTCGGCTTTGAACTTAAGAAAAGAAAAGTCAGAAAATGATATTTCCATGCTGACACTTGCGGCAAAACTTAGAGAAGAAAGAAGAGAGAATCAACAAGCTACACATCCAAAAATTTAAAAAAAAAGAACCCCCTCTAAGGAATTTTGGCACCCACATATCCTACTACCACCAACCGAAAATACCACCCTCCAAAGCCCCATATTCGGCCAACTCTTCCTCTCTCACCCAAATCCCTTTTTTTCCTCTTATTTTTCCTCCCCTCCATTCATTCAAATGAGTTTGAGTGAATCAAACTCCTACCTCCTTTCTTAGCCACAAATTTAAGCTGTTGACTCAATCCACACCTCATCCATGCAGAGTTTGCTTGCCGTCCAACTCTTCCACTCACTTGATGCAAAAAGTAACCCCAAAATGCTTCCTCTGCAGCTCGAACCTTGCCCCCACTAGCTCCCTGAGGCGTCACTCCCCTATGCACTAAGTGGCGCCTCCCAAGCCACTTCACCACATCAATTCTTGTGTCTTAAACTCCACACAAGAACTCTTAAGGCCTATCTCCCCTAGCTCTCCCCTAAAGGCTCTAAACCAAAAATTTACCTAAGGTTTAAACTTAACCCCAAGATTTCCCGAAATCCCCAAACACATACAAATAGCATATAGAGCACACTACCCCATACATATAACTTAAGAAGAATACAAAACCCCTAAACCCTGGATGTTACAAATAAATTCTGTCTAGGAGATTGGAACTTAAGCGGGACCGCTTTTGACCCCTCCAATCTTTCACAGGAATTGATTTTGCATAATTTTCAAAGAATTAGCCCTAAATAGCAAAATAAATTTTAGTTTTTCAAATAAAAGGTCAATTTTGACCCAAGTCTTAAATTGCAACTCAATTTCAAATTTTCATTAAGTCTAAGGACTTAATTAAATTATTTTCAAAATTTGGATGCTATTTTAAGTAAATAATAAAAACTAGGTGCCTCTGTTGTAAATATTTTTAAAAGGCATCTAAAATAAATATATATATATTTTCTTTCTTTCAAATTATTGATAAACTTTAATATATAATTATATTTATTATAATTTATATATTAACTTTTATCAACTTAGCTTAGATTAGAGTTAATTTTATTTTATATTTATCTTGGCAAATAAATAGCAATTGATAATTCATATGTGTTTATTTAATTATTAATTGTTGTTTATCATGAGTAAAATTAGAAGGGACTCTTATTTTAATGCTTTAATTATTCTAAGAGTTCTATTCCAATTTATACTCCATTTATAAATTGCATCATTGATGCACCCCATTCACTCATCACTCAACTTCTCATCCACCAAAACACCAAGTGCCACAAACCCCTAAGTCCCTAAGCCTCCATTCGGCCAATAGCAGTAGCTCTAGCTCCAAAGACACGCCAACGCCACTCTGCTTGAGCCAAGACCCCTTTGCTAAAATGCCCCATTGCGATCCACCTACTTGCTGCCTTGTGCGCCTATGCGCACATCTCCCTTCCTCCAACCTAAGCCAACCCTCCTTTAAATTCTCCATTTTGATTCATTAGTTTTTTTTTTATTTTAAGAGTTCTTAAATTCTACGAGGAAGGTGGTTAATTATGACTCGCAAAAAAACTTGTGCCTCCGCTCGAATTGACAAACCACAAAGTAAATTTCACTGTGAAGAAGCCAAAGTAAGATACAAGAGTATCTTCAAAAATCAACAGATGCATCCAGAGAAAGGCTTCACTTTGAAAGAAAGCAACTACAGAGACTTTATGGCACGTATTCGTCAAGTTGCTGAAGCACTCAATTGGGAATTGTTTTGTGAAAAGAGACCAAGTGTGGATGAAGAACTAGTTCATGAATTCTACGCGAACTTAACTTCAAGCGAATTGACCGAAGTTCCAGTCTGCGGAATCAAGGTACTCATAAATTCTAATGCTATTAAATTACTTGATTTCGACAACGATGAATATTCCTCTCTGTTGACCAATATTAAGCCTGAAAATCTTCAAGAAATCCTCGAGGAACTCACAGTGCCAGGTTCTAAATGGACTGTGTCAAAGCAAGGAATCCACACAAGTCGAAGAGAGTATTTGACACCACTTCCGAAGGTATGGTTCTATTTCATTCATTTCAGCCTTATGCCTAGTTTGCATGGGACTACAATTTCATTAGAACAAATGGTCCTGTTATATTCGATTTTAACTGGAAGGACCATTGATGTGGGTAAAATCATTCTGAGAGAGATCTGAAATTGTGCCGTTAGACGTTCTGGCCCTGCCTAATTCCCCTTTATGATCACAATTCTGTGCTTAAAAGCAAATATCCTTGCGGACATAAAGAAGACAGAGTATAGTCAAGGCACAATTACTGATTGGGACCTCTACTGAGTGGCCGGAGATTCTGTTCTTCAGCAAAGAATTGAAGAAAGCGAGGATCCCAAAGAGGCAGAAGATGAACCCACAGAAATCCCGCAAGAGCAATCAACTGAAGTCCCTAATGAGGCAGAATCAATGGAATCAGAAGCTGAAACTGATATCGAACCCTCAATGTTTAGAGCTCCACCACCTAGCCCAGGTTGTCGTGATGAGCTGTTGAAGCTGATGGACTTGATGCAACAAGTGCAATGGCAGCAACAAGCCTACTGGAGATATGCAAAAATAAGAGATGATTCGATGAGGAGTGCCCTCAAGAAAATTTATAATGACCCATTTATTTTTGTGCCTGAGTTTCTAGATTTCATATTTGAACCATGGGTTTCATCATCAAAGAAGGAGCAAGGCGATTCATGCAGAGCAATACTAATGGAGCAAAAGATGAGTCAAACTTGGAAGGATCGGCAAATAAATAAAAGGGGAGGACTTCAACTTTCATTTTTTTATTATTTATTTTTTTTAGGATTAGGTTAATTAGGAATTTTCATTTACGCACAATAAAACAAGAGATAGGAACAAGTCACAAAGGCTAAAGTGTGGCAATAGATATATACATGTCTAGGATTGGATTTTAGAGAGGGCCTGGTACTTAAGCAGTCAATTTGACTCACCTCTTCTTGTCTAAATTTCCTACCTGGTGTGTAGTATCTATTCACTTTAAACAATGAGGACATTGTTCACTTTAAGTAGGGGGACCGAAAATTTGAATTCAGAATAAAATTTTCTTTTAGTTATGATTTAGGACATTTTTTTTCAATAATTTGAGATTTTGTTAATTATGCTAAACTTCAGCATTAATAAAGTTCTATTATTTCAATAAATTATTATGTTGGCTTAATAAAGATGTGAATGTATTTTTAATAAAGCATGTAAACTTGTACCATAAAATTTTTAGTTCCCTACGAAAAAATTAAGCATGCATGAAAGCTTAAGTCTTTAGAATTGACTTAGTAATTTCTCGAGGTGAAATCCTAGGAAACATGGAATATTGAAAATGATTTAGGCAACTGTTGTTTGGACTGTTGAGCCTTTCAAGCCGACCCTGATAAAATTATCCTTTGAAACCCAATTTTGAGACTATATGGCCTAATTTTATTTGGACCTATGCAATATTTAGCCATCAATTTTCTCTTCATCACTTCTAAAATTTTCCCAGGCACTAGACTCAATACTATTCAGAAGATTGTTTGAAAATAAGTTTGGGGGAGTTGGAAAGAAGTATCAATGGCTCAAAAAATTGTAGTACATGAAGCAAGTGCTCGAGTTTGAGCTTGTATGCTAAAAAAAAAACATGTACTCAAAATAAAATAAGTGATCGAAAGAGCAGAAGTTGGGTATCAAGGGTGGAGGTTCCAAAGGTTCGATCTTAAGCTGAGTCTAGGGTTTTTAAGCCAAAAATTTAACTATCTTTTATCTATCCCTAAGCCCACCACATTACAACCTTATTAAATACCTATTGATTCAAAATTCCAACTTTACCTACATTAGTGGAGAGAAATTGCTCTGTTCAACATATGAAGACACTAATTAAGCTTAATGATGGCAGTTTACTTTTTGAATAAGGAATTAAAATCAAATTGGTAGCAAGTAACATGTCTTTATTAAGAAACATTTGGTTTGAGTTTGCTAGTATAATAATTATAGAGAGTAATTTGAATGATATGAATGCTTAAGTAGCATAATTATCGAATTTCTTATTTGTGAGCTTAAGTATATCCAATTCATAATTTTGAGAAAAGAGCTGTTCTGAAGGAAGGTGTTTTCGAGAAAGTTCTTTTCAAATTTTTGCATTATTCGGGACGAGCAATGAATTAAGTTTGGGAGTGTGGAAACACGAAAATTTATATACTTTTTCATGCCCTTTTTGACCCAAATTCTTGTGGTTTCAAGTAAATTCTTGTCGAAAAATATATAAAATAATTAAATTGTGTTAAAAATATGAACATGATGAATTTTAATTAATTTTATAGTAAATTTTGATTTATTTTACTATTTTAAATGAGATGCTTTAAAGGATCGAAATCATTTCGGCGGAACCGTCAAGAAGAACAAAGCGAGAAGCAATTTGGAATATCAAGGCAAATTTATTTTCAGCCCAAGAAGGTCCAATTATGAACATTTAATCATAATATAATTAATTTTAATTTATTCCCAATTTAATTTGGGTTAAATAAATTAATCTTAATTAATTATGAAAAAGCCCGATTGAACAAAGATCAATTTGAACCAAACCGGTTGAGCCGAACCAAGCAAAGAGTTGGGTAGCCCAAACCATCCTTAGGCTGGTACAAATCAGCTTGTTAGCTGATTAAATGAGTTACAAAAAAGCCCTTGAAGACTTCTCAAAATCCCATTCAAATCCCTCCAAAATTCATGGCTTTAAAGATTTGCCCATGCTAATTTTAGCAAAGTTGAATCCATCAACTTTGCCACATGGGATGGCCGGCCAAGTGGGACTCCTTTGCTGCTGATTTTTTGCTATTTTTATCATCCCTTAACACCTATAAATACAGCCGCTATCTGCTCATTCAAAACACACCTCAAGCATCCAACATTCTCCTCTCTCACTTTCTCTCAATTCCATTTTCCCTTCTCCCTTTTTGGTGTTCTTGTGCCGATTTCCCCTCTTGGAAAAGAGGTGTTTTCCAGCCATTTGAAGCTGAAATTGAAGTGTTCATAAGCCCCTTGACAGCCAAGGACAACGAAGAATGAAGAAGGGATCAATCAGACAAGCCACGGAGAGCCACCGGATTTGTTTCTTGTTTCCTATCACTTTAAATTATTTGTTGTTGTTTGGACAAACATGCTTATGAATATTCATGCTTTTGAAATTTTTAATTTGATCAATTTAGCTTGAATTTAATTCATGTTGGGTTGATTTCATTTTGCCCTCTTAGATTATTAAAATTGAGTTTATGCTGTTAAAGGCCTCGGTGAAATGTTTGATTAAGTAAAATCATGTTAAGTTATCTGGCATTATAATTATTTAGATAGCTTATGAGTTAATTATTTAAACGCATTGAAATTGTAATTAATGGACACAATACTTAATCTGGGCATGTTTAATTCTTCTAAGGTAGCTGAAGATTAAATTAGCATTGTATTTGACGATATGTATGCCTTGCATAACTTGCGTGATTTTGTGATTAAATTGTTTCAAGGTAAAAATACTTTGTTACTTCACATGATCTTTTATATGCTTATTAGGTTGAATTAATCGTTTGAATTGACATAGGAATATGCGAGAGATTATTTAATTTAATAAGTATGTATGTGCAATAACATGTTTACTTTTATAAATCTGTTTTATCGGTCGAATTGACATAGGAATATGTACAAGAGATGAACGAATTTTTATTTGTAAGTATGTTCATAAGTTAGCAGATTACCGAGTTGCCATATTTTAACGAGTATAAACACAAGCTTAATAATTCTAAGGTAAGAAATATTATTAATCCAACATAATTATATCATCTTGATTAAAATCAATTTTTGAAATCGTGCACTAGAACTTTGTTTTATTTTATTTTTACTTTGTTTTTATTTTTGTTTTTAAATATTTCTCAAAACCAACTATTTTTCTGTCACCAAAGTGTTTGAAATCATTTTCATAAATAATTCTTTTACAGTCCCTGTGGGTACGATAACTCGACATTTACTTGTCACTTTATTACTTGTTACGATTGTGTACACTTGCACATTTCCACCGTTCCACTAGTTTAACCAATGATTATGTGTAAATCTCTTTTTACTTTCTCTATTTTAGTTTCTATTTCATTGTCTGTTCAAACTCGTGTTTGACCATGTGTTTAAACATCGTCTTGATCTTGCGACAATGTAACACCCTATATCCACCCGATTGTCGAGCTCGAGTAACAGGACGCTACACCACTGTCACAACATCACATATTACAAAACCTCTCATTAGCATGCAAACATCATCAAATTTGAACAATTTTAGAGATTCCAAGCCAAGAATACCCTAGGCGACATTAAGTTATGCTAAACATACATTAAACGAGCTTATCACCAGCTAGAAGCATGCTTTAAGGCCACTTAACAAAAATTAAAACCAGAAAACTATTGATACCATATAAAAAATATCAATATTTTTATCCCGAGTATTGATATTCAAGAAATGGTTTCGATACCGAAGTGAGATACTGATTTCATGCACATTCGAAATTTTATAGAGGTATCGATAATAAATACCCAAATATCAATACCTCTGCACAAAACATGAAAAATATCACCAAAACAAAACATTTAACACAACTATACATATACTAATTCATCATGCATTTATAACCTCAAAATTCAGCATCAAAAGTATCATAATTGCAGTTCAAAGCATAATCAATATTTTAAGCCAAGACAACCTAATAACATAATATCAATTCCTAAGAGTCTAAATTCATAACAACCATTTAGGACATAATAACAATCAACTGAAATGTCTACCACATTGCCTTATTCCCATAGTTTAAAGAATAATAATATCACCTATTTAAATATTAAAGCCTAACTTAGATTACTTCCTTGAAATTTCTGCACCACTCACACTGCAAATGCTAAATATCTACAATGGTTAGAAAGAGTGGGTGAGCTTAGACAAGCTTAGTGAATGTCAGAGTAACCACAAAGTGTGCACAATATCAAAGGTAAAAAAAATCATACTACAACACATTCATAACCATTTATTAACCAAGGCACAATAACATATTCATGCTTCATTAAATCATAAAACTAGCATATACTCTTACATGCAATTACACTCAACTTGTATATATAATTCATTTAACAATAATTCATCAAGACAAAACAACGTATTCATGATTTAATGACCCATAAGTCTAGCTTATATATATTCTCATGCATTTACACATAACATTTTTTGTATTAATCAATTAATGATAATTTAGAAACTTGGAAACATGAAACATAAAAGTGGGCTCTATCACCACACATTAGATATATGGATCTCCATCACACCAATGACTCAAAGAGTCTAACATATCCCATAAGTGTAGCATAAATCTAAACACTCTCTAACATACCAATATATCCGGTGAATGGAGCTTAGCTCACATTCTCTTATCTCCCAAATTGTCCTAGGGCCTTACTGCCCAAATCACAAGACATAAAGGTGAGTATTCACAATCCTATGGCATGCCAACTATATCCAATGGTTTCAAGAGAGATCAAGGCCAAAGTATCCACAGATACACACATTTAATTACTGTTCTTATGCATTTAATCTCTGTTCATAAGCATCAATTCACATAATAATTTGTACACATAGACACTTATCAGATTCGCATTTAATTGCACTTTAAGTGCCACAAATATGCTCATTGAGCCATCACATATCCATTCACATATGATTGCATTAAAAATTAGATTATCACATAACACATACCATTATTCACTTACTTTACCTGTCACATCAACATCACATCCACAATTCAAGACATATGTGCTTACCGTTTTCTGTACACTTCACTACACATTTATATTGCTAACACAATATCATCACTGTCATTCAACATGTTTAATATGCCCACAACTAACACATTCACAAGAGCTATCACAATATATATCACATGTCACATTATCAAAACTTAATGCTCAATCCACTTTACACAATCACATACTTTGCAAATTAAGCGAGGGGTATAAGAAATCTTACACTCAAAACTTAGAGTAGGGTTTTAGGCTACTCTTAAGCTCCCAATTAACACTATGAATTGTGTCTACTAGCAATGATTCCAAACACTCACCGTTCATGCTTCCGTTTACAAGTCGAAAGCTTAAACTAGCTTTTTCTTGCCTTTTTCCTTACTCGAAAAAGGTCCTAACGACTCCAAAGCTTCACGCATAATAACCAAACAATATACACAATCGATTAGCAACCATAACACAACTTAAACAAACAAAAACACATTTCTAAGGCTAGTTCCTAGTGGAACTAAAATTTTCAACTAACAAACTTGAAACTCAAATATCTTAATCTTTACTCATTCTCATTGCTTATAATTGATTCCAATCATCTAATTATACATTTAAGAATAATTCCCAACCCTCAAACAACATAGATTCATGGTTCCAAAATTTCGATATAAAATAACCATTTTTCATGAAAACTAATTAAAACCTTAGAATTCTTTAACGAAAATTTAGGAAAAATTTAGAAACCTTTTTATTCTCATCAAAACGAATTGAAAAAAATTGAAACATTAATTTTATTCAAAATCTAAAATTTCAACATGAACGACCCAAATTTTGACATTTATTCAAAACTTTTGATTTAATAGATAAAACTCAATTTAAAAGGCTAGATGTCATTAAAAATAATAAGAAAATGAAACATTACCTTAGTTAAAGGAGAAACAAACATTTGATTGAAAACCCATAAAAACTCATTTGAAGAAAAATCAATGGATTTAATGGTGTTTTTGGTGTCTTTCTTTGAATTCAAAGGGGGTTTTTTATGTTTGAAGAATAATAGAAAATAAGAGATTGGTGTAATAGAGACAAAAAATTGAAGGATGAAATTTTAGGGTTTTCTTCTCTAATGGACGGCCAAAAAAAAAAGATGAAGGGTATTTCTCTCTCTATTTTTTTTTAACATAAAAGAATGGTTAAAAAGGGGGAGGGGAATAGGCTGATTTTAAAACTTGGTATATTTTCTTTAAAACTACTCTTAAATTAACCCTTTTACAAATCAATCCTCTTTTTAAAATTAAAAGTCTTTTCTACAATATTTTCATAAATTGCCTTAATTTCCAAAAACTATAGTCGCAAAAAATTTTGCATTACCACAATTCAAAAATTTTGAACCCACTTCAAGCCAAAATTTCTAATTTACCCTTAAAACCTTTAGGCACAATTTTAGGGTGTGATAGACAAATTGACTAGTCTTTTTCAAGTGGTATCAGAGCTTGACTTCAAACATAATTGAAGATGATCTTGTATTCGATTTGCAGTAATGAAGTTCAAGAAGAAAGGCCATTCTATCGCATGTCCACCTTTGATGATTAGAACATCAAATTCAAATTATGATAATGATGTTCCTTCCAACCTATAGGATGGTTTAGCTAGATGAAAAAGAAGATGGAAGTGCTGTTGCAAATGAATGACTCATTGTGGGAAGAAGTTGCCATCCTCAAAGTGGAAAAAGAAAGATTTGAAATTGGTCATGATGAATATGTAAGAAACATATATCTCCTATGAATTTTGTTAAATCTAAAGGCATAGTTGCTACTTCTTCCTTTGAGAAAACTAAAAAAGAATAGAGAATATGTTTGCTACCATTGTAGAAAGGGTTGACACATTAGATCTCATTGCTACAAGCTGCTGAAAGATAAAAGGTGGAGGAAAACAAGGTCTGTTCAATCTAATATTACAACATTGAGCAAAACATCTCTTAGACCGCAACATGTTTGCAACAAGATAAAAGGGAAGAACAAAACAAGGAGAATGGTTTTCCATTATTGTGGAAAGGCTAGTCATATCGGGCCTTATTGTTAAAAGATCTACAATTACTTGTGGAAAGTTAAATTTGGTGCAACAGTTGCTCAAAAAACTATTTAAACAAACAAAAAAACAAGACAGTAAACAAATTTGGGTGAGAAAAGATCGCCTATATTAAATCTCTAAAGATTAACAAGTGATTGATGCTTGTGTGAAGCATGTGGTTACAACTCATGATGATATTGAAGATATTTTGAAGATAAAACATACTCCATTTCATGGAAAAGGTACTTGTTGTTCCATGAGCTACAACCATTATTATTGAAAAGGTAACATCTTATCTCCTTGAATAAACTTGAGGCAAACAAACAAGGGGAACATAGAATAAGGGGGAGTAAGTTTTTTGATTTTGGTATGGTGTGAGTTATATTCATTACGACTTATGCATTTGAGATGGTGCCCTTGTTGCTGTTGATTTTCTTTCGAATGAGAGCTTGCTGGTTTATGCTTGTGTTTTTTATATGTTTTTTCTACTATAACGTCATATTTTTTGAAAGTTGTTCAAACAAGTGTTGAAACAAAAAACTGTCCAAATAGGTGATCAAACAAAAGTTCAAACGAGGTCATTAATAGTATACTACAATAATACTTGTGAAATAAACATCTTGAAACATCCTATTTTGGCTCTCAAACGAAGCATATAAAACAATTTTTTACATAAGAGCTTGTTGAATCAAAGAGGGTTACTCTTCAATATATTTCAACTAGCTGGCTGAATTTTTTTAAGAGTCTTGATGCAAGAAGGCTGGGTGTTAGTGATCGTGTGTTAGAGTCTTAAAAATTTATAAAAAGAATGATCGAACCTAAAAACTAACTAAGACAACAAGGGAGGCAAGCGCACCTATCGAACAATAGTATAGTTTAATGGCAAGACCGAATTGTCGAACCCAAAGGAACCAAAAGTACTAATACTAACTTTCTTCTTGTTATTTAGCCTAAGAATTAAGGGATTTGTTATCTAATCTAGAATTAACTAACTACTAAGCTAAAGATGTGAAGACGAAGAGAATGAATTGGGGAAATACTTGTGGGAAAAACCAATTGATTAAGACAATACCCAAGGAAGAATCCACCTAGAATTCACTTGTTATCTAACTCTGAACCAGACAATTTATTCACTTGACTTGATCCATAGGATTCCCTAATTTATATTAATACCTCTTTCGAGGCTACTAACATCTAACCTTAGGTTGATTAATTGAAATTTCTTTCTAATTAAAACCTCTAGAATTGCATTAACTCCATCTATGGACTCCCATATTAGGTTTGACCCTAATTCGATAGATTTTCGTCATCCTATTTCTAAGGTTGCGATCAACTCCGCTTAACTATGCTAGATCTACTCTTAGGTAGGGACTTTTGCTCCACCACCTAAGCACATCAATACTTGAATCAATATCCCAGAAATGTTAAAACAAGAATTAAGAACACATAGTTAAGAACAAATCAAGTATTTATCATACAACTCAGAAAATAATAACAAGACTCGTCTTAGGTTTCATCCCCCTCAAATATCTGAGGGTTTAGCTCATAATAGTAAAAGAATACATCTCAGAAGAAAATATGAAACAAAACATAAAGAAAACCCTAAAACCCCCTGAAGGAATTGAAGGAGAAATCTTCCGTCTTGAGTATAATCCTGGCTTCTTGAAATGAATCAACTGGCTTTCTTCGAGTGAATCTCATAATTTGGCCCTTTGGCTTGGCTCTTTGGCCTAGCTGAACCACTAAAAAGCCCTGACAGAAGGTTTCTATCGAACTCCCGTTGAACTCCCCTTAAGCTGCCTCATAGGTTGATTATATAGGCTTCGAGATGCCTTACTTGGCCCAAAAGTATCCTAATCCGAATAGAACTCTTCTTTTCAGCTGTAGGGCCACACCCATGGCACATGCCCGTGTGATTCAAGGCTAGGCCGTGGTCTAACCTGTTACAAAGGCACAACCGTGTATTTCAGGGTCCAAGCCGTGTTCGGTTCTTCTTAAGAGGCACGACCGTGTTGTCTTGGGCCTAGGCCATGTGGAATTTCGTGCTTTGGCCCATTTTCTCCGTTTTCGGCCCGTTTCTCATTCTTTTCATCCTCTGGTGCTCTCCTGAGTATAAAACATGAAATTAAAGGATTAGGAGCACCTATTTCCATAATTAAAGGGATAAATCATCCAAAATATGCTAAATATGGGATTAAAATATGTTCATATTACGGTTTATCAAATACCCCCGCACTTAAGCTTTTGCTTGTCCTCAAGCAAAATTCTCAACTCACAATTAAAACGAACTTCCTCACTTCATAATATTCATCGATAATATTTCATCATAATTCATAGATAATTCATACATGGATAATTTAACTAAAAGAGTCCTAAAGATTCAAACAATCAAAGTCATAAGTTTTTAACACGAAAAATATAGGTGTTTCCCCTTATCTAAATAATTACCCTTAATTCAAAACAGACAAGGATTGACATCCTCACTAAAGATTCACTCAAATCGCTCAAGGTGTTTAAGGTTCAAAATAATGCACTCATCAGTCAAACATGAAAAGTTAATCCCATAGGCTTGCCTGAAAATCAAATCTCCACCACTATAATATGAGATGATACACAAATTAAAAGGTCTTTAAAGGGTTGTAACGGGGCTTAGGTTAAAGGTGTGGATAAAGGCTAAATTAGAGGGTTAGAATCGAGATTGAATTGACAAATTACCTAACTAGAAAAAAATGAAATAATTCTAATTACATCAATTGAAAACTTGAAATACTAATAATACGAGCTTCTTCTTCACGATGTGGAATTTAAACGTATAAGCTCACTTAATTAAATAACTAATAATGAATATACTTCATTTTTTTAGAACAAATCAGATAAATACATAATATGAGAAAATTTCAACAACTGAAACTAAAATAATTAGGCAACTGATCAAATCAAGTCTCGATAGAAGGGTAGTAAAAAGGAATGGTGATAACAAATACAAGATGGGTTTTGGGTTAAAATTAATGGGTGAATCAATAAAAAGGGTTGTTAGGATCAACGGGGTTCACTAGGGGTTAATATGAAGGTGGGCTTTTAGTTAAGTAAGTGGGTTAAATCTTAAGTGCCTTTATCATCTTAGTATATCAAATCAATGCTGTGGTCTCAACATGTATGATTAAAGCAAGTTCTAGAATAACAAATCAATGTTGACACACTCATAATCAATAAATGACCACGAAAAGAATATATGCTCTAAAAGGCTCAAAATCTCACAAAAATTATGGGTTTTTGATATCAATCTTGTAAATTTCAAACTTCAAGGTAATAATTAGATTCAGGTAGACAACCTAACAAGATTTTAATTTTTGAAAATAGACTCATCATGTTTGATTCTCTAGTATCTTAAAGTTGAATTATTAATGCACAATTGACTATGAATTAATCTAAACATATCAACAAAAAATCATGAATCAATAGGAATTTCATTCTAATCAGTGATATAAGAAAATTACTTTAAGACTAGATATCATTCAGGGATTTGAGAATAATGCAAAAAGTTAGGCACTTTTTTAAATAATTTTCACCCTCCACACTTAAGATGTACATTGCCCTCAATGTACAATGATATATAATAATTATATAAGAAGAAAATCAAAAGAGAGGGATAGAAATGAAACTTCCTGAATTTTTGGATGGATTCCTTGAGTTGGAAGTGTGGAAACTTGAATCGGAGGGAAAATATAAATTGGAGGGGGTGCCTCAAATTCCTGCGCTAGATGAAGAAATTGGGAACCTTATGAAGAGTTAGCTAGGAAATAATAATAATAATTCTAAATATACTAATTATATATTTAAAGAAAATAAAAATAAAAAGAAAGAGTGTAAAAAGTGAAATAAGCCTCAAAGAACCGATTAATAGACCGAAAGGTCCTTACTGTTAGATGATTCGCGAGGTGGGTGTGATTTCTAAGGCCGTGGTGTGTGATTCCCAAGCAGCCTAAAGAACCTAAAACCAAGAAACTAAAATAAAATAAACTAAATTAAGCATAAGAGAGTCAAAGAGGAGGAAAATAAAAGAGATGAGAAAAGAAAGATAAAGGTTAAATGGCCTCAAAGACCCTTGGCTTGTCGAGTGGATGAAGCGGCCGGCATGAACTTATGCTGATCGGTCCCCCATAGGGGGACTGTGCTTGAATCCTTTTGCTTCTTTGACATGGCTATTATGGAGATCAAGAGTTTAGAGAATGAAGAAGAAGGAAAGTGAAAATGGAAGGGAGTGAAGAGTGAATGGGGAGTGGGTAAGAAGGGGAGAGAGGTGTTTTAAATAGAAATTTTCAGCTCTGGTACATCCCCACGCCCGTGTACCGTAGGCGTGTTAAATCACACGGCCATATTGCACGGCCATGTATTAGTTCAATCGTCTCTCCCACGCCTGATAATTGGGTTGCCACGCCCGTGTTGGTTCAATAGTGTCGGCCACGACTGTGTTGCACGGCCATGGTAGTAGTTGGAGCCCGTGAATTTAAGATATTTTTCTCGTCCTGTCTCGTACTATCTCTGCCATGCCAGTACTAACGTCCGTAGTATCCACACGACCATGGCTACGGCTGTGTGTAAGTCCATGTGGTGCAGACTTCTGTGCTTCATTAACTTGGTTAGTTTGTAGTTAGGTGCTGAAAGAGAGAGAATAAAAATGACTGGGGTTAGTGCTCAGGTTGCCTCATGGGAAGCGCTTATTTAAAGTCTTAAACTAGACTTACCTCTCATTCGTACCTTCACAGTGGTTTAAGGAGTGAAAAATCCTTTCTCATGCTATCATTATATAGTTTGAGTCGAGTGGCATTTACTTTAAAAGTGCCGAAAGTAGGGTTGCTTACCTCGACTGTTCCTATGGAAAGACATTAATTACCATAAAATGGATCTCTTTGTTCGTATTGTGGTCTGAAGTGGTTATTCACGGGTCTATTTTATCTAACAGTACTTGATCTCTTATTTTGAAGTGATTTGATGTTCCTTTAAGCTCATCCGAAGGTTCCTTAGGTTTCACTTCATTTGGTTTTGAATCCTCCTTGAAATGTGTCTTCCACTCATCTAGCTCATCGATCTGAAGCCGTCATTCCTCATGAGATATTTCTTTGTTGGTAAAATCAGGCCTAATGGTGTAGTTCCGTGGTGCTTCCTGAAAAGAGAGTTTGACCGAATGATTATCAATGGAATTTATGTTCTTACCTTTATCACTAGATGTCCTAGCTGAGTCGAGAAGACTGATTGATTCGTCACCTACACGAAGTATGAGCTCACCTGTACTAACATCAATTTTAGATCTCAAGGCTCTTCCTAGAATTAAGGGAATATTATTGTCTTCATCCATATCTAAAACAAATAAGTCTACTGGGAATATGAATTTATCCACTTTAACTAGTACATCTTCAATTATACCCCTAGGAATTCAAATAGTCTTATCGGCTAGTTGAATGTCATCCTAGTTTGTTTGGGTTTCCTTAGACCTAGTTGTTTAAACATTTTAGAAGGCATAACATTGATGCTTTCCCCTAAATCAGCTAAAGCATTATCAATAGATAAACTACCAATTGAAAATGGAATTTTAAAACTCCCTGGATCTTTTAATTTTCGTGGTAGTTTGTTTTGTAACATTGCTGAGCACACTGCGTTTAATTCCACATGTGACTCATCATCTAACTTTCGCTTGTTTGTTAAGAGCTCTTTTAAAAATTTCCTTGAATCTGGCATCTGCAAAAGAGCTTTAAGAAAAGGTAAGTTGATATGTAGTTGTTTAAAAAGTTCAAGAAATTTACCGTATTGTGCGTCTAACTGGTCTTTCTTCAACTTTGCTGGATATGGTATTGGTGGTTTAATCTCCTCACGTACTAGAATTACATTCTCATTTGCTTCCTCCGCCTTTGCCTTATCAATTTCGTGTGGTATCTTCTTCTTACCTTCAACCAACTCCTTTCCCTCCTAAGTGTAATTGTCTTCACTTGCTCTTTTTTTCTAGTTAAATTTTCAGGTCGCCTTTCAGAGACTAACTTAGTTAGTTGTCCAAACTGATCCTTAAGCTCTTGAATTGATGCTTGCTGGTTATTCAATATCATTTGGTGTTTTGGAAACGAGTTTCTGACACCTCTATAAATTTTGTTAACATCTCTTCAAGGTTTGGCTTCTTTTCCTGTGGGTAGGGTTGTTGTCTTTGATTGAGATGGTCTTTCCAACCTAAATTGTAAGTATTACTATAAAGGTTATTTTGAGGTCTAAAATTGTTACCCATATAGTGAAATTGCTCATTTTCAGCGCTCGAGTTGTAAGGCTGATATTTTGTATTGTTCATCCACCCTCCATTCGCATTATACTGCATAACTGAATGTACCTGCAAGGAACCACATAAACCATCAATCTTTTTATTTAACGGTTCAACCTGATTCGATAACAAGGTTACTGCGTCGAGGTTGAAAACTCCATCTGCTTTAGTTGGCCTTGTCGTTGTGACTTGCCACTGATAGTTGTTCAGTGACATTTCCTCTATAAACTCATAAGCTGCTTCAGGAGTTTTTTATTCAGTGTTCCACCGGTGTTGAATCAATCAACTACCTGGTTGAGGGGTTCACACCGTTGTAGAAAGTTTGGACCTATAGCCACAAGGGTAAACCATGGTGTGGACACCTTCTCAATAGATCTTTTATCTCTCCCATGCATCGTATAGTGTTTCTAAATCCATCTGCAAAAGAAGAGATATCATTCCTTAATTTGGCTGTTTTGGCTGGCGAAAAATATTTTAATAAAAATTTTTCGATCATTTGATCCCATGTAGTGATTGATCCTCGTAGAAGAGAATTCAACCACTGTTTAGCTTTATTCCTTAAAGAGAAGGGAGATAACTGAAGACGGATGGCATCATCAGAAATGCCATTAATTTTGAAAGTATCACAAAATTCTAGGAAATTTGCCAAGTAATTATTTGGATATTCATCCTACAAACCATCAAATTGAACAAATTCCTATATCATTTGAATAGTATTAGGTTTTAGTTCAAAATTATTAGTAGCTATGGTAGGCCTAACAATACTTGATTTAGCTCCTGTTAAATTCGGTTTAGCATAATCATACATAGTACGAGGAGCATGATGTTTGGCCACCTGCTGAGGTAGCGGATTATTTTCAGCCATCATTTCGGTAGTACCGGTTTCGTCCTCTTACTCTTCTTCTATGTAGTTTAAGCCTTGCCTTATTTGTCTACAAGTTCTGTGAACAGCCCCTTCAATATCACTATGGTAAATCAGGGGTCTTGTCGGGTTCCTTCTAGTCATAAACTAGAGGTACCTGCTAGGAAAAGAGAAAAAGAAAGAAAATTAGAAAAGTAAAATTAAAATTTAATAGCAAAAATAAAATATGGCTAAAGTAATAAAAATTGAGCATTCTTATTATTTTAGTTCCCCGATAACGGTGCCAAAAACTTGATCGTGTGTCAGAGTCTTAAAAATTTATAAAAAGAATGATCGAACCCAAAACTAACTAAGACAACGATGGAGGCAAGCTAAAGATGCGAAGACGAAGAGAATGGATTGGGAAAATACTTGTGGGAAAAACCAATTGATTAAGACAATACTCAAGGAAGAATCCACCTAGACTTCACTTGTTATCAAACTCTGAACCAGCGATTTATTCACTTGACTTGATCCGTAGGATTCCCTAATTTATATTAATACCTCTTTCGAGGCTACTAACTTCTAACCCTAGGTTGATTAATTGAAATTTCTTTCTAATTAAAACCTCTAGAATTGCATTAGCTCCATCTATGGACTCCCATATTAGGTTTGACCCTAACCTGGTAGATTTTAGTCATCCTATTTCTAGGGTTGCGATTAACTCCGCTTAACTATGCTAGATCTGCTCTTAGGCAGGGACTTTTGCTCCACCACCTAAGCACATCAATACTTGAATCAATATCCCAAAAAAAATAAAACAAGAAGTAAGAACACATAATTAAGAATAAATCAAGTATTTATCATACAACTCAGAAAATAATAACAAGACTCGTCTTAGGTTTCATCCCCCTCAAGTATCTGAGGGTTTAGTTCCTAATAGTAAAAGAATACATCTCAAAAGAAAATATGAAACAAAACATAAAGAAAACCCTAAAACCCCCTGAAGGAATTGAAGGAGAAATCTTTCGTCTTGAGTATAATCCTGGCTACTTGAGATGAATCAACTGGCTTTCTTCGAGTGAATCTCACAATTTGGCCCTTTGGCTTGGCTCCTTGGCCTAGTGAATCATTGAAAAGCCCCGACGAAGGAAGGAACTCCGTCGAACTCCCCCTTAAGTTGCCTCATAGGGTGATTATATAGGCTTCGAGATGCCTTACTTGGCCCGAAAGTATCCTAATCCGAGTAGAACTCTTCTTTTCAGCGGCAGGGCCATGCCCATGGCACACACCCGTGTGATTCGAGGCCAGGCCGTGGTCTAACCTGTTACAAAGGCACGGCCGTGTATTTTGGGGTCTAGGCCGTGTTTGGCTCTTCTTAAGAGGCACGACCGTTTGGTCTTGGGCCCAGGCCGTGTGAATTTCATGCTTTGGCCCATTTGTTTGTTTTTGGCCCGTTTCTCATTCTTTTCATCCTCCGGTGGTCTCCTGAGTATAAAACATGAAATTAAAGGATTAGGAGCACCTATTTCCATAATTAAAGGGATAAATCATCCAAAAGTATGCTAAATGTGGGATTAAAATATGTTCATATTACGATTTATTAGTTAGTTCAGTATAAGTGAAGAATATGTTGAAGGGCACACATAATATAACAACCCGATTTCTAATGGTGTCAAAAAAGGCGATTTCAAAAACCTATTTCTGTAAACCGAGTTTGTAAATATTGAATCGAGATATTTACGGGGTTATCATATTGATGAATTTAAATTTGATTAAGTGGTTTAACCAAAATTGAGAGTGATTATGGCTTAAGGACTAAATTGTAAAAGTTTAATCATTATAGATTTTTAATTAGATGATAGTGGATGGCATGATGTATGTTAATTAGTTTAAGTAATTAAGGCCTAAATTAACTAAAATATAATTAAATTAAACTAATTAACTTATAATCAACTAAATATATGAAATTGTGGGAGAGATGAATTTCATCTTCTCCAACCATCCAAAATTTTGAAGCAAGAGGGGAGGAAGCCATTGAAGGGTTTCCAAGCCTTTTGGCTTTAATTTCAAGTAAGTCCCTTGTCATTTTTTTATTTTTATGGAAATTAAATCATGAGAGCTTGATTTAGCTAGCCCATGTACTAATTTGTAAAATTTTTAAAGTTTTTGAAAGCTTCCATGGTTGAGAATTTAATGATTTAGGTGTCAAATTGTTAGAAATTAACCTTAGTATGTAAAAAGGACTAAATTATAAAGCTTAATTATTAATTTTGTACATTATGGACCAAATTGAATAAAATGTAAAAATTTTAAGAATTGTCAGTAGGGATAGAAAATAGAGGGTCTCTAATGAGTTTTGGTGAAATCAAATTTTAAATTGAGGCCCTAAATTGGAAGTTATAATTGTTTTAGCTTTAGGGACTAAATTGAATAATTTGTAAAATGTGTAAGATTTAGTATTTAATTCTGATTTGGCTAGAATTTGATACTGTATTATTATTTAATTATTAGTCATAGCTAAAAACAATGCAAGATCATCGAGAGGAAAAGATAATGCGAGAGTCGACGACGAGTGACACGAGCTTTCAATTTGTATCTCTATGACCTGAGATCAATCTAATTATTGCATATTCATGAAATTTTGCATTATATAATGTTGAGGTGAGTTGTTAATAATTATTGTGTAACGCCCCAAAAATCTAATGCTTGATTAGTTAAATTCTGTCATCAATAAGTATCTATTTCAGTGATTAAGTGTCTGAGTTGTGTCTTTAAGGTCTTGTGTTTGAGTCTCTGCGTGAGCGAATTGTCAATATTTTTATTATTTCTGCGTGGGTTAGGTAGGTGGTTGAGTTTGAGTCAATTTCAAACTCTAGAAAATGTGGTTAGTTATTTGAAATAGGGTTAGTGGTTAGTAGGTTTGGATTTAGTTTGTTTTAAAATTTATTAGTTAATTGTTAAAAAAATTAAATTTGTTTTTCCCTAATTTTTGGCTCCCATGTCTCTACTCCTGCCATTCTTTTCTTTTGTTTTTCTTTTCCCTTTCTTTTACCTTTTTCTTTTCTTTTTCTGTTATCTTTCAAATCACGTTGATTTTGTTTCTACTTTCTTTTGAGTATTTCCTCTTCTTTCTTTTACACTCCTTTACAATCAGGTCTTAGTTCATTTATTATCTTCTCTTTGTTGGCGTTACTCATCGATAAGTTGGTTAGTTTCCTTTTTGATGTGTTTTTACGTGGATAGTAAGAGGGATGTGTTAATTTTATGATTATGGAACTAATCATCTTAAATCGATTCATTTTAGGGGAAGAACGTGTATTACTTGATGATTGTCCACCAAGTTGAGTCGTGTGCTACTGTTACGTGATAGGGTAAGCAATTAATTCTGATTTGAGGCTGTACGGTTGTGTAGATTTTTCGTGTGAGTTCATTTGGTATTTTGGGATAAATAAAGAACTTTTTTCTATAAATTGTTTTCCTAACATTGTTAATTTGGTGAACTAATTGACGGTTTTAGGTTCTGGATGGCTTGTGAGAAGTTTGGCAGTGGAATTGGGTCAGGTGTGTGATGAAAAATAAGAAAAACAACGAATAGGGAAAGCCAAAAATCTGCACAGTCAATGCCACATGGTTGTGTGCCAGGTTGTTGGTAGGCTGTGTGTGACACAAGGTCTGGGCTATTTGGGCCATGTGGGCCACATGGGCGTGTGGGTCCAAAATTCTAAATTTTTCCCTAGGGTCGTTCACATCATACTGATCGATCGTAGGCCTTCCATGGGTTCGATATGTGATCAAATAGACTATAAATATGAAATCCAGTCATCTGCTAGTATAAATTCTGATATCTGTTCGTATATTTGAGACGTCATATGATAAGTAAACCTTATAATAGGTTATGAGTAACCCCAAAAATGCTATTTATGCCTTGCATCTATTATGTCATGCATGTATAATTGTGGCATGTCTAATTTCTATTTTGTTTTTTATTTGCATCTAGGATGGGTTATATTATGTTTCTATGAATGACGATAACTTGCATATTACACTGGCAGCTCAGCTGCAACTATTTTAAAAGTGTCATATCGACACTAAGTGGTGTGTAGGGCTGGCTGAGTGTTTCATAACCATATGGTGTTTTGGGATGATCGGAGATAGTGTGTAGTGGATGGGGTAGGAAAATATGTCTGTATCTGTACTATTTTGTTATGATTCTGTTTATGCTAAATCTATTTAATATAAATTAGCTGTTCAAGTTATTGTTACAAATTGAGTTTCGAAAACTGTTGAGGGATAATCTCAGGGTTCTGATAGCTCAACAGAGGGGGTGGGTTTTTCCGTCTTAGTGGAAAAGGTGAGAATTTTTGAGGAGGTTAAGCATGTTGAGCACAAAAATAGGGAGCGTGATAGAGGTAAGAATAAAAGGGATTCAGAGCCCTCCAGTTCTATTTTGAGGCCTAAAAAATGAGCTAGATCTGATGAGCATTCAAGAGTTGAGGTTCTTATTGCTCTTACCGTGGTTTAGTCATGTAGAGATTGTGGTAGATGCCATCCGGGTGAATGTTGGTGGTGGTTAGGAGCTTGTCTGCGATGTGGGTCGATGGAACACCATATCAGGGATTGTCCACAATGTTCTAACCATATGCAAGCTCTAGCTTCAGGTTTAATTCAGCCTCAGTGGGTTGTTCAACAACCCTCTAGGGGCCATGGTCCAGCCAGGGGTGGTAACGGTATGGGTAGAGGTTAGAGAGCACCGGGCTGAGGTGATAATTAGACTGAGGCTAGACAGCCTGTACTATTTTATGCCACTAGACGTCGTGAGGGCAGAGACGCCGCAGATGTTACCACTGGTAATTTTTTCATTAACACTGCTCCATATTTTGCTTTGATAGATATAGGACCAACACACTCGTATATAGTTAGTTCTACTTTTGTGAATCTGGGTATGTCTGTTGAGAGCACTTTTGGAGGTTACTTTAATTAGTCCACTTGGTTAGTTAGTTCGAGTTAATCATATCTATAGGAGAGTACCGCTAGAGGTACAAGTGGTTGTATTTATGGTTAATTTGATGGAATTGTCACTCAAATAATTTAATTTAATTCTAGGAATGAACTGGCTCGTGAAACATCATGTCAGCTTGGACTGTACAACTAAGAGAGTAATTCTGAGGTTTTTGGATGATTTAGTATTATCGATAAGCGCCGGGATTACTTAACTAATATAATCTCACTCTTATGGCTGAAAAGTTGGTTCGTAAAGGATGTGAGGCATTTTTGGCCTATGTGTGTGATTCAGCTTTTATGAATTTGTCTATTGGGGACATTCAAATTTTAAAAAGTTTCGGGATGTCTTTTCTAAGGAGTTGCCGGGTTTGCCATTGGATCATGAGGTCGAGTTCGGTATTGAGATTGTATCGAGTGCAACTCCGGTGTCCATTGCTCCCTACCGCATGGAACCAAAAGAGCTTATGAAACTAAATGCTAAGCTTTAGAAACTCCTCGATCGAGGGTTCATTCGTCCTAGTGTGTCTCCGTTGGGAGCACCAGTTTTGTTTGTAAAGAAGAAAGGTGGAACTATGAGGATGTGTGTAGATTACCGTCAACTAAATAAATTGATGGTAAAGAACAAGTACCCACGTCTGAGGATCGACAACTTATTCGATCGGTTTTGTGGGGCTTCTATGTTCTCCAAGATAGATATTCGTTTTGGGTACCATCAACTTAAGGTTAAGGAGGTTGATGTTCAAAAGACTACTTTTAGGACTCGTTATGGGCACTAAGAGTTCTTAGTTATGCCCTTCGGCTTGATGAATGCTCTGACTACATTCATGGACCTTATGAACCAGGTTTTCCATTCATATTTCGATCAATTCATCATGGCCTTCATCGAAAACATTCTGCTATACTTTAATATTGAGGATGATTATGATGAGCATCTTAGAGTAGTTTTTTAGATACTCCGTGAGAAATAATTCTATACTAAGTTAAGCAAATGTGAGTTTTATCTTAGGGAAGTCACCTTTCTGGGTCATGTGGTTTCTGCTGAGGGGATTTGAGTTGACCCTAAGAAAATCGAGGCTATGCTTGAGTGGAAACAGCCTTGAAATGTTTCTGAGATCTGCAGCTTCCTTAGGTTAGCGAGTTATTATTGGAGGTTTGTCGAGGGGTTTTCACTTATAGCAGCTCCTCTAACTAAGTTGCTGTGTAAGAAAACACCATTTATCTAGGGTGATGAGCAATAATCGAGCTTTAAGAAGCTCAAATCTGTTTTGACTCATGCTACTATTCTGATTCAACCTGAATCCGATAAGGAATTTATGGTTTACAATGACACATCACATATTGGTTTGGGTTGTGTTTTGATGCAAGACGAAAAGGTATTAACTTTTACATCCCGATAACTTCAGTCACATGAATGTAACTATCCTACCCACGATTGAGAGTTGGCTGCAATTTTCTTCACCTTAAAAATCTGGAGGCACTATCTCTATGGTGAGAGGCGTATCATTTACACCGATCACAAGAGCCTCAAGTATCTTTTACTTAGAAGGAGTTAAACCTTAGGAAACATAGATGGATTGAGTTGCTTACGGACTACAATTGTACGATTGAGTATCTTCCTGGTAAGGCTAATGTTGTAGCTGATGCTTTGAGTCATAGAGTGATCTTTGATTTGAAGGCCATGTTTGCTCGCCTAAGTCTATTTGATGATAGGAGTTTATTAGCCAAGTTGCAAGTTAAGCCGACTTGGATTGAGTAGATTCGGGTTACATAGATGGGGGATGACTCTTTGGTTTTGTGATTCTGTCAGATTGAGGATGGTAGCACTTTTGATTTTGGGTTGAATAGTGAAGGGGTTTCATGTTTTCGAGGCCATGTTTGTGTGCCTAACAACTCTAATTTGAGGTAGTTCATTCTACGAGAAGCGCATAATAGCCCTTATGCTATGCATCCTAGAGAAAATAAGATGTATCATGATCTACGTGAGTTATACTAGTGGCTGAATTTGAAATGGGAGGTAACAGATTTCGTCTCTCGTTGTTTGACGTGTCAGCAATTTCTGAGCATCAACTGCCTTTGGGTTTACTTCAACCTATTAAGATTCCCCTTTGGAAATAGGAACAAGTGACTATGGACTTTGTTAGTAGGTTGACATTAACACATACTAAGAAGGATTCTGTCTGGGTCATCGTGTATCTGTTGGCTAAGTCTGCCCATGTTATTCCTGTTAGGACATACTACTCCATTTAGAAATTGACCAAGTAATATGTTTCTGAGATCGTGAGACTTTATGGGGTTCCAATCTTGATTATTTTTGATAGAGATCCTTGCTTCACATCTCAGTTTTGGAGGAAGCTCCATGAGGCTCTAGGTTCAAAATTAGACTTCAGTACTGCGTTCCATCTTCAGACAGATAGTCAATCTGAGATGGTGATTCAGATATTGGAGGATATGCTTCAGAGTTGTGTGATTGATTTCTAAGGTAGTTGGGAGGAGTTTCTGCCATTAGTCGAGTTCGCATATAATAACATTTTCCAATCTAGAATTCAAAGACACCTTACGAGGCTCTGCATGGTCATAAGTGTCATACTCGTTATGTTGGACTAAGTTGGATGGACGACGGGTTTTGGGTCTTGAGTTGGTTTTCGAGACTGAGGATAAAGTTAGACTGATACAATATCGTCTTAAGGTGACTTCTGATAGGTAAAAGTCATATTCTGATATGAAGAGAGAGATATCGAGTACTCTGTAGGTGATTATGCCTTTTTGAAGGTATCTGCTTGAAGAAGGTCTTTCGATTTGGATGTAAGGGCAAGTTGAGCCCTAGGTTCATAAGGCCTTATAGGATTTTGAAACGTGTGGGGCCGATTGCCTATCAGTTAGAGCTACCTTTGGAGTTAGATCATATTCATGATATGTTTCATGTCTCCAGGTTGAGGTGGTATCAGTCTGACCCATCTCATGTCATTTTTATTGAGGAGATTGAGGTTAGATCAAATTTGACATTTGAGGAGTTGCCGGTTCAGATTCTGGATCAAGATGTTAAGGTCTTGAGAATAAAGTCCATTCCTTCGGTAAAGGTTCTTTGGCGGAATCATGGCACTAAAGAAGCCACTTGGGAACCTGAGGACATGATTCAACAATAGTATCTGCACATGTTTGAATCAGGTAAATTTTGAGGCCAAAATTTCTTTTATGGAGGAGAGTTGTAACGCCACAAAAACCTAATGTTTGATTAGTTAAATTCTGTCATCAATAAGTATCTATTTCAGTGGTTAAGTGTCTAAGCTATGTCTTTAAGGTCTTATGTTTGAGTCCTAGCGTCAGCGGATTATCAATATTTTTATAGTTTCTATGTGGGTTGGGTAGGTGGTTGAGTTTGAGTTAATTTTGAACTCTGGAAAAGGTGGTTAGTTATCTGAAATAGGGTTAGTGGATAGTAGTTTTGGATTTGGTTTGTTTTAAAATTTATCAATTAATTATTAAAAAATTTAAAATTAAAATAAATTAGTTTCCCCAATTTTTGGCTTCCAAGTCTCTACTTCTGCCATTCTTTTCTTTT
Source organism: Gossypium rotundifolium (assembly GCA_025506655.1). Classification (NCBI taxonomy): domain Eukaryota; kingdom Viridiplantae; phylum Streptophyta; class Magnoliopsida; order Malvales; family Malvaceae; genus Gossypium; species Gossypium rotundifolium. The sequence goes on along the minus strand of CP106731.1, from coordinate 119,077,054 downwards.
GTTTTTCTTTTCTTTTTCTACTATATTTAAAATCACGTTGATTTTGTTTCTATTTTCTTTTGAGTATTTCCTTCTCTTTCCTTTACACCTCTTTACGATCGGGTCTTAGTTCCTTAATTATCTTATCTTTGTTGGCGTTGCTTGTAGGTAAGTTGGTTAGTTTCTGTTTTGATGTGTTTTTACATGGATAGTAAGATGGATGTGTTAATTTTAGGATTATGGAATTAATCATTTTAAATTGATTTTTTTTAGGGAAGAATGTCTATTACTTGACAATTCTCCAGCAAGTTGAGTCATGTGCTACTGTTACGTGCTAGAGTAAGCGATTAATTTTGATTTGGGGCTGTGTGGTTGTGTGGATTTTTCGTGTGAGTTCGTTTGGTATTTTGGGATAAATCAAGAACTTTGTTCTCTAAATTGTTTTGTTATCATTGTTAATTTGGTGAAGTAATTGACGATTATAGGTTCTGAACGGGTTGTGAGAAGTTTGGCATCAGAATCGGGTCAGGTGTGTAATGAATGAAATAGCGAACGGAGAAAGCTGGAAATTTGCACAGTCAACGCCACACGTCCGTGTGTCAGATCGTGTGGTAGGCCATGTGTGACACAAGGTTTTGGCTATTTGGGCCGTGTGGGATATACGGGTGTGTGGGCCATGCGGGCGTGCTGGCCCAAAAATATGAATTTTTTCCTAGGGCCGTACACATCGTTCTAATCGATTGTAGGCCATTCATGGATATACTGTAAAATATGAAATATAAATTCTGATATATGTTCATTTATTTGAGACGTCATATGATAAGTAAACCTTATAATAGGTTATGAGTAAACCGAAAAATGCTATGTATGCCTTTTATCTATTATGTCATGCATGTATAACTGTGGCATGTCTGATTTTAGTTTTATTTTGTATTTGCGTCTAGGATGGGTTATATTATGTGGTGGAAGTGTTTCTGTGAATGACAATAACTCGTCAATACATTGGCAGCTCAGCTGCAACTGTTCTAAAGGTGTCATATCAACACTAAGTGGTGTGTAGGGTTGGCTGGGTGTTTTATTCCTCATATGGTGTTTTGGGATTGTCGAAGATGATGTGTAACGGATGGGATAGGAAAATATGTCTGTATCTATATTGCTTGGTTATGATTTTGTTTATGCTAAATCTGTCTAATATAAATTAATTGTTCAAGTTATTGTTACACACTGAGTTTCGAAAACTTATATTCTGTTTGACTGATATTTTCAAGTAATCCTCATACTTTGGTGGGTCGGTGCCATAGGAGCTCAGTTACAATAAATTTATTTTGTTTGATTCTTTTAAATTTGGATTTAAGCGTTTTGTAATATTTGGACTATTTTGGACTGTTTTTGTTTTGGGATTTATTTTTTATTTTTGCGTGACACTGTTCAAAATGCTTTATCAAAAATGACAGTTTCTTGCAAAACAACTATTTTTGAGAAAATAAACTTAGTTTTTCCAAAATATAACGATCTAAGAATTTTCTCTGCAAAGTAATCATTTTTTCAAAATGTAAGTAAACATCATTTCCAACTAAAAAGTTAAGTTAGATGTGTTTTCTATTAAACTGGGGTGTTAAGTAATAAAATTTATGACATTTTCCAAAGGTTTTGAAAACTAGATTTACAACTGCTTTACGTAACATCTCCAGATTTGGCTATAACGTCTAGGTCGAGTTTGGGGTGTTACATATTGACTTGAAATGCTATGGTTGAAATTGAATAGAAATTTGTATGTCTTAGCTGATATAATAAAGTAGTATGAAATGAGCTTATGTTATATTATACAATGAAATTATAAATTGATATTAAATTAAGAATGATGGGATGTAAATTGAACTATATGATGAAATTGGAAATTGGTTACGTTATTAATTGTATAGGTTTATACTTCGTTTAGCCAATAGCTGTAACGCCTTCAATTTTGGGCCTAAAAGAAATGGGCTTCGCGTGTCGGAGGAATTGGAATTTAGTTGTGCATGTTAATAACATAAAAGTATGTCTGCTTCGGTGGTTAAGGGTACTGAGAAGTATTGGAAAAGTCTTGGGTTCAAACCTGGGCTTTAGAAAAAATTTGGTTTTATGTGAATAAAACCCTGGATGTAAGTAAGTAGGATTTAAGAATATTGTTGGGGAAATCATGACCAAAAAAACCTATTGGTGAAGTAGTTGTGGCTTCACAAGTGTGGCAAAGAGGTCAAAGGTTCGAGACTTAGAGTAAGCTATGGATATTTATTTTACAGCTGTGCTGCCCAGTGGTTGTGTTGGAATTGAATTATGCTCAAGTGGTTGTAGAATTGGTCTTGGGGAAAAGATTTATGGGATATGGAATTGGAGGATTTTGAAAGGAGTTTGAATATGTGGTTGAGTAGAATAAGGTGGAGAGATTTTAGGAGAGAGATAAGGGAGGAAAAATGGGAGTTTGTTATGGAGTGAAGTTGTGCCGAATTTGGGTGCTATGCTTAGGGAAATTCGGCCAAGAGGGCTTTTCTCCCATTTGGTTTAGTGTTTGGTCACTTTTTGAGTTGGGAAAAATCTCCTTTCTGTGCCGAGTTATTTTGAGCTCTAAAGTGTCATATTAGTTCACTTTTTGTTTGCGTTTTTGTTACTTGGGGTTGTCAAATTGGCTATTTGGGAAAAACTGGTGGGTTGTAATATCCTAGATTATGGCTTATGCAATATTGCATAATTATATGAAATAGCATGCCTATGTGTGTTGTGAATGTGCATTATGAATTTTGTGAACCTTAGTGCGTAGACAAATGCCTTAGAAATTATTAGATTTTTAAGTGATAAGAGGAAGCTAAGCCTGTGAGGCCTTAAGAAAATCAATAGAGGAAATGTGACATGAAATTGGGCTTAGTAAAGTGGCTACAAGGCGCCACTTAAGGCCTCTGTATATGACGCCACAAACATGTGCAAATGGGCCAGGGTTCTAGTCACATAGGAGGCAAAAGAAGAGCTTTTATTTTTGCGGCAACAAGGGGAAGTAATAGACGGCATGGGGAGTCTATGGGAGGAGTTTAAGATGAGGTATTTTCTTTTAATAATTTTGGCTAAGTGGTAGATAAATGGGTGATTTATTTTAGATTATTTTAAGGGATAAAGAGAGGAAAAATAGGAGAAAAGCAAGGTGTAGCTAGTGTTTGAATGCTAATGAATTTAGGAGGGAAGTAAGTAAGGCAATCGGTCATGCTAAGGAGTTTTGTGTCAAATTCTTCTCCTCTCATCTTTCTTTTGTGCCGCAAATTCCAAAGAACCCAACTTGTGATCTTTCTTCTTCTTTCCTCAACTCAATCAAAAGTCAAACCAAGTACTTGCTAGACCCTAATCGATTGTTCATTGAATCCTAGCCGATTTCTCATCAAGCCTCAAAAGCCAAAATTGTTGATCCATATCTAAGCCATAGCTGAATAGCTTTGGGGTGTTTCATGTTTGGTATCAGAGCCCAGTTTTAAACTCTCGGCCTTGGGTTTAAGGCCCAAAACATTTTCAAAAGTAAGCCCAAAAGAATTTTGTGAAAATTTTTGTGAAATAAGCAGTTTTTACGGCATGGCACCTAAGTCTCAGGCAAGTCCACCAGGTAAGTACCCTTATCTATTGTGTGAATTACAATATGACTTGTAGAAGGGTAGAAATGGAGCGTAGATTAGTATATTAAGTATTTGAACTCTAGGACTAGTTTACCCTAACAATTGCATAAAATTTTAAATGCCTAATTAAACAAACACATGACTAAGTCATTTGAGTTAGGTGTGGCAACCATTGTGCGCATGTTTAGGATTGGTTTGGTGGGAGCTTGGTATTTAAGCGATCCTAATGACTCACCTCCTCTCCACTCGAATCCTACAGTGCGTAGTGACGATTCACCCTAACCAAGAGGATTTATTCATGGGCTAAACCCAATAACTAAAACTCGAAAGGGACTATCCGTATATTTTTTATAAAAATCCTAGTTTTAAAATCTACAAAAATACCCCTTTGAATCGTGAAAGCTATTCTATAAAATTTTTCTAAAATATTTTTGATTTACAAAATTACTAAAATACCCCTAGTGGTAAAATTACTAAAATGCCCTTGGTTTCTAAAATTACCATATTACCCTCGATTTCAATAAAATTTTCTTACTTTGCAAAAGTATCCATGAAACCCTAACTTGTGAAAATTCAAGATACCCTGATTTGAAAAATTTACAAAATTACCCCTAATTGACAAAAATTCCCAAAATGACCTTGATTTCTAAAATTTCTGCCATACCTTTGATTTGTGGAAATTTTCAAAAATACCCTGGAGTTTTGAAATTTTAAAGTGCCCTGATTTATTAAGATTTTCAAATTGACCCCGATTTATTACCAAAATACTCCTGTAGGATAAATGACGAAAATACCCCTGGGATAGGAATAGACAAAAATGTTCGAAGAGTGAATGTGTATGGGAGGTACTACGGAATGGATGTGTTTTCCTTGAATTAGGATAGAAGACTTGGAACTAAAACTTTGATTGATCGAAAGAACTGCTACTAAACTCTTTACATAAAACTTCTTCGCGGATAATCAGTGGAACAAATACTAATACATAAAATTTCTTAAATCAGATTAAAGCGCGATAGTAGAAATGAGCTCTAGGGGATGTGGTCGCAATGTACGAGGATGTGGTAGAGGAAGAATGACCGTGTCAAAACCCATTAGATCGGGTCAAGGGTCTGACAATGAGGTACCACCGCCACCACCACCACCGTGGTGTTGGTGAAGATCGAGGGGATGATCTTTGTATCGTAGGGCTATGCTGCGAGTTCTTGAGATGGTGGCTGGAGTGGGTGGAAATATGAGAGCTCGGACATCTGTACCCGAGCGACTTTGAGCTAATGGAGCTGAGGTATTCCGTGGCGTATCTGGTGTGGCACCCAGTACTGCTGAGTATTGGTTGGAGGTGACCGAGCGAATTATGGATGAGTTGGATCTGACGACTGAGGAGAAAGTGAAAGGAATGGTGTCACTTCTTCGTGATGAGTCATATCAGTGGTGGCTCACAGTTCGGGATAGTGCCATGGCTGAGGAACTCACTTGGGAGTATGTTAAAACAGTGTACCAGAAGAAGTATGTGGGTACCCATTATATTGATGCAGAGGAAGGCATTTCTTGGGCTGGTTCAAGGGAACAAGTCCGTGGCAGAATACGAGGTTGAATTCCTAAGGTTGAGCCGGTATGCATAAGGAATAGTGGCTACGGAGCATAAGCGGTGTGTTTGGTTTGAGGACAGATTGGGAGATGATCTGAGGTTATTGATAGCTCCACAGTAAGAACGGGAATTTGCGGTGTTGGTAGAGAAAGCTAAGGTAGCCGAGGGAATCAATGACTCAGTAAGGCAGAACTCTGATCGGAATAGGCAGAAAAGAAGCTTTGAATCTTCAGGGTCATCTAGGAATGAGCAAAAAAGGCCTAGAGTTGATGGGCCGCGAGGTCAGCAAGCTGCTACTGGAGGGCAGTATCGTACTTGTGCCCAGTGTGGGAAGATGCATTTAGGAGAGTGTTGGAAGAAAACGGGAGGATGTTTTAAGTGTGGGTCCAAGGACCACATGATTAAGGATTGTCCTATGAGAACCGAAGGGGGACGACCAATAAGTCAAGGTTTTAATCAGGCTGGTAGAGATGGATGATGACCTCGGCCGAGGTCGTGGTCCGAATGGCGAGGTAATGGTCTTTGGAAGAGGACATGGAACACCGGTAGAGGTGTTGGTATCTGAGAGGCAAGACAGTAGGGCTTGGTATATCTGATTCACCGTAGGGAGGAAGAAGACGTGCCAGACGTCATAACCGGTTCGTTCCTCATATTTCGCAAGCCTTATTTTGCTTTGATTGATGTCAGCTCGACCCATTCCTATCTTGCATGTAGAGTAGTGGAAACTTTAGGCATAGCCTCTGAATTATCTAATAGAGATGGTAGTAAGCCCATTAGGTCAAACTGTAGTGGTGAACAAAATCTTTCAGAGTGTACCTTTAGAGATTCAAGGGCAATATTCTCGCCGACTTAATGGAACTACCTTTCGGAGAATTTGATCTCATACTTGGAATGGAGTGGCTAATAGAGCATCGAGCCATATTGGATTGTGCAGCTAAGCGAATGGAGTTAAGGACCCTAGAGGATGAGGAAGTGGTTATGATAGGAGAAAGAAGAAACTACTTGTCTAACGAAGTTTGACATTAAAGCGGATAAGATGGTTGAAAAGGATGCGGGGCATTCTTGGCTTCGTTAATACGTTGGATGCAAAAGAAGAAGGTGTTAGTGGGGTTGAATCGTAAGGGATTTTGTGGATGTCTTTCTGGAGGAATTACGAGAATACCCCGGATAGGGAGGTGGGGTTTGGAATTGATTTCTTCGCCGGGAGCGACTCCGTGTCAATCGCTCCATATAGAATGGCACCAAAGGAGCTGGTTGAGCTCAAGGCTCAAATCCAAGAGTTGCTTGATCGTGGTTTTATCCGACCCAGTGTGTCTCCATGGGGAGCACCAGTCTTGTTTGTGAAGAAGAAGAATGGGACTATGCGTATATGCATAGATTATCATCAGTTGAATAAGCTGACCATCAAGAACAAGTATCCGTTGCCAAGGATTGATGACTTGCTCAATCAGCTCAAGGGGGCAGCAGTTTTCTCGAAGATAGATCTAAGGTCTGGATATCATCAGCTTAAGGTGAAGGAGGTAGATATCCATAAGACAGTTTTCCGGACAAGGTATGGGCATTTTGAGTTCATTGTTATGCCGTTTGGATTGACGAACACCCAAGCTGTGTTCATGGATATGATGAACCGGGTTTTTCAACCTTACTTGGATTGGTTCGTCATTGTGTTCATTGACGACATTCTGGTGTATTCCAAGTCTGAGGAGGAACATGATGAGCATCTCTGGATAGTGTTGGAAGTGTTAAGAGAGAAGAAGCTTTATGCCAAATTTAGCAAGTGTGAATTTTGGCTTAAGGAAGTTGCATTCTTAGGACATGTGGTGTCTACAGAAGGGATAAGGGTGGATCCTAGGAAGATCGAGGCAGTGCTAGATTGGAAACCACCTAAGTCTATGGCTGAGGTTCATAGTTTCTTGGGATTGGCAGGCTACTACAGAAGGTTCATAGAAGGGTTCTCATCAATTGCCGCACCTTTGACGAAGTTGTTGAGGAAGGAAGTACCTTTTGTTTAGGCGAGATAAACAACAGGGGAGCTTTGAGAAGCTTAAGGCGGTGTTGGTGAAGCTCGATTTTGATTGACTGAGGCAGGGAAGGACTTTGTGGTATACTGTGATGCTTCTCACACAGGATTAGGGTGCGTTCTGATGCAAGCGGAAAGGTAGTCGCTTATGCGTCTCGGCGATTAAGGCCACATGAGGTTAACTACCCAACTCATGATGCGGAGTTGGCGGCGATGAGTCTTTGCTCTTAAGGTGTGGAGGCACTATCTTTATGGAGAAAAGTCAGTGATCTATACAGACCACAAGAGCCTTAAGTATCTGTTGACTCAGAAGGAGTTGAACTTGAGACAGCAAAGGTGGGTGGAGTTACTAAAGGACTACGATTGTTCCATAGAGTATCACCCGGGCAAGGCGAATGTAGTGGCAAATGCCCTAAGTCAGAAAGTAGTGTCGGATCTAAGGACATTGTTTGTACATCTGAGTTTGTATGACAATGGAAGTCTACTGGCAGAGTTACAGGTTAAGCCGACATGGTTGAATGAGGTAAAAGAGAGTCAGTTAGCAGATGAGGATTTAAGTGCTAAGTTGGACAAGTGTAGAATGGGGGTTTAGAGGGTTACAGTATGTCCGGTGATGGAGTATTGTGTTTCAAGGGTAAAGTCTGTATGCCAAGGAATAAGGAATTAAGGCAGAGAATTCTTCAGGAATAGCATAATAGCCCTTATGCTATGTATCCTGGAGGTACTAAGTTGTACAGAGATCTGAGGGAGCAGTTTTGGTGGCCTGGTCTTAAGAAGGAAGTTACAGAGTTTGTTGGCAAATGCTTGACGTGCTAGCAAGTTAAGGCTGAACACCAAGTTCCGTCAGGATTGCTTCAACCGATAAAGATTTCGCAGTGGAAATGGGAAAGAATCACCATGGACTTTGTTAGTGGGCTTCCCCTTGCGCCTATTAAGAAGGACTCGGTGTGGGTGATAGTGGATCGTTTGACAAAGTCCGCGCATTTCATTCCAGTGAGAGTTGACTATTCTCTGCAAAAGTTGGCAAAATTATATGTGGCAGAGATTGTAAGGTTGCATGGAGTTCCGTTGTCAATCATTTCAGATAGGGATCCAAGGTTTACGTCTCGGTTTTGGAAAGCTCTACATCAGGCTTTAGGCACCATATTAGATTTCACTACGACTTTTCATCCACAGTTGGACGGTCAATCTGAACGAGTAATCCAAGTGTTGGAGGATATGTTGAGAGGCTGTGTGTTAGACTTCAGAGGGAGTTGGGAAGAATATTTGCATTTAGCAGAATTTGCGTACAACAATAGCTATCAAGCCAGTATTCGGATGGCACCGTATGAAACGTTGTACGGACGTAAGTGTCGAACTCCTACGTGTTGGACGAAATTAGGGAACGTCGAGTTTTGGATCCCAAAATTATGGCAAAATTCAAGAAAAAGGTTGAGATAATTCAGGCACGGTTGAAGGAAGCATCTGATAGGCAGAAGTCGTACGCGGATCTCAAGCGAAAGGAAATAGAATTTGATGTAGGAGATTAAGTGTTTCTTAAAGTGTCGCCTTGGAAGAAGGTGATGAGATTTGGTCGGAAAGGGAAACTAAGTCTAAGGTTTATAGGACCTTATCGAGTATTGAAGCGAGCCGGACCAGTGGCATACCAGTTAGAGTTACCTCATGAGTTAAAGTAGATGCACGACGTATTCCATGTTTCCATGCTACGTCGGTATCAATCGGATCCATCTCATGTAGTGCCGGTGGAAGAGGTGGAGCTAAGGCCAGATTTGTCCTACGAGGAGGAGCCGATTCAGATTTTGGAACGAGATGTGAAAGTGTTACAGAGGAAATCAGTTCCTCTAGTCAAAGTATTATGAAGAAATCATGGATCGAAAGAAGCTTCGTGGAAGCCAGAAGAGGCAATGCGACAGCAATACCCTCACTTATTTCAGCCAGGTAATTTTGAGGACGAAATTATTTTAAGGGGGTAGAACTGTACTATGCTAGATTATGGCTTATGCAATATTGCATAATTATATGAAATAGCATGCCTATGTGTGTTGTGAATGTGCATTATGAATTTTGTGAAGCTTAGTGCGTAGACAAATGCCTTAGAAATTATTAGATTTTTAAGTGATAAGAGGAAGCTAAGCCTGTGAGGCCTTAAGAAAATCAATAGAGGAAATGTGACATGAAATTGGGCTTAGTAAAGTGGTTACAAGGCGCCACTTAAGGCCTCTGATATGACGCCACAAACATGTGCAAATGGGCGTGGTTCGAGTCACATAGGAGGCAAAAGAAGAGCTTTTATTTTTGCGGCAACAAGGGAAGTAATGGACGGCATGGGGAGTCTATGGGAGAAGTTTAAGATGAGGTATTTTTCTTTTAATAATTTTGCTAAGTGGTAGATAAATGGGTGATTTATTTTAGATTATTTTAAGGGATAAAGAGAGGAAAAATAGGAGAAAAGCAAGGTGTAGCTAGTGTTTGAATGCTAAATTTGAATTTAGGAGGGAAGTAAGTAAGGCAATCAGTCATGCTAAAGGAGTTTTGTGATGAAATTCTTCTCCTCTCATCTTTCTTTTTGTGCCGCAAATTCCAAAGAACCCAACTTGTGATCTTTCTCTTATTCTTTCCTCAACTCAATCAAAAGTTGAAACCAAGTACTTGCTAGACCCTAGTCGATTGTTCATTGAATCCCTAGCCGATTTCTCATCAAGCCTCAAAAGCCAAAATTTTTGATCCACATCTAAGCCATAGCCGAATAGCTTTAGGGTGTTTCATGGGTATTGCTGAATGTTCTTTATGTTTTACCTTTTCTGCCTTTACACCTTGATTGGCCGAATACTTATCTTTTCTTTTTCCCTGCAGTGTTATTCTTTCTTTTAGGTTTCTAGCCTAGCCGATCGCTCCTTCTCTATTCCTTCTTCCTTCTTTTCTTTCTTTTGCTTGGCAGACCAAAGGTACTCAACCTTCTTCTCTCCCTATCCTTGGCCGAATATTTCTATGCTCCACTATTGGTATTGTTAATCGGTTCTGCAAGTGTTCCTGACTAAAGGGTAGGTGTTTATACTTTCTCCTTTACACTCAAATTTGATCTCTTTTAGTATTTCTCTAGAAGCCGAATGCTTCTGTTCTTTTGGACTCTAATTACGCTCTTGATTCTCTTGCGAGTTATGATGCTCGTTGGGGGCTAGTCAAATCCGAGGAGCGAAGAAGTTCTAGAGTGCTTTGGTCATTGAGGTTTTTCTCTCATCGTTCGATTAAGGTAATTTGTTATCTTACTCTTTGGGTATAGACCGATTAGGCCCTATGGGTTCGCAAAGTAAAATTTGGGTTGTAGACTGCATCTATGATCAGTACTACCTAACAGAGATCTATCGTAGTGCAGTTTGTCGGCAAGGCGTGTGATCTATCAAAATTAGCGATCTTAGAGGACTGGAGGCACTTACTCAATCAAGGTAAGGGTGGTGAATGTTTTGGGGCTAAGTATAAAGAAGGTGGTATGTTTATGTGACTATTAAGGTTGGTTGTATCCCTATCAACATGTGATTAATCGTGTGTTGGGAATCGATGTAGGTCTTGGTGCTCAAGGATTATTCGCTTTCTTTGCAACAAAGGTGTGTACCAGTACCCTATATTCGATAGTCGGTGAGAAATCCGATAGAGTGTGTGTATCTGTACACCATAAATCATTACTATTGTAAAGTTGAAAGGGTGTGTATTTGTATGCGGTATTCGATGATCGGCTGAAAAGTCGAAAGTATGTGTTATTTACTCTGCAATGACTGTAGATCGGTAAAATACCGAAAAACCAGAAATAAGGCATATAATGCCACATGAGCGTGCGATCGTGCGTGTGGTAAATCGAGCCCACAAAACATGGGCGTTTGACTGTAGAGGCCACCATGAGCGATCTCATGGGCTTAGGCCATTTGGGCCACGTTGGGTCGAAATGGGCCCAATGGGCTCATAGGCCCTACACGGGCAAATCTCAAGGACATGTGGAAGTTATTGGACCCGACTGTGTCGTTCACATAGTTAAGGTCATTTCTAGGCTTATCGGGCCACACAGGCATGTGGGCCCACATGGGCTAACATGGGCCGCATAATGGGCCTTGAGCCCATTCACACTGTTGACTGTTAAGGTAAGATGACTGAAGCACCACTGTAGGGTAAAATGACCGATATACCCCATAGGGTAAAATTATCGAAATACCCTATAGAGTAGAATTACCAAAATACCCCTGTAGGGTAAGATTACCGAAACACCCTTGTAGGGTAAAATGACCGAAATACCCCTGTAGGGTAAAGTGATCGAAATATCCTTGTAGGGTGAAATGACCGAAATACCCTTATAGGGTAAATTAACTATAATACCCCTATAGGGTAAAATGATCGTTATGCCCTTGAAGGGTAAAATGACTAAAATGCCCCTACTTGTTATATGATTGTTATTGTATGCTATTTATGGTATGTTTGCATTCATGTGATATTATGCTACATGGGGGATGGGATTATCGATTTGGAGGAAGTATATGATTTGTTAGGGTCGTATGGTCGCTTGACGACTGTGGATCCACCGATGACTTTAAGCTAATTATGCGATTGGCAGCTCTGCTGCAATATTTGTTAGTGCCACAACCGGTGCTACATAAGGAGTGTAGGGATGGGTGGATCGATTAAATCCCCACAAGAGTGCAGGGTTGGACAGGAGACAGAGTGCAGGGTTGGTTTGGGTATTCATGCATTGCATATACTGATTCTGATATTGAGATGGGCTTAGGCCCAGAGAGATGTGATATGTGACATTTGATATGGGTTAAAGCCCAACTGAGGCTATTATGGACTAAGGCCCAAATGCCACTGTTATTGTATTAGGCTTAGGCCCGAATTGATGTGATGCATGCTTTATGATCGATGAGGGTTGTACACACTGAGTTTTCGTAAACTCTCCCCCTCTTTTTAAATTTTTTCAAGTGATTCTCAGTAAGTGGTTCGACATACTGGAGGACTCAAAGGTGGCTACACTATGAACAGTTTTAAATTTTATTATTTTATTTTACCTTACTTAAACCACTCTCTTATTGGTTGTAATAAGGCCTATTTTAATTTCTACTTTTTAATTTGGGATTCTCAATTTATTACGTTTTCTATCTGTTAAAATTAGATCGTGGTTTTCCAAAATAATAACTATTTTCAAAACATTATGCTTTCACAACTTAATCTTTAAACATCACGTTTCGTAAGTCATTTGTTTTAAATTAAGCTTTCGCAACAACAAGGTTTTGAAGGTATTAACTTTTTAATAAACCTCAAAAAAAAAAACTAATGAAACTGGGGTTTTACTCAAGCTTTTAATAAAGAAGGGTTTTCAATGAAAACATGGTTTTGAAAAACACTTCAATCTGACATGCCAGATTCGGCCATAACATCTAGGCCGGGTTTGGGGTGTTACAATGATGCACTTTTGTGCTAGTATAATTGCTTTAGTATATCCGATGATGGACTTATGTGCCAATATCTTTGCTTCGGTACATCTAATGATGCACTTACGTGCCACTATGATTGCTTCAACTTATTCGATGATGCACTATGTGTGCTAGTATAATTACATTGGTTCATCTGATGATTCACCTCGCCTGTTAGTATAATTGCTTCAACTTGCCCAACGATGCACTATGTGTGCCAGTAACTTTTTTTGGTATATCCGATGATGCACTACGGTGCCAGATTGAGATAAAGGTTGCCTATTCCATGTATCAATCTTGAAATTCGAGTTAGGTTAAGAGGGGTAATTAATAATATGTTTGGAAAATTATATCTAAACGAACTAATATGATGCTTGAGATTTTGAATATGTTTATATATGAAATCAAAATATAAGTATATCATGTAAAGCAAATATAATCGAGCCTTAGGGGTTAAGAAAAATGTGTGAATGAGTTAGTAGACTCCAGAATCGGTTATGACAAGTTGATTAAAGTAATGCCTTCGTTATGTATGAGATTGAAAAGTGAGTAGAAAAAGTATAGCTTTGATGATAATGTTGAAATGTAAAGCAGATTGGCTTACCTAATGGGATATGTACGCTCATATATATATATATATATGAACTTATACAAATTAAAATTTGAGTTCAAATACTTATTTCCATGATTTTATACTAATTTATAATCTCTTAAATCATAAAGGTACCACTAAGCCCTATTGTTCAGTGTACAATTTGTTTTCTCTATGTGCAGGTTCAGGTGACTTTCAAAGCCCTAGAACTTGAAGCTAGTATCCAAACTATCGTTTCCAACCCAACAATGTTTGTATTAAGTAGTTCATTTTAGTTCTTTGGCATGTACCTATGGGTATTTTGGTTTAATGTCTTAAATGGTTAGGTTGTCAAGTTGTGATCTTATGTAAATGTTTAGATATCATGTTTGAATATGTTTTCTAAATTTGATTTGGAGCCTTAGAGTTAAAGGCTATGAAACTTTTTATGTGTTTTGGTTTGTTTTTGGAAATATGAATGGTATAAGTTAGATTAATTAATTGATGTTAGAAATTGGTAGTTTGATGGTACTTGGAAGAACCAAATTTGCTCAAATTGTCTTGAATGCTTTGGTTTGTGATTGATATGGTAGTATGGAATGTGCTTAAATATGATTTTAGGTCTTCCAAACTTGTACCAAGTTGGTTCTTATGAAAATAATGAATCACATCGTGACGAGAAATAGGGCAAAGTCCATACGGCGACGTTATTGCTTCAAGGTCATGACGAGTTCCAAACAGAGAACCGCGTCGCGATGAGGAACCCCCGCATCGTAAAGTCAACCCAAAATTTTTATCCTTACAATTTGGTCCTATTTTGACCTTGGTTTAACAATAAAGCTTTTGTAAGTTTGTATAAGACTCGAAAATGATTATGTAACACGCTATGCCCGACTCGACCGCCAGGTCCGAGTATCGAATGTCACAATCACTCAATTAACTTGAATTATCTTCTAGTTTAACTTATTAACAATATTTTGGCTTCATTAAATTACGAGATTTAAATACAACGGAGTAACCGAGGACGCAATTCGTCTACAGTTGTTTCCATTCTTCCTTTTCAACAACGCCTACGAATGGCTCAATTACCAAGAACTAGGTTCCATCAAGACATGGGATGACATAGCGGGGAAATTTTTACACAAAAGTTTCCCCATTAGTCAAACCATCCAATTGAAGCACGATATTGCTAATTTTAAGCAATTTGAAAGTGAGAATTTATATGAAGCTTAAGAACGCTTCAAGTTGCTACATAGGAAGTGTCCACACCACTGTATGCAAGACTGGCTTCAATTGCAAATTTTTTTATAACGGGTTGGAGGGGAGCTTAAGAGCCAATTTAGTTGGTGCATTGGCCGGAATCTTTATGAATAACATATATGAGAGAGCTTGTTAATTAATTGAGGACTTGGTGATGAACTCATATATGTGGTCCGGGCGCTTTCCATATAGCCAGAAGCCGTTGACGACTAATGTAGTAAAGGAAGATGATAAGTATTAACAAATCTTGGGAAAATTACAACATCTAGAGACCACTGTCAAGTCATCAATGAACGATGCCGCTCGAAGCTACACGTCATACTTGGAGACCTAATTGGAGGAGTAAATTACTTGGGTAATAGGGGTGGAAATCCTTATTCAAACACATAACCCTGTGATAAACCGTAAAATAAACATATTTTAATCCCACGTTTAGCTTACTTTTGGATGATTTATACCTTTAATTATGGAAATAGGTGCTCTTAATCCTTTGTTTTCATGTTTTATATTCAGTAGTGCACCGGAGGATGAAAAGAAAGAGTAATGGGCCAAAATTGGAGAATATGGGCCATATCACGAAATCGACACGGCCTGAGCCCAAGACCACACGGTCGTGCCCTGTAAGAAGACTCGAACATGGCCTGGACTGTAACACCCCAAACCCGGTCAATACACCCCGACCGAATCTAGTATGTTACAGGGAAAATGTATTTGAGAGGTTTAGGTTTCCAGTTAAAAGTCTGATGAAAACCCTTTTGTATGTTTTGATCTGGTAGAAAACTTGAGCATGATTGTTCAAAAAATGATGGTGTACTTGAAAACCCAAAAATTTTGAAAACTTAATTATACATCTAAGTAAAACAAATTTGTCACATTTGGAAATCCGAGTAATTTCTTTGTGTTGATTTGAACATTTTTATTTGACTTAGTAAGAAGCTATTCTCAAGTTTGAAAACACATTTGAGTTACATTCGTTTTAATTTACAATGTGATACCCGATGGTAGAGTTCAAAACATCTCGCTTTGTGATTTGAAAACCTTATTCTTATTTTTCCCAAATTTTAGCCAGTTCTAACCCAATAGTTTGTTAAGACATATTTAAAATCAAGTTTAGGCATATAATCAACCAAAGCATAATTTTTTAAAAAACCTTTTACAAACCCAACAAATCCAAATGAAAAATAAATAAAGCAAAGTACCAAGTTTAAAATCAGTGCAAATCTGACTTTTATTCATGGCATGGTCACCCGAGTCCACCCGGCTCCGTGTCCGCGATCTAAGTGTCACCTGAAATGATAAGGGAGAAGGTGAGTCACAAGACTCAGTGCATAAATCCCCCTCCCGGTATATGCAACATACTAACACACATCATAACAAAGCAACACAATTAATGCACTAGATCCTAACCATCAGTAACACCTTTTCTACCCCGTGTGGTACCAAACCTTTGGTGGTGCCAAACCCTTGGTGACCCAAAGTCACGATATCCATCAATGTGGTGCCAAACCACTTTGGTGACCCAAAGTCACGAATAATCCATCGTGGGGCCAACCCGTGTGATACCAAATCATGGCGACAATCCCGTATCTCAAAAGTGGGGCCAACCCACGGTGGTGTTAAACCACGAGGGACGAGTCGCTATGAGGTGCCAAACCTCCGGTGTCCCAAAGACACAAGTGTGATACCAAATCACTAGTGACCGCGATCATGAATCAAATGATGGGGCCAACCCATCGAGTGATACCAAATCACTAGCGTCAATCCCGTAAAATCAGCCGTGGGGCCAAACCCTTTGTGGTGCTAAGCCTTTGGGGACGAGACACGAAGGTGCCAAACCTCTGGTGACCCAAAGTCACAATAATCAATCTATGGTACCAAACCCTTTGGAGGTGCCAAACCTCCGTGTCCCAAAGACACGGATATCATATTCCCCTCCTCTCATATCACCCAATAACATATCATACTAATGCAAATCGTGCAACTCATGCAATCATGCTCACATGCTTAATATGGCATCTCATAATACATACACCATAAATCATGATATCGTATATCACTATAGATCACGTAATGAAACGGACTTACGAATCCATGCACATACCCCATCGGGTATCATATCGATCATCATACCGCTTTTGGTCTTACAAAGCGATCAACAGTTTATTAAACATATTACTAAGTAAAAAGTGTGTTAGCTTACACACTTGTGAAAACGCAAGCTTAATCCCAAAGAACCGATCTAAATCCCTCGATTATCTTGCTCTTAAATCGGCCAAACACGAGATTAGCACCTAGACCATTCGGCCAAAACCATTAAACCAAAGGGTTAACATTAAACCTTTACCTTGCAAATGGTTTGGTTTCCTACCAAAACCCGAACCAAACAATGGTTCCTCTGACAATCGGCCTCCCCTAATAAGAAAATAGATTAATCCTTTGAAACTTTAACTTAACGAAACTAGAAGGATAGACTAATAACATCAACTCTTACCACCACTTACCCAATGATCGACCAAAGGTAAAGGCTTCATTGATTTGTTTCCTTGATCGCCAACAAAATCTGGAGACCCTAAAATGAAGTGATTACCAAAACAAAAGATCAACTCCTTTCAACCAAACCAAAATCGACTCTTAGCCAAACCAAAATCGACAAAGAATAAAGGAGAGGGGAGAGATGAACATTCGGCCAAGAACTTACCTATCTCCAACCGATTGCAAAACACGAGATGAGAACCAACACCACACCAAAATTCAGCCACAAGAAAACCACTAGGAGAGGAAAGATTCGGCTAACACCTTTAAACAAAAGGAGAAGAGTTTCAACTTCACACAAAGGAAGATAACACAAGAGAAAGATGGAGAGAAAAGGGGTTGATATTCGGCCAATCAACAAAAATAGAACAAAAAAAAGAAAGGTACTTTCGGTTTGAAAGAAAAAGAAATGGAGGAAGGTATTTTGGAGAATGGAGTTTCGGCTATCAAGGTTCCAAGAGAAGAAAGAAAGTATGAGAAGAAAAGGGGTACTAGTTTCGGCTTACACGAATGAAGATAGAAGAAGAAATGGGAAAGAACATTCGACCACACACCAAATCAAGAGAAGCAAAGTAATTTTTCGACAAGAAGATGCTTGGACTTTCGGTTTAAAAAGAAAAAAATGAAGAAATACATTTGAAATTTCGGCTAGCTTTTTGTCTAAAGGAGAATTTGGCTTACCAATTGATTTTAACCGAAAATGTACAAAATTGCCAAATAAAATTCGGCACTCCCACTCCCCACTTACCAAAACCGTCCACTCACCCCCAAAAGCTCTCCAACATTCGGCCACCACTCCCCAAACACTCACAACCACCCATTCAAATCACTTTGAACAAGTCTCCCTCCTAAATTCACTCTCCACCCACCATTCAAATTATTTGACTTGGTCTATGGCAGAGTTTGAACTGCCTACAACTTCTCCCCTCCATGCCGTCAAAATGGAAGCAAAATGTGGGCATTCTGCAGCTTGAACACAGGACCTCCTCCTTGCAAGTGGCATCACACACACAAGCCTCAAGTGGCGCCTATTCTGCCACTCCACCAGCTCCTTTCTTGTGCTAACATTTACCAAATAAAACCCTTAAACCCCAGCTTCCTCAGCTCCTCTCACCTAAGCCTAAAAATTGCAATTTTTCCTACCACTCCGGCTTACACTAGGCTTACACCCAAGCCCTCAAAATATCAAAAACAACAACATAGCAAACCAAGCACATGCCAACAAAACCATAATAAAAATAGCCCCCTAACCCGGGATATTACAGTTCTACCCCCCTTAAAAATAATTTGACCTCGAAATTACAGTCGGTCAAGAGTTGCGGTATTATTGTCTCATCATATCCTCGAGTTCCACGTAGCTTCTTCCATGCCATGATTCCACTATAGTACCTTTACCAAAGGCACGGACTTCCCACGCAGAACCTTCACATCCCGATCTAGAATCTACATGTGTTCTTCCTCCATGGTCAAATCTGGATTTACCTCGATCTCTTCCATTGCTATCACGTGCGATGGATCTCGAGCGATATCGCCTAAGCATTGAAGCGTGGAATCGTCGTGAATCGACTTAGCTCTCGGCAACTCAAGGCGACACGCCATCGGTCCCATTCGTCTCGATTACCTTATACGCCCAATAAACCTCGGACTTAACTTGCCTTTTCTTAGAACCTCAACACTTTCTTCCATGGCGAGACCTTGGAAAAACCTAATCCCCACATAAACTCTATATCTCTACGCTTGAGATTAGCGTAAGACTTACACTTTACTGCTTCCTTCAACCTTCCTGAATCAACTTAACCTTGTCTTGGTCTCAAGAACCAACTCTGGTCCCAACAAGCGGCGTTCACCCAACTCCATCCAACAAGTAGGTGGCGACACTTCCTACCATACTAGCGCCTCATATGGTGCCATTCGATGCTTGCTTGGTAAATGTTGTTGTAGGTGAACTCGACTAATGGTAGAAACTCCTCCCAACTACCTCTGAAGTCCGAACACAACCTCTCGGCATATCCTCTAAGATCTGAATAACCCTTTCCATCGCCTCGTCGATTGCGGGTGAAATCGTCTTTGAAATCCAGCAGTGTACCCAGAGCACGATGCAACGCTTTCTAGAACCTTGACGTAAATCGGGATTCTCGTCGAGATGATCGATCTTGGCACACCGCGACCTCACTATCTCGACACATATAACCGCTAACCTCGAAGTGAGTAATCCACCCTCACTAGAATGAAGTGGTGATTTAGTCAGACGATCCACAATTACCCAAACTGAATCCTTCTTGCTAGGCGTAAGAGGTAATCCACCGACGAAATCCATAGTTATCCTTTCCCACTTCCTTTGTGGAATCTTCTTTGGTGAAGCAACCACACGGACATCGATGTTCACCTTGACCTGCGACATGTCGGACACTTCCCTACAAACTCGTCACTTCCCTCTTGGACTTACCACCAGGCGCTCTTTTAGATCCGATACATCTCATCTCTAGGATGTATAGTGTAGGGGCTGCTATGTGCGTCTGAAGAATCTTCTGCCTTAACTCAATATCCCTCGGCATACAAGCTCTCCCCTGAAAACACAGCACTCCATCACTAGACAAACTGTAACCCTCCAAACCACTATTCTGCACTTGTGACCTCTGCGCACTCAAAATCTCATCCATTAACTATTTTTCCTTGATCTGCTCAACCCAAGTAGGCTTAACCTGCAGCTCTGCCAGAATACTTCCGTCGTCATACAAACTCAAGTGGGCAAACAACGATCTTAAGGCTGCAACAACCTTACGGCTCAATAAATACGCCACCACATTAGTCTTGCGGATGATACTCAATCGAGCGATCGTAGTCTTTTAGCAACTCAATCCATCTCTACGCCTCGATTCAAATCCTTACGAGTCAAAAGATACTTGAGACTCTTGTGATCTGTGTAGACTATCGATCTCTCTCCGTACAAGTAATGCCTCCAAATCTTCAAAGCGAAGACTACAGCTGCTAACTCCAGATCTCGCGTCGGATAATTGACCTCATGTAGCCTCAGCTGCCGAGATGCGTAAGCCACAACCTTCCCTTCTTGCATCAGCACACAACCCAAACCTGCATGTGATGCATCGCAATATACTGTGAATTCCTTTCCTGCCTCAGGTTGAATTAGAGCAGAGCTTGGTCAAAATCTTCTTCAACTTATCGAAACTCTCCTGCTGGTTCTCAGTCCAAATGAAGCGGAACCCCTTTTCTTAACAATTTGGTCGCCGGTCTGCGATCAACGAAAATCCTTCGACAAATCTTGGTAGTATCTCGCCAAGCCCGAAAACTCGAATTTCAGCTCGACTTAGGCGGCTTCCAATCAAAAGCGCCTCAATCTTTCGAGGATCCACTCTAATCCCCTCGGTGACACTACATGACCCAAGAAAGTCACCTCTAAGCGTAACTCGCATTTACTAAACTTCGTATAAAGCTATTTCTCCTCGAATCTATAATACCACCCATAAATCGCATCATGCTCCTCCTCGGTCCTTGAATACACCAAGATGTCGTCAATAAAAACCACGATTAACCGATCCAAATCTTTGTTGGAACACCCTATTCATCATATCTATAAATCTTTGCCAGACGTTAGTCAACCCAAAGCGGCATTACTAGAAATTCATAGTGCCCATACCGAGTACGAAACGCCGTCTTACAGATATCCGCCTCCTTCACTTTTAACTGGTGATACCTAGACCTTAAATCGATCTTCAAGAATACCGATGCACTCTTCAGCTGATCAAACAAGTCATCTATCCGTGGCAACGGATACTTGTTTTTGATTGTCAGCTTATTCAACTGGTGGTAGTCTATACACATCCGTATAGTACCGTCCTTCTTCTTGACAAAGAGTACCGGCGCTCCCCAAGGTGAAACACTTGGCCTGATAAAACCTCGATCCAACAACTCCTGGATCTGGAGCCTTAAGCTCCACTAACTCCTTTGGCACCATCCTATACGGAGCAATAGACTTTGGTGCGGTTCGGGTAACAAATCTATCCCGAACTCTACCTCACGATCCGGTGGCAAACACCGAAGCTCATCGGGAAGCACATCAATAAATTCCCCAAGCCGTCAGAACCTTCTCTACATGAGACTCTTTAGCCTCCAAGGCATACACATAAACCACATATGCTTCATGACCCTTCGACCATCTTCTCACCTTGGGCGGATACCACATTGGATAGGTAGTCCCTCCTATTACCTATCATGACCACTTCATCACCCTCCGGCGTCTTTAGAACCATACGCTTAGTCGCGCAAGAATCCAACTTCACCGGTACTTAACCAACGGTCCATCCCAAGAATTAGATCGAACTCCCCAAGCGGCGGTTCCATCGGATCGACCACAAACACTACCCCCAGGTTCTAGAGGTACATCTCTATCTGACTTATCCACAACTACTGAGTGACCTAGAGGGCTAATTACGGTCATCCGCCTAGAAGATATCTCGAGTCTAAATCCATGGTCATCACTATGCTACTTGCAAGCGTATGAATCGTTGAACCCACATCAATCAAAGTAGTAAATGGAGAGCAAAAGATTAAGAACGTACTCGTTATGACGTCCGGTGCATCGCCCTCCTCTCGGTGCCTCATTGCATACACTAGCCCAGGCTGTCTGGCCTCAGAACTACCTGCACCTCTGCCCGATGCTCCACGGCCCCGACCAAAACCATTACCTCCTCTGCCATTACCACGACCCCTCTGCGGTGGCGGTCCATTATTCTGAGCAGTACGTACGACTCTCTGGTGAATCCTAGCCAACTTACGCAGACAGTCCCTCACATGATGATCCAAAGAACCACACTCGAAACATCCTTTTCCACCGGTCCAGCATCCTCCCCAATGAGCTTTCCAACAACGGTTACACTGTGGCGGTCCCTGATTAGCAGCAATGACCCTACCAGATTGATTTGGCCCACTCTGTCTAGCTCTTTTTGAGGATTACCTGGCGACCCAGAAGATCCAAAACTCCGTTTATGCCTATTCCTATCCAAGTTCTGCCTCACGGACTCTTTAACCCCTTCGGCTACCTTAGCCTTCTCAACCAGGACAGCAAACTCACGCTCCTGCTGTGGAGCAATCAACAACCTTAATTCATCTCTCAGACCATCCTCAAAACAAACACACCTCTCGTGTTTAGTAGCCACCATACCCCTAGCATACCGACTCAGCCTCAAGAACTCTGCCTCGTACTCTGACACAGACTTATTCCCTGTACCAGCCTCAAAAATGCCTTCCATTGCTCATTAATGTAGTTAGCTCCAATGTACTTTTTCTGATATGCAGCCTTGAAATAATCCCAAGTAAGATCTTCTGCTGCAGCACTGTCCCGAACCGTGAGCCACCACTAGTATAACTCATCTCGAAGAATTGATACTATCCCCTTTAATTTCTCTTTAGCAGTCAGACCCAGATCGTCCATGATTCGCTCCGTCACTTCCAGCCAATACTCTGCCGTGCTAGAAGCCACACGGACACACCGAAATACCTCATTTCATTTGCTCTGAGTCATTCGAGCACGATTTACGAGCTCCTGCGCCTCCACCTACTCCCACTACCCTTTCCGAACTCATGAGATCGCTGCGACACTCGTCATCCCCGTTTGTTCTGAAACTCACCACGTCCAGTTGGTGGCGGTAGCGGTATCTCATTCTCTGACCCCTGACCAGATCCTACGGGTTCAGAAACTGTCATCCTACCTCGACCACGTCCACGACCACGTCCACCTCTAGCGCTCATGACTAAGATCGCTACTTGTCTGATTTAAAGAATTTTATGCATCAGTAATTATTCCACTGTTTAAAAACAAAGTCTTATGAATATTGCTTCTTAAAGAAGTTTTGTTTTCACAAGTCCACAGAGTCCTATTGATTTCAGTTTCTAAAGTAGTTTACTACCGCTAGTCATTCGGTCATATCACATCAAAATCTCAAGCAATAATAAGGGGTACTTACCTGGGCGGATTAGTGCCGGAGACTCGGTGCCATGCCTTTCAAACCATATTCTTTAAAACCAAAACACTTAAAAACAATCTTTTAAAATATTTTGGGCCTCCGGCCCACAGCCGAGCCTTTGAACTTAGCTCTGATACCACAATTGTAACACCCCAAACCCGGTCAATACACCCCGACTGAATCTGGTATGTTACAGGGAAAATGTATTTGAGAGGTCTAGGTTTCCGGTTAAAAGTCTGATGAAAACCCTTTTGTATGTTTTGATCTGGTAGAAAACTTGAGCATAATTGATCAAAAAACGATGGTGTACTTGAAAACCCAAAAATTTTAAAAACTTAATTATACATCTAAGTAAAACAAATTTGTCACATTTGGAAATCCGAGTAATTTCTTTGTGTTGATTTGAACATTTTTATTTGACTTAGTAAGAAGCTATTCTCAAGTTTGAAAACACATTTGAGTTACATTCGTTTTAATTTACAACGTGATACCCGATGGTAGAGTTCAAAACATCTCGCTTTGTGATTTGAAAACCTTATTCTTATTTTTCCCAAATTTTAGCCAGTTCTAACCCAATAGTTTGTTAAAACATATTTAAAATCAAGTTTAGGCATATAATCAACCAAAGCATAATTTTTTTAAAAAAAGCCTTTTACAAACCGAACAAATCCAAATGAAAAATAAATAAAGCAAAGTACCAAGTTTAAAATCAGTGTAAATCTGACTTTTATTCATGGCATGGTCACCCCGAGTCCACCGGCTCCGTGTCCATGATCTAAGTGTCACTGAAATGATAAGGGAGAAGGTGAGTCGCAAGACTCGGTGCATAAATCCCCTCAGTATATGCAACATACTAACACACATCATAACAAAGCAACACAATTAATGCACCCGATCCTAACCATCCAGTAACACCTTTTCTACCCGTGTGGTACCAAACCCTTTGGTGACCCAAAGTCACGATATCCATCAATGTGGTGCCAAACCCTTTGGTGACCCAAAGTCACGAATAATCCATCTGTGGGGCCAACCCGTGTGATACCAAATCATGGCGACAATCCCATATCTCAAAAGTGGGGCCAACCCACGGTGGTGTTAAACCACAGGGACGAGTCGCTATGAGGTGCCAAACCTCTGGTGTCCCAAAGACACAAGGGTGATACCAAATCACTAGTGACCGCAGTCACGAATCAAATGATGGGGCCAACCCATCATGTGATACCAAATCACTAGCGTCAATCCAGTTAAATCAAGCGTGGGGCCAACCCACCGTGGTGCTAAGCCTTTGGGGACGAGGCGCGGAGGTGCCAAACCTCCGGTGACCCAAAGTCACAATAATCAATCTGTGGTACCAAACCCCTTGGAGGTGCCAAACCTCTAGTGTCCCAAAGACACGGATATCATATTCCCCCTCCTCTCATATCACCCAATAACATATCATACTAATGCAAATCGTGCAACTCATGCAATCATGCTCACATGCTTAATATGGCATCTCATAATACATACACCATAAATCATGATATCGTATATCACTACAGATCACGTAATGAAACGGACTTACCCGAATCCTTGCACATACCCCATCGGGTATCATATCAGTCATCATACCGTTTTGGTCTTACAAAGGCAGTCAGGTTTATTAAACATATTACTAAGTAAAAAGTGTGTTAGCTTACACACCTGTGAAAATGCAAGCTTAATCCCAAAGAACCGATTTAAATCCCTCGATTATCTTGCTCCTAAATCGGCCAAACACGAGATTAGCACCTAGACCATTCGGCCAAAACCATTAAACCAAAGGGTTAACATTAAACCTTTACCTTGCAAATGGTTTGGTTTCCTACCAAAACCCGAACCAAACAATGGTTCCTCTGACAATCGGCCTCCCCCTAATAAGAAAACAGATTAATCCTTTGAAACTTTGACTTAACGAAACTAGAAGGATAGACTAATAACATCAACTCTTACCACCACTTACCCAACGATCGATCAAAGGTAAAGGCTTCGCTTGACTGTTTCCCTTGATCGCCAACAAAATCCAGAGACCCTAAAATGAAGTGATTACCAAAACAAAAGATTAACTCCTTTCAACCAAACCAAAATCGGCTCTTAGCCAAACCAAAATCGACAAAGAACAAAGGAGAGGGGAGAGATGAACATTCGGCCAAGCACTTACCTATCTCCAATCGATTGCAAAACATGAGATGAGAACCAACACCACACCAAAATTTGGCCACAAGAAAACCACTAGCAGAGGAAAGATTCGGCTAACACCTTTAAACAAAAAGAGAAGAGGTTTCGGCTTCACACAAAGGAAGAGAACACAAGAGAAAGATGGAGAGAAAAGGGGTTGATATTCGTCCAATCAACAAAAATAGAACAAAAAGAAGAAAGGTACTTTCGATTTGAAAGAAAAAAAATGGAGGAAGGTATTTTGGAGAATGGAGTTTCGGCTATCAAGGTTCCAAGAGAAGAAAGAAAGTATGAGAAGAAAAGGGGTACTAGTTTCGGCTTACACGAATGAAGATAGAAGAAGAAATGGGAAAGAACATTCGACCATACACCAAATTAAGAGAAGCAAAGTAATTTTTCGGCAAGAAGATGCTTGGACTTTCGGTTTAAGGAGAAAAAATGAAGAAATACACTTGAAATTTCGTCTAGCTTTTTGACTAAAGGAGAATTTGGCTTACCAATTGTTTTTGACAGAAAATGCACAAAATTGCCAAATAAAATTCAGCACTCCCACTCCCCACTTACCAAAACCGTCCACTCACCCCCAAAAGCTCTCCAACATTCGGCCACCACTCCCCAAACACTCACAACCACCCATTCAAATCACTTTGAACAAGTCTCCCTCCTAAATTCACTCTCCACCCACCATTCAAATTATTTGATTTGGTCTATGGCAGAGTTTGAACTGCCTACAACTTCTCCCCTCCATGCCATCAAAATGGAAGCAAAATGTGGGCATTCTGCAGCTTGAACACAAGACCTCTTCCTTGCAAGTGGCGTCACACACACAAGCCTCAAGTGGCGCCTATCCTGCCACTCCACCAGCTCCTTTCTTGTGCTAACATTTACCAAATAAAACCCTTAAACCCCAGCTTCCTCAGCTCCTCTCACCTAAGCCTAAAAACTACAATTTTTCCTACCACTCCGGCTTACACTAGGCTTACACTCAAGCCCTCAAAACATCAAAAACAACAACATAGCAAACCAAGCACATGCCAACAAAACCATAATAAAATAGCCCCCAACCACGGATATTACAGTTCTACCCCCTTAAAAATAATTTTGGCCTCGAAATTACACAGTCGGTCAAGAGTTGCGCGTATTCTTTGTCTCATCATATCCTCGGGTTCCCACGTAGCTTCTTCCATGCCATGATTCTGCCATAGTACCTTTACCAAAGGCACAGACTTCCTACGCAGAATCTTCACATCCCGATCTAGAATCTGCACAGGTTCTTCCTCCATGGTCAAATCTGGATTTACCTCGATCTCTTCCATCGCTATCACGTGCGATGGATCGAGCGATATCGCCTAAGCATCAAAGCGTGGAATACGTCGTGAATCGACTTAGCTCTGGCGGCAACTCAAGCTGATACGCTACCGGTCCCACTCGTCTCAGTACCTTATACGGCCCAATAAACCTCGGAGTTAACTTGTCTTTTCTTCCGAACCTCAACACTTTCTTCCATGGTGAGACCATCAGAAAAACTTGATCCCCCACAGTAAACTCTATATCTCTAAGCTTGAGATCAGCGTAAGACTTCTGCCTGTCTGAAGCTTCCTTCGACCGAGCCTGAATCAACTTAACCTTGTCTTCGGTCTCAGCAACCAACTCTAGTCCCAACAACTGATGTTCACCCAACTCCGTCCAACATGTAGGTGAGTGACACTTCCTACCATACAACGCCTCATATGGTGCCATTCTGATGCTTGCTTGGTAACTGTTGTTGTAGGCGAACTCGGCTAATGGCAGAAACTCTTCCCAACTACCTCTGAAGTCCAGAACACAACCTCTCAGCATATCCTCTAAGATCTGAATAACCCTTTCCAACTGCCCGTCAGACTGCGGGTGAAATGCCGTGCTAAAATCCAACCGTGTACCCAGAGCCTGATGCAACGCTTTCCAGAACCTTGACGTAAATCTGGGATCCCTGTCCGAGATGATCGATACTGGCACACCGTGCGACCTCACTATCTCGACACATCTGACGCTAACCTCTAAAGTGAGTAATCCACCTCATTTGGAATGAAGTGGTGATTTAGTCAGACGATCCACAATTACCCAAATTGAATCCTTCTTGCTAGGCGTAAGAGGTAATCCGCTGATGAAATCTATAGTTATCCTTTCCCACTTCCACTATGGAATCTTCTTTGGTGAAGCAACCACGACGACATCGATGTTCACCTTGACCACCGACATGTCGGACACTTCCTACAAACTCGTCACTTCCCTCTTCGGACCGGCCACAGGCGCTCTTTTAGATCCCGATACATCTTTCGCCTCTAGGATGCATAGCGTAGGGGCTGCTATGTGCGATCTGAAGAATCTTCCGCCTTAACTCAATATCCCTTGGCATACAAGCTCTCCCCGAAAACACAAAGACTCCATCACTAGACAAAGCAGTAACCCTCAAACCACCATTACGCACTTGTGACCTCTCTGCACTCAAAATCTCATCCATTAACTGCTTTTCCTTGATCCGCTCAACCCAAGTAGAAGCAACTCAGACTCTGCCGAATACTTACGTTGTCATACAAACTCAAGTGGGCAAACAACGATCTTAAGGTGCAACAACCTTACGGCTCAATAAATCGCCACCACATTAGTCTTGCGGATGATACTCAATCGAGCGATCGTAGTCTTTTAGCAACTCAATCCATCTGCGGCGCCTCAGATTCAAATCCTTACGAGTCAAAAGATACTTGAGACTCTTGTGATCTGTGTAGACTATCGATCTCTCTCCATACAAGTAATGCCTCCAAATATTCAAAGCGAAGACTACAGCTGCTAACTCCGGATCGTCGTCGGATAATTGACCTCATGTGGCCTCAATTGCCGAGATCGTAAGCCACAACCTTCCTTCCTGCATCAAGACACAACCCAAACCTATATGTGATGCATCGCAATATCTTGAATTCCTTTTCCGCCTCGGGTTGAATTAGAGCGGAGCTTGGTCAAAATCTTCTTCAACTTATCGAAACTCTCCTATCGCTTCTCGGTCCAAATGAAGCGGAACCCTTTTCTTAACAATTTGGTCGCCGGTCTTTGCGATCAGCGAAAATCCTTCGACAAATCTTTGGTAGTATCGCCAAGCCCAGAAAACTCTGAATTTTAGCTACTGACTTAGGCGGCTTCCAATACAAAATCGCCTCAATCTTTCGAGGATCCACTCTAATCCCTCGGACACTACATGACCCAAGAAAGTCACCCTCTAAGCGAATTTGCATTTACTAAACTTAGCATAAAGTCGTTTCTCCTCGTAATCTATAATACCACCCGCAAATGTGCATCATGCTCCTCCTCGGTCCTTGAATACACCAAGATGTCGTTAATAAAAACCACGATTTAACCGTCCAAATCTTCTTTGGAACACCCTATTCATCATATCCATAAATCTTTGCGGTCGTTAGTCAACCCAAGCGGCATTACCGAAATTCATAGTGCCCTTACCGAGTATGAAATGCCATCTTACAGATATCCGCCTCCTTCACCTTTAATCGGTGATACCCGGACCTTAAATCGATCTTGAGAATCTTGATGCACCTTGGTGATCAAACAAGTCATCTATCCATGGTAGCGGATACTTGTTTTGATTGTCGACTTATTCAAGCTGGCGGTAGTCTATACACATCCGCATAGTACCGTCCTTCTTCTTGACAAAAGTGCAAAGCGCTCCCAAGGTGAAACACTTGGCTCGATAAAACCTCGATCCAACAACTCACGGATCTCGAGCCTTAAGCTCCACTAACTCCTTTGGCGCCATCCTATACGGAGCAATAGACCTTTGGCGCGATTGAGTAACAAATCTATCCGAACTCTACCTCACGATCCGGTGGCAAACACGAAGCACCTAAGGAAACACATTAGTAAATTCCCCAACCGTAGAACCTTTTCTATAGCGAGACTCTTTAGCCTCCAAGCCATACACATGAACCACATATGCTTCACGACCCTTTCGACCATCTTCTCGACCTTGAGAGCAGATACCACATTGGATAGGTAGTCCTCCTATTACCTATCATGACCACTTCATCACCCTCCGACGTCTTTAGAACCTTGCGCTTAGCGCAGAATCCAACTTCGCCGGTACTTAACCAACCGGTCCATCCCAAGAATCGGATCGAACTCCCCAAGCGGTAGTTCTATCGGATCAACCACAAACACTACCCCCAGAGTTCTAGAGGTACATCTCTATACGACTTATCCACAACTCTGAGTGACCTAGAGGGCTAATTACGGTCATCGCCTAGAAGATATCTCATAGTCTAAATCCATGGTCTTCACTATGCTACTTGCAACTTATGAATCGTTGAACCCTCATCAATCAAAGCGAGTAAATAAAGAGCCAAAGATTAAGAACGTACCGTTATGATGTCGGTCGCGTCGCCCTCCTCTTGGTGCCTCACTGCATACACTAGCCGAGGCTTTTCGGCCTCATAAACTACTGCACCTCTACCGGTGCTCCACGACCACGACAGAACCATTACCTCTCTCGCCATTACCACAACCCTCTGCGGTGGCGGTCCATTATTCTGAGCCGAGTACGGTACGACTCTCGGATGAATCCTAGCCAACTTACGCGGACAATCCCTCACACGATGATCCAAAGAACCACACTCGAAACATCCTTTTCCATCGGTCCAGCATCCTCCCCAATGAGCTTTCCCTAGCGGTTACTTTGTGGCGGTCCTTGATTAGCAGCAATGACCCTACCGGTCTGATTTGTCCCACTCTGTCTAGCCCTTTTCTGAGGATTACCTGGCGACCCAGAAGATCCAAAACTCCACTTATGCCTGTTCCTATCCAAGTTCTACCTCACGGACTCTTTAACCCCTTCGGCTACCTTAGCCTTCTCAACCAGGATAGCAAACTCACGCTCCTACTGTGGAGCAATCAGCAACCTTAATTCATCTCTCAGACCATTCTCGAAACGAACACACCTCTCGTGTTCAGTAGCCATCATACCCCTAGCATACCGACTCAGCCTCAAGAACTCTGCCTCGTACTCTGACACATACTTACTCCCCTGTACCAGCCTCAAAAATGCCTTCCATTGCTCATTAATGTAGTTAGCTCCAATGTACTTTTTCTGATATGCAGCCTTGAAATAATCCCAAGTAAGATCTTCTGCTGCAGCACTGTCCCGAATCGTGAGCCACCATTGGTATGACTCATCTCGAAGAAGTGATACTATCCCCTTTAATTTCTCTTCAGCAGTCAGATCCAGATCGTCCATGATCCGCTCCGTCGCTTCAGCCAATACTCTGCTGTGCTGGGAGCCACACCGGACACACCCCAGAATACCTCAGCCCTATTTGCTCGGAGTCGTTCAGGCACAGATTTTCAAGCTCTTGCGCCTCCACCTACTCTCACTACCCTTTCCAGAACTCGCAGCATCACCTGCGACACTGCGTCGTCCCCAGTCTGTTCCTGAAACTCACCACCTCTAGCTGGTGGCGGTATCGGTATCTCATTCTCTGGCCCCTGACCAGATCCTACGGGTTCAGAAACTTTCATCCTACCTCGACCACGTCCACGACCACGTCTACCTCTAGCGCTCATGACTAAGATCTTTACTTGTTTGATTTAAAGAATTTTATGCATCAGTAATTATTCCACTGTTTAAAAGCAAAGTCTTATGAATATTGCTTCTTAAAGAAGTTTTTTTTCAAGTCCACGAGTCCTATTGATTTTAGTTTCTAAAGTAGTTTACTACCGCTAGTCATTCGGTCATATCACATCAAAATCTCAAGCAATAATAAGGGTACTTACAGGCGGATTGGTGCTAGAGAATCGGTGCCATGCCTTTCAAACCATATTCTTTAAAACCAAAACACTTAAAACAATCTTTTAAAATATTTTGGGCCTCCTACCACAGTGAAGCCTTTGAACTTAGCTCTGATACCACAATTGTAACACCCTAAACCCGGTCAATACACCCCGACCGAATCTGGTATGTTACAGGGAAAATGTATTTGAGAGGTTTAGGTTTTCGGTTAAAAGTCTGATGAAAACCCTTTTGTATGTTTTGATCTGGTAGAAAACTTGAGCATGATTGTTCAAAAATCGATGGTGTACTTGAAAACCCAAAAATTTTGAAAACTTAATTATACATCTAAGTAAAACAAATTTGTCACATTTGGAAATCCGAGTAATTTCTTTGTGTTGATTTGAACATTTTTATTTGACTTAGTAAGAAGCTATTCTCAAGTTTGAAAACACATTTGAGTTACATTCGTTTTAATTTACAACGTGATACCCGATGGTAGAGTTCAAAACATCTTGCTTTGTGATTTGAAAACCTTATTCTTATTTTTCCCAAATTTTAGCCAGTTCTAACCCAATAGTTTGTTAAGACATATTTAAAATCAAGTTTAGGCATATAATCAACCAAAGCATAATTTTTTTAAAAAAAGCCTTTTACAAACCCAACAAATCCAAATGAAAAATAAATAAAGTAAAGTACCAAGTTTAAAATCGATTACAAATTTGACTTTTATTCATGGCATGGTCACCCCGAGTCCACCGGCTCCGTGTCCGCGATCTAAGTGTCACTGAAATGATAAGAAGGTGAGGTGAGTCGCATAACTCCCCTCCGGTATATGCAACATACTAACATACATCGAACAAAGCAACACAATTAATGCACCGATCCTAACCATCCGTAACACCTTTTCTACCCGTGTGGTACCAAACCACCGGTGGTGCCAAACCCTTGGTGACCCAAAGTCACGATATCCATCAATGTGGTGCCAAACCACTTTGGTGACCCAAAGTCACGAATAATCCATCTGTGGGGCCAACCCCGTGTGATACCAAATCATGGCGATAATCCGTATCTCAAAAGTGGGGCCAACCCACGGTGGTGTTAAACCACGAGGGACGAGTCGCTATGAGGTGCCAAACCTCGGTGTCCCAAAGACACAAGTGTGATACCAAATCACTAGTGACCACAGTCACGAATCAAATGATGGGGCCAGCCCATCATGTGATACCAAATCACTAGTGTCAATCCCGTAAAATCAACCGTGGGGCCAACCCTTTGTGGTGCTAAGCCTTTGGGGACGAGACGCGGAGGTGCCAAACCTCTGGTGACCCAAAGTCACAATAATCAATCTGTGGTACCAAACCACTGGAGGTGCCAAACCTCTGGTGTCCCAAAGACACGGATATCATATTCCTCCTCCTCTCATATCACCCAATAACATATCATACTAATGCAAATCGTGCAACTCATGCAATCATGCTCACATGCTTAATATGGCATCTCATAATACATACACCATAAATCATGATATCGTATATCACTACAGATCACGTAATGAAACGGACTTACCCGAATCCGTGCACATACCCCATCGGGTATCATATCAGTCATCATACCGTTTTGGTCTTACAAAGGCAGTCAGGTTTATTAAACATATTACTAAGTAAAAAGTGTGTTAGCTTACACACCTGTGAAAACGCAAGCTTAATCCCAAAGAACCGATCTAAATCCCTCGATTATCTTGCTCCTAAATCGACCAACATGAGATTAGCACCTAGACCATTCGACCAAAACCATTAAACCAAAGGGTTAACATTAAACCTTTACCTTGCAAATGGTTTGGTTTCCTACCAAAACCCGAACCAAATTATGGTTCCTCTGACAATCGGCCTCCCCCTAATAAGAAAACAGATTAATCCTTTGAAACTTTGACTTAACGAAACTAGAAGGATAGACTAATAACATCAACTCTTACCACCACTTACCCAACGATCGACCAAAGGTAAAGGCTTCGCTTGACTGTTTCCCTTGATTGCCAACAAAATCCGGAGACCCTAAAATGAAGTGATTACCAAAACAAAAGATTAACTCCTTTCAACCAAACCAAAATCGGCTCTTAGCCAAACCAAAATCGACAAAGAACAAAGGAGAGGGGAGAGATGAACATTTGGCCAAGCACTTACCTATCTCCAACCGATTGCAAAACACGAGATGAGAACCAACACCACACCAAAATTCGGCCACAAGAAAACCACTAGGAGAGGAAAGATTTGGCTAACACCTTTAAACAAAAGGAGAAGAGGTTTTGGCTTCACACAAAGGAAGAGAACACAAGAGAAAGATGGAGAGAAAAGGGGTTGATATTCGGCCAATCAACAAAAATAGAACAAAAAGAAGAAAGGTACTTTCGGTTTGAAAGAAAAAGAAATGAAAGAAGGTATTTTGGAGAATGGAGTTTCGGCTATCAAGGTTCCAAGAGAAGAAAGAAAGTATGAGAAGAAAAGGGGTACTAGTTTCGGCTTACACGAATGAAGATAGAAGAAGAAATAGGAAAGAACATTCGACCACACACCGAATCAAGAGAAGCAAAGTAATTTTTCGGCAAGAAGATGCTTGGACTTTCGGTTTAAGGAGAAAAAATGAAGAAATACACTTAAAATTTTGGCTAGCTTTTTGACTAAAGGAGAATTTGGCTTTCCAATTGTTTTTAACCGAAAATACACAAAATTGCCAAATGAAATTCGGCATTCCCACTCCCTACTTACCAAAACCATCCACTCACCCCCAAAAGCTCTCCAACATTCGGCCACCACTCCCCAAACACTCACAACCACCCATTCAAATCACTTTGAACAAGTCTCCCTCCTAAATTCACTCTCCACCCATCATTCAAATTATTTGACTTGGTCTATGGCAGAGTTTGAACTGTCTACAACTTCTCCCCTCCATGCCGTCAAAATGGAAGCAAAATGTGGGCATTCTGCAGCTTGAACACAGGACCTCCTCCTTGCAAGTGGCGTCACACACACAAGCCTCAAGTGGCGCCTATCCTGCCACTCCACCAACTCCTTTCTTGTGCTAACATTTACCAAATAAAACCCTTAAACCCCACTTCCTCGGCTCCTCTCACCTAAGCCTAAAACTATAATTTTTCCTACCACTCAAACACACTAGGCTTACACCCAAGCCCTCAAAACATCAAAAACAACAACATAGCAAACCAAGCACATGCCAACAAAACCATAATAAAAATAGCCCCTAACCCAGGATATTACATGGACCCCAAAATACACGGTTGTGCCTCATCAACAGGTTCAACCACGGCCTAAAATCAATTTACATGGGCATGTGACATGGGCGTGCGTCTGCCGTAGATAAGAGGAATTCTATTCGTTTTAGGGTAATTAGAGGCAAAGAAAGTCATTCCAAAAGCCTATATAAACACACTAGAGGCCAATCTTTAGGGGGCGTTCAGTGAGGTGAAAGAGCTGAGCCAGGGAAACTGAATACAGGGATTTACTTGAAGAAAGCCAGTTGACTCATCTCAAGAAGCTGGAATCATACTCAAGACTGAGGATCTTTCCTTCAATTCCTTCAGGGGGTTTTAGGGTTTCTTTATGTTTTGTTTTATATTTTCTTCTGAGATGTATTCTTTTACGATTATGAACTAAACCTCTCAAATACCTGAGAGGGATGAAACCTAAGACGAATCTTGTTGTTATTATCTGAGCTGTATGATAAATACTTGATTTGTTCTTAACTATGTGTTCTTAATTCTTGTTTTGGTATTTTTGGGATATTGATTCAAGTATTGATATGCTTAGGTGGTGGAGCAAAAGTCCCTGCCTAAGAGTAGATCTAGCATAGTTAAGCGGAGTTGAACGCAACCTTAGAAATAGGATGACGTAAATTTGCCAGATTAGGGTCAAACCTAATATGGGAGTCCATTGATCGAGTTAATGCAATTCTAGAGGTTTTAGTTAGAAAGAAATTTCAATTAATCAACCTAGGGTTAGACGTTAGTAGCCTCGAAAGAGGTATTAATATAACTTAGGGAATCCTACGGATCAAGTCAAGTGAATAAATCGTCTGGTTCAGAGTTAGATAATAAGTGAAGTCTAGGTGGATTCTTCCTCAGGTATTGCCTAAATCAATTGGTTTTCCCTCAAGTCTTTCCCCAATTCCTTTTTTGTCTTAGCGTCTTTAGCTTAATTGTTAGTTAATTTTAGATTAGATAAAAATTCCCTTAATTCTTAGGCTAAATAAAAAAAAAAGTTAGTATTAATACTTTTGGTTCCTTTGGGTTCGACAATCCGGTCTTGCCACTAAACTATACTACTGTTCGATAGGTGTGCTTGCCTCCATTGTTGTCATAGTTAGTTTCCAGGTTCGATCATTCTTTTTATAAATTTTTAAGACTCGAACACGATCAAGTTTTTGGCGCGTTCTTTGAGACTGAAATATTAAGAACGCTCAATTTTTATTACTTTAGCCATATTTTTATTTTTTATTTTTACAATTAAACTTTATTTTTATTTTTCTAAATTATATTTTTCTTTTTCTCTTTTCCTTGCAGGTACCTCTAGTTTATGACTAGAAGGAACCCGACAGGACCACTACTTTACTACAGTGATATTAAAGGAACCGTACGTAGAAATTGTAGAGAATTAAGGCGAGGCTTAAATTACATACAAGAAGAGCAAGACAACGAAACTAATACCACCGAAGGGATGGATGAGAATAATCCGCTACCTCAGGAGGTGGCCGATCATCATGCTCCTCAAACTATGTATGATTATGCTAAACCTAATTTAACAGGAGCCGAATCAAGTATTGTTAGGCCTGCTATAGTCGCGAATAATTTTAAATTGAAACCTAACACTATACAAATTATTCAACAGTTTGTTCAATTTGATGGTTTGCAGGACGAAGACCCAAATACTCATTTAGTAAATTTTCTAGAATTCTGTGATACCTACAAAATAAATGGCGTTTCTGATGATGCCATTTGTCTTCGGTTATTTTCCTTTTCATTAAGAAATAAAGCCAAACAGTGGTTGCATTCTCTTCCACGAGGATCAATCACCACATGGGATCAAATGACCAAAAAATTTTTATTAAAATATTTTTCACCGACCAAAACGGCCAAATTAAGGAATGATATCTCTTATTTTATGCAGATGGATTTAGAAACATTATACGATGCATGGGAGAGATACAAAGATTTGTTGAGAAGGTGCCCACACCATGGTTTACCCTTGTGGTTATAGGTCCAAACTTTTACAACGGTGTGAACCCCTCAACCCAGTAGTTAATTGACTTAGCAGCCGGCAGAACCCTGAATAACAAAACTCCTGAGGCAGCTTACAAATTTATAGAGGAGATGTCACTGAACAACTATCAGTGGCAAGTTACAAGGACAAGGCCAACTAAAACAGCCAGAGTTTTCAACCTCAACACAGTCACCATACTATCAAATCAGGTAGAGATGATGAATAAAAAGATTGATGGTTTCTGTGGTTCTTTGTAGGTACATCCAGTGATGCAATGTGACTCAAATCTAGGAGGTATGGCGAATCCTGAGTACCCACCCTACAATCTGGGAATGGAAAACGAACAAATAAACTATACGGGTAACAATTTTAAACCTCAAAATAACCCTTATAGTAATATTTATAATCCAGGATGGAGGAACCACCCTAATTTCTCATGGGGTGGTCAAGGTAATCAGAGACAACAACCCTCCAAATTTCCAGCAACAGCCCTACCCATAGGAAAAGAAGCCGAACCTTGAAGAGATGCTAAAAAAATTTATAGCGATGTCTGAAACTCATTTTCAAAACACCGAAACAACACTTAAAAATCAACAAGCATTGATTAAAGGAATCGAGAACTAGTTAGGCAAACTCGTTAAACTGATCTCCGAATGACCATAAGGTAACTTGCCATGCAACACGGAGACTAACCCGAAGGAGCAACTTCAAGCCATTACTATTCAAGACAGTGAAGGAGTAGTAGATTCTGAATCTAAGCCAAGGCAAGAACCTATGGTAAATGAAGGTAAGGTTGAGGTAAGCCAAGAAAAGCCAAAACCGGTAATTAAAGAATACCAACCTCATATACCTTATCGCAATGCGATGAAGAAAGACAATACAGAGGAACAGTTTGATAAGTTTCTTAAACTCTTAAAAAAATTACATATTAACCTACCATTTCTTGAAGCTCTTTCACAGATGCCAGATTCAAGGAATTTTTAAAAAAGCTTTTAACAAACAAGAGAAAGATATCGAGAAACCACATGTGGAATTAAATGCAATGTGCTCGGCCATGTTACAAAGCAGACTACCATGAAAATTAAAAGACCTAGGGAGTTTTACAATTCCATGTTTAATTGGTAGTTTATCTGTTGATAATGCTTTAGCTGATTTAGGGGCAAGCATCAATGTTATGCCTTTTAAAATGTTTAAACAGCTAGTTCTAGGGAAACCCAAGCAAACTAGGATGAGCATTCAACTAGCTGATAAGACTATTTGAATTCCTAGGAGTATAATTGAAGATGTACTCATTAAAGTTGACAATTTCATATTCCCAGTAGACTTAGTTATTTTAGATATGGATGAAGACAATAGTATCCCCTTAATTTTAGGAAGACCTTTTCTAGCAACTGTTAGATCTAAAATTGATGTTATACCCATCCGTGTGGGTGAAGAATCAATCATTCCTCAAGCTCTCGACTCAGCTAGGACCTCGAGCGAGAAAGGTGAGGACATAAATTCTATTGATAATTATTCGATTAAACTTTCTTTTAAGGAAACACTGAGGAACTACACTACAGAGCCAGATCCTATAGCTCGTACCATGTAACATCCTGATAATTAGGGGTTATGCATTTTCTACTTAACTGAATGATGTTGCATGCTTAATTATTATTGAGTGTATTTTGGAAGTTATTTGAGCTTCATTAATTAAGTGAATGCTTAGTGAAACTTTTAATTTCTAATAATTAAGAGAGAGCTAAGCAAGTTAGGCTTTAAGAATTAATGACAAGAGGTTTCTAGCATAAGTTGAGTAATTGGCAAGGTGGTTAAGATGCATGGATGTGTGCTTGAGGAGTAAGGTTTGAATCTCCTAGTTAGCATTAGGGAGGATTTTAATTTTGTTTCCTTCCCTTTAGTGTCGGCCAAGAATGTTCTAGAGTGGATGAGTATTCTCTTAATTTTGGCTATTTGACCATGTGAAAAAGAAAGCTAGGAACTTATGGTATGGAATCATAAGTTGATGATAAGATGAGGGGGGCAAAAGGCATGATATTGGGCAATGTTTTGGGAGTTTGTTCATGGTCATTTGACCATGAACCTAGATAACATGAAGGGCTAAGGGAGTGATTAATTGTCTTGGAAATTTTGGATATGATGGGGAAGAAACAAGGAGGAAAAAGGGGGATGATGTTGGCTAAGGTTGACCGAAAATTTAGTGTAGCCATTAGGGTGCTAGTTGGCCAAAAATCCTAGCAAATTGTCCATCTTTTCTCCTTTCTCCAAAATCTTTCTTCCAAACCGAAATTATCTTTTGCATTAGGTGAAAACTTTGTTTTGTTTTGGCTATCATATTTGGCCAAATTGGTACTCTTTTCTTCTTTTCCTCTCAAGATTTTCTCTCTTTTTGGTACCAAAATATTACCACTTTTGAAGGCATTTTCTTTCATCTTTTCTCACTTGACCATTACCAAAAACTTTTCTTTATTCAATTTCTTCCATAACCAAAACCCATTTACTCTCTTTGATCATTTCTCCTTTTCCTTTTCTTTTTCTTTTTCATCCTATTTCTCTCTTCTCTTTCCCTCTTTTTGAAACTACAAAGGTTCAAGAACCACTTTTCTTCAATTTTTACCCCTTGACCGAATGTGCATAGGTTCCAAAACCAATCTCTTTTCTTTTGAGAATCAACATCATTCTCATCTCTTTTGTCAACCGAATCAATTTCTATTTCAATTTTCTTTTCTCCTTTTTATTTCTTTGAAAACCAAAACTATTTATGCTAAAAATCAATATCTTTTTCCTTCATCTTTTTGTTAAAGCCGAATCATCAATCCTTCTTTTCTTCTTATTCAAGGCCGAATCTTGAAGAACTCAAAGTAAGGTTTTGTCAATCATTTTCATCATTTCTTTTTACTTTGGCAAGTTTAGAATCATGATCTTTTATTTTCTCTCCTAGGCCGAATCATTTGAAAAGATTTTTCAAAGATCTTTGTTGTAGACAACTCTTAAGAAGTGACCATTCGAAATCATCAAGGTAAGGTTATTAATTTAGATCATATCGATTTCTTTAGATAGACTACTAATCGATCGTATTTTTAGGGGCGATTTAAGACTAACAAGATAGGTAAGAAAAGGGCCGTACGAAGTGTTTGGAAGAGAGGAGGCACTCCTTTACCATCAAACTACAAATGAAGGGCAGTATCGGTGGTTAGAGACTTTCCACCGGGTTGTGAACCCTCTGCTAACGAGGATCGATTATTTGAAGTAGTGCGTACAACCGAACCACTTTACGTTGGTGGAATATCAACGGGTTTTGATCCATCTAGTGGAGAAAAACCACAAATAACTGTCGTTCGAGAATTCGAAGGTAAGGATTTAGATCCCTCATCAATAAGTACAATTTTATTAGCAATAGTGTATACTAACCAAGTGTGTTAATCATTTGTTGTTAACGAGCAAGAGGGTATTGTTCTCACTGTCACTAGGTGTGTAACCTTACATTAAAAATCTCATAAGATTTACATATATTTAAAAGTGACTATATGACCATGTATATGATTGTGATTTTGGATACCATTCGATGGTATCGATATTCGAGTATGTTTACCCCAATATTTTGTTCATTTTCTATATGCATAAAAGTGAAATAAGCATGACTATATTATGATTTGTGGGGTAAATAGCATGAAAATCTGATTTGATATGTATGTGCATGGGCATATGGGTATATTTGATAAAGGAGGAAGTATTCGGTGGTTTTACCACATTTGGGTGACTTCGGTCACATATTTGACTCGGTGACTTGGTCACATATTTGGCTCCGATAACCCGGTCACATATTTGAAATTCGGTGACTTGATCACATATGTGAATCTGGTGACTTGATCACGTATTTGAAATTGGACTTTGATCGGTGACTTGGTCACATCATTTGAGTGGCTTTGCCACAATATTATAAGGCGATGTGCATGTTGACCGCAACAAGCGCCTTCGATGGTGTGTAGCGGATGGAGGTCGATTTAGTAATCCCACGGTGTGTTGGTTGGTACGGGTGGTGTGTAGCGGATGGATATTTAGGTGGTAGGGCTTGCATTTCATTTCATGTACATAACCATGTAATATTGGATGATTATTATTCGATCGCCATGATATGGGCTTTTGGGCCAAATATGACTTAAATGGGCTTATGGCCATATGTGTAATTAATGGGCTTAAAGGCTTAATCAAATGGGCTTTTGATGTATGTGTTATACATTGAGTTTATAACTCACCCATTTTATGGGATAACTTTTGGATGATTAAATCGATGCGATGGATCTAGGCGACAAGGATTTCGAGGTGGCCAATGCTCAAACAATGAAGTTTGGAAATTTTCCTACTTAAATTTATTAAGTTAAACTTTATTATTTAGACTTTATTATGGGTTTGCCAATTTTATGTAATAAGGCCACTATAAACTATCTTTAAATTTTGTGTTTGGATTTACTTTTATTTTACCATGAACAATAACTATTAAATAACTAAATGGTTTTCGATAAATAATAATTCAAAAATGTTTTTATCACTAATATATATATATATATATATATAGATATGTTTTAAAGTAATTTCCTTGAATGAGGTTTTCTTTTAATTTATTAATTCCTCCTTCAAGTAATGTTTTTAAAAAGATATAAGTTTTACTTTACAAAATTGTTTTCAACCTAAAATGTTAAGTTACTCTATTTTATACAAAATCATCAAGTTTTTCTTGAACAAAACGAAAATTCGCTAAAGTTTTACTCGAGGAACATACCCAATCCGGTTAGGCTTTTTGGTAGGGTTTGGGGTGTTTTAACTTAGTATCGAGCCGATTTTAAACTCTCGGTCTTGGGTTGCGAAGCCCTAGCGTTTTCAAAATTTGGCCCAAATAATTTTTTTTAAGTTTTCTTAAGTTAAATGGTTTTATAAAAGCATGGCACTCGAGTTCTCGGCCGGATCCATCGGTATGTACTTTATCGATATGTGATATGTATGATAGTTTAAGCATAAACTACATTTTAGAGACATGGACCTTAGGTGTTTGTGTGCTACTACGGAAAAACTACTGAATATATATTTCATAAAACTTTCCTTTAATAAGAAGTGAAAAGACTCTAATACATAAGACTTTTTAGTAAAAGCAGATGTCTGGCGTAGTAGACATGAGTTCTAGGGGCGTGGTCGTCGTGGGCGTGGAAGAGGAAGAATGTTGTTTGAACCAATTCAATCTGGTCAAGGTTCCGAGAATGAAGCTCCGCCACCGGCTATTGGGGTGGACTTTCAAGAACAAAATGAAAGAGGTGACGTAGTATCACAAGCTGTGCTGCGAGTTTTGGAACGAGTAGCAGAAGCTAGTTCTGGAAATGGGTCTCGAAAGTCTGGAGTAGCCGAGAGACTTAGATCAAATGGAGCTGAGGTTTTCAGAGGAGTATCTGGAGTAGCTCCTAATGTAGCTGAATATTGGTTGGAGGCAGTCGAGAGGATCATGGACGATATAGACTGCACTGATGAAGAGAAATTGAAAGGTGCTATTTGACTTCTCCGTGAAGAAGCCTACCAGTGGTGGCTCACTATCAAGGAGAGTACCCTTGTGGATCGTCTGGATTGGGGGTATTTTAAAGTGAAATTCGAAGGAAAGTATGTTGGATCTAGCTACATCGACTCCTAGAGGAAGATATTTCTGAATCTAGTACAAGGAAACAAGTCGATAGCTGAATATGAAGCAGAATTTTTGTGACTTAGCCGTTATGCCAGAGGGATAGTGGCTACGGAATATGAACGGTGTATCGATTTGAGGATGGACTTAGAGATGAATTGCGAGTGATGATTGCTCCACACCGTGAAAGAGATTTTGCAATCTTAGTGGAAAGGGCAAGAATTGCGAAGAGGCTAAGCGGATCGAGAGGCGAGAAGCGGGATGAGGCGGAGCAAGAATAAGAGAAGCTTTGGGTCCTCGAGGTCGTCAAGAATTTTCGGAAGAAATCAAGAAATGATAGACCGCGAGGTCAACAGACTACTACGGGTGGACAAAATTGTACTTGTTCTCAATGTGGGAAAATGCACTCGGGAGAATGTTGGAAAAAGACCGACGGATGTTTCAAGTGCGGTTCGAAGGGTCATATGATCAAAGATTGCCCGATGAATTTGGAGAAGAACCGAATCAAACAAGTCGAGGTGCTAATCGGTGAATGTGGATGACGATCGATAAGAGGCCGTGGTCCAAATGGAAGGGCAATGGTTCTAGTAGAGGTCACGAAACTTTAAGCGAGAAGCGATGGTAGCTACGAGGCAAGACAACGGGTTTGGTGTATGCGGTTAAGTCATGAGAGAAGACGGTGGCGCACCTAATGTTATCACGGGTACATTTACGATTTACAGGTTGCCCTTTATTGCTTTGATAGATATAGGGTCAACTCATTCCTATATCGCTAGTGAAGTATCACGGGACTTTGCATGTGACTTCGAAAATGTACCTAGAAGAAGATGGTATGCTTAGTCCTTTAGACGAGACGATGATTGTAGACAAACTTTTAAGGAAGTGCCTTTAGAAGTTCAAGGGATCTGATTTTGGTGATTTAATGGAGTTACTATTGGAGAATTGACCTAATCTTAGGCATGGACTAGCTTGTGAAGTACCGTGCAAATGTGGATTGTCTTTGCTAAGAGAATGTCCTTAAGAACTTTTGATGACAAGTGTTGGGCAAGAGGCGAAACTACTTATCTAATGTAGTATCCGCACTTAAGCGAAAAAGATGGTTAGAAAGGGATGTGAAGCCTTCTTGATGTTAGTGAATGCTTTGGAGGCTAAGGAGAGCGCTAATGAAGTCGAGACGGTGAAGGAATTTGTAGATGTTTTTTGGAAGAACTTCCGGTTTGCCTCCACATCGTGAGGTAGAATTCGAGATAGATTTATTGCAGAGCAGTGCGGTTTCTATTGCTCCATATAGAATGGCACCGAAGGAGTTAGTTGAGCTTAAGGCTCAAATTCAGGAGTTGCTTGATCGTGGATTCATTCGACCTAGTGTGTCTCCATGGGAGCACGATTCTATTCGTGAAGAAGAAGGGCGGATCGATGAGGATGTGCATAGACTACAAGCAGTTGAATAAGTGACCATCAAGAACAAGTATCCTTTGCCAAGGATCGACGACTTGTTCGATCGACTTAAAGGCTGCGGTATTCTCAAAGATTGATCTAAGGTGGGGTATCATCATTTGAAAGTGAAAAAGCGGATATCCATAAGGCGGCTTCCGAACTAGATATGGGCATTATGAATTTACGGTAATGCCATTCGGATTGACGAATGCCCAAATTGCATTCATGGATATGCTCAACCAAATTTTCCACCCTACTTGGATCAATTAAATACGTGGTATTCATAGGCGACATCTGGTGTATTCTAAGTTCGAAATGGAACATGATAAGCATCTCCGGATTGTGTTACAAGTTTTAAGGGAGAAGAAACTTTATGCCAAATTCAGCAAGTGTGAATTTTGGCTGAAAGAAGTTGCATTTTTAGGCCATGTGGTATCTGCGAAAGGGATAAGGGTGGATCCTCGGAAGATTGAGGCTATGCTAGATTGGAAACCACCTAAGTGCATGCGGAGGTTCGCAGTTTCTTGGGATTAGCGAGGATACTACGGAAGATTCGTTGAAGGATTCTCATCGATAGTTGCACCTTTTGAAATTCTGAGAAAGGAAGTACCTTTCGTATTGGTGATAAGCGACAAGAGAGTTTTGAGAAGCTCGAAAGTTTTAGCGAAGCTCTGGTTTTGATCCACTGAGGCGGGGAAGGATTTCGTCATGTATTGTGGCGCTTCTCACATTGGATTAGGATGTGTTACGATGCAAAGGCGGGAAGGTAGTTGCATATGCATCTCGTGCAGTTGAAACATACGAGATTAATTACCCGACGCATGACTTGGAGTTGGCGGTGTAGTCTTTGCTCTTAAAGTGCGGAGACATTACTTATATGGAGAAAAGTCGTTGATATACATGGACCACAAAAGTCTAAAATATCTCTTGACTCGTAAAGAAGCGAATCGAGGCAGCGAAGGTGGATAGAGTTGTTGAAAGACTATTTGTTCTATCGAGTACCACGAACCGTGAGCGTGGTGGCGGTAGCTCTAAGTCGGCGGTGTCGATTTAAGGCGATGTTTGCACATCTTAGCCTATACGATGTGGAAGCTTGTTGGCGAAATTACGTACAACAACGGTTTTCAATCCGATTTGGATGGCACCATATGAAGCACTATATGGATGGAAGTGTCGTACTCCTACGTGTTGGGCGAAATTAGGGAACGTCGATTTTGGGTCGAAATAGTGGTGAATCGAAGAAAAGGTTAAAATAACTGGGCTCGGTTAAAGGAAGCATCGGCAGATAAAAATCGTCGCAGATCTTAAGCGGAAAGAAATAGAGTTCTTTGTGGGGACCAAGTTTTCTAAAGGTTTCACCTTGGAAAAAGGTGATGAGATTTGGGCGCAAAGGAAGCTAAGTCCGAGTTCATTGGACCTTATCGGATTGTGAAGCGGGTCGGATCATGGCATATCAGTTAGATTTGCCTTGAATTGAAGCAAATGCATGATGTGTTCCATGTTTCAATGCTTCTGTTATATTGGTCGGATCCATCTCATGTAGTGCCATTGAGGAGGTGGAATTAAGATCGGTTGTCA
Source organism: Gossypium rotundifolium (assembly GCA_025506655.1). Classification (NCBI taxonomy): domain Eukaryota; kingdom Viridiplantae; phylum Streptophyta; class Magnoliopsida; order Malvales; family Malvaceae; genus Gossypium; species Gossypium rotundifolium. The sequence continues at coordinate 119,032,089 of CP106731.1, read as the reverse complement.
TATGAAGAGAGCCAATTCAAATTCTAGAGCGGGATGTAAAGATTTTACGGAGAAAGTCGGTTCCTCTCGTCAAAGTATTATGGCATAATCATGGATCGAAGAAGCTTCGTGGGAGCAGGAGGAAGCGATGCGACAAGCAATACCCTCACTTATTCGGCCGGTAATTTCGAGGACGAAATTATTTTAAGAGGTAGAACTATAACATCGATAATTAGGGGTTATGCATTTTCTACTTAAGCGAATGATGTTGCATGCTTAATTATTATTGAGTGTATTTTGGAAGTTATTTGAGCTTCATTAATTAAGTGAATGCTTAGTGAAACTTTTAATTTCTAATAATTAAGAGAGCTAAGCAAGTTAGGCTTTAAGAATTAATGACAAGAGGTTTCTAGCATAAGTTGAGTAATTGGCAAGGTGGTTAAGATGCATGGATGTGTGCTTGAGGAGTGAGGTTCGAATCTCTAGTTAGCATTAGGGAGGATTTTATTTTGTTTCCTTCCCTTTAGTGTCGACCAAGAATGTTCTAGAGTGGATGAGTATTCTCTTAATTTTGGCTATTTGACCATGTGAAAAGGAAGCTAGGAACTTATGGTATGGAATCATAAGTTGATGATAAGATGAGGGGGAAAAGGCATGATATTGGGCAATGTTTTGGGAGTTTGTTCATGGTCATTTGACCATGAACCTAGATAACATGAAGGGCTAAGGGAGTGATTAATTGTCTTGGAAATTTTGGATATGATGGGGAAGAAACAAGGAGGAAAAGGGGGATGATGTTGGCTAAGGTTGGAGAAAATTTAGTGTAGCCATTAGGGTGCTAGTTGGCCAAAATCCTAGCAAATTGTCCATCTTTTCTCCTTTCTCCAAAATCTTTCTTCAAACCGAAATTATCTTTTGCATTAGGTGAAAACTTTGTTTTGTTTTGGCTATCATATTTGGCCAAATTGGTACTCTTTTCTTCTTTTCCTCTCAAGATTTTCTCTCTTTTGGTACCAAAATATTACCACTTTTGAAGGCATTTTCTTTCATCTTTTCTCACTTGACCATTACCAAAAACTTTTCTTTATTCAATTTCTTCCATAACTTGAAACCCATTTACTCTCTTTGATCATTTCTCCTTTTCTTTTCTTTTCATCCTATTTCTTTCTTCTCTTTCCCTCTTTCTTGAAAACTACAAAGGTTCAAGAACCACTTTTCTTTAATTTTTACCCCTTGGCGAATGTGCATAGGTTCCAAAACCAATCTCTTTTCTTTTGAGAATCAACATCATTCTCATCTCTTTTGTCAACCGAATCAATTTCTATTTCGATTTTCTTTTCTCCTTTTTATTTCTTTGAAAATCGAAACTATTTATGCTAAAATCAATATCTTTTCCTTCATCTTTTGTTAAAGCCGAATCATCAATCCTTTTTTCTTCTTATTCAAGGCGAATCTTGAAGAACTCAAAGTAAGGTTTTGTCAATCATTTTCATCATTTCTTTTTACTTTGGCAAATTTAGAATCATGATCTTTTATTTTCTCTCTAGGTCGAATCATTTGAAAAGATTTTCAAAGATCTTTGTTGTAGACAACTCTTAAGAAGTGACCATTCAAATCATCAAGGTAAGGTTATTAATTTAGATCATATCGATTTCTTTAGATAGACTACTAATCGATCGTATTTTTAGGAAGCGATTTAAGACTAACAAGATAGGTAAGAAAAGGGCCGTCTGAGTGTTTGGAAGGAGGAGGCACTCCTTTACCATCAAACTACAAGCGAAGAAGCGATGTCGGCGGTTAAAGACTTTCCACCGGGTTGTGGACCCTCCGCTAACGAGGATCGGTTATTTGAAGTAGTGCGTACAACCGAACCACTTTACGTTGGTGGAATATCGGTGGGTTTTGATCCATCTAGTGGAGAAAACCACAAATAACTGTGTTCGAGAATTGAAGGTAAGGATTTAGATCCCTCATCAATAAGTACAATTTTATTAGCAATAGTGTATACTAACCAAGTGTGTTAATCAATTAGGTGTTGTGGCGAGAGGGTATTGTTCTCACTTGTCACTAGGTGTGTAACCTTACATTAAAAATCTCATAAGATTTACATATATTTAAAAGTGACTATATGACCATGTATATGATTGTGATTTTGGATACCATTCGGTGGTATCACGATATTCGGTATGTTTACCCCAATATTTTGTTCATTTTGCTATATGCATAAAAGTGAAATAAGCATGACTATATTATGATTTGTGGGGTAAATAGCACGAAAATCTGATTTGATATGTATGTGCATGGGCATATGGGTATATTTGATAAAGGAGGAAGTATTCGGTGGTTTTACCACATTTGGGTGACTTGGTCACATATTTGACTCGGTGACTTCGGTCACATATTTAGCTCATTGACTTGGTCACATATTTGAAATCCGGTGACTTGATCACATATGTGAATCTGGTGACTTGTCACATATTTGAAATTGGACTTGATCGGTGACTTGGTCACATCATTTGAGTGGCTTTGCCACAATATTATAAGGCGATGTGCATGTTGATTGCAACAGCGCGCCGATGGTGCGTAGCGGATGGAGGTCGATTTAGTAATCCCACGGTGTGTTGGTTGGTGCGGGTGGTGTGTCGCGGATGGATATTTAGGTGGGCGGGCTTGCATTAGCGAAAATTCGCTAAAGTTTTACTCGAGGAACATACCCAATCCGGTTAGGCTTTTTGGTAGGGTTTGGGGTGTTTCATACCAACAAGGAAATATCTCATGAGGAACAATGGCTTTAGACCGATGAGCTAGATGAGTAGGGGACACATTTCAAGGAGAAATCAAACCCACACGAAGTGAAACCGAAGGAACCCTCAGAAGAACTTAAAGGAACATCAAATCACTTCAAAATAGGAGATCAGGTACTATTAGATAGAACAGACCTGCGAATCACCATATCAAACCTGAAGACAAATGAAGAGATCCCCTTTACGGTACTTAATGTTTTCCCTTACGGAACAGTCGAGATAAGTAATTCTACATTCGGTACTTTTAAAGTAAACTCTACTCGACTCAAACTATATAATGATAGCATAAGAAAGGATTTTTCACTCCTTAAACCACCGCGAAGGTACGAATGAGAGGTAAGTCTAGCTTAAGACTTTAAACAAGCGCTTCTCGGGAGGCAACCTGAGCACTAACCCTATTTATTTTTATTTCTTTTTCTTTTAGTGCCTAACTACAAACTAACCAAGTTAATGAAGCATAGATTTCCACACCACATGGCCTCACACACGGCCGTGGCCGTGGCCGTGGCCATGTGGATACTACGGATGTTTGCCCTGGCATGGCAGAGATAGTACGAGACAGGACAGGAAAAATATCTTCAAATCACGGACTCAACTAACACCACGGCCATGCTACACAGCCGTGGCCGACACTGTTGAACCAACACGGGTGTGGCAATCCAATACAAGGCATGGGAGAAGCGATTGAACCACCACATGGCCATGTGATATGGCCATAGGACACAACACTCTCATGAGACACGAGCGTGGGGATGTACCAGAGTTGAAAATTTCTATTTAAAACACCCCTTTCCCTCCTCTCACCCACTCCCCATTCACTCTTCACTCCCCTCCATCTTCACTTTCCTCCTTCTTCATTCTCTAAAGTCTTGATTTACGCTTCAACAATGTCGAAAAAATGGAAAGATCTTAGCCCAGTCTCCCTGTGCGAGACTAATCAACATAAGTTCATGCTGGCCGCTTCATCTAATCAACAAGCCAAGGGTCTTTGAGGCCATTTAACTTTCATTTTACTTTTCTCTTCTCCTTTATTTTCCTTTTCTTTATTTTTCTTATACTAAATTCAGTTAATTTTGTTTTAGTCTCTTGATTTTAGGTTCTAAAGGCTGCTAGGGAATCACAACACCACGACCTTAGAAACCACACCCACCTAGTGAACCATCTACTAATAAGGACTTTTCAGTCCATTCATCTTTTCTTTTGGTCTTATTTTAATTTTTATTTTCTTTCTTGTTATCTTTATTTACTTTAATTATATATTTAGTATAATTTAAATTAGTATTATTATTTCCTGGCTAACTCTTCACGAGATTCCTAATTTCTTCATCTAGCATAGGAAGTAGAGGTGCCCCCTCCAACTTACCTTTCACCTATGAATCAAGTTTCCACACTTCCAACTCAAGAAATCCATCCAAAAATTTAGGAAGTTTCACCTCTCTCCCTCACTTTTGATTTTCTTAAAATATGATTATTATCTATCTTTATACATTGATGGCAATGTACATCTTAAGTGTGGGGGGTGAAAATTATTTAGAAAAAGTGCCTAACTTTTTGCATTATTCTCAAATCCCTGAATGATATTCTATCTTAAAGTAATTTTCTCATATCACTAATTAGAATGAAATTCCTGTTAATTCATGATTTTTATTGATATGTTTTAGATTAAGTCATTGATAATTGTGCAATGATGATTTAAACTTCAAGATACTAGAGAATCAAGCATGATAAGTCTATTTTCAAAAAAAAATAAAATTAAAAATCTTGTTAGGTTGTCTACCAGAATCTAATTGTTACCTTGAAATTTGAAATTTACAAATTTGATATCAAAAACCCATAATTTTTTGTGAGATTTTGAGCCTTTTAGAGCATACATTCTTTTCGTGCTCAGATTTATTGATTATGAGTGTGTCAACATTGATTTGTTATTCTAGAACTTGCTTTGATTATACATGTCAAGACCACATTATTGATTTGATATACAGAGATTAAGGCACTTAGGATTTAACCCACTTACTCCACAAAAGCCTACCCTCACAATTAACCCCTAGTGAACTCCTTTGATCCTAACAACCCTTTTATTGACTCAACCCACTAATATTAACCCGAAACCCATCTCGTATTTGTTATCACCATTCCTTTTGACTACCCTTCTATTGAGACTTATTTGATCAGTTGCCTAATTATATTATTTCAGTTGTTAAAGTTTTATCTTATATTGATTTGTTCTTAAAAAAAATCATCGAAGTATATTCATTATTAGTTCTGTCATTAAATGAGCTTATATGTTTAATTTCAATATCCTAAGAAGAAGCTCGTATTATTATTTTTCACGTTATGTAATTATTCAATTTATTAGTTCATTTTTCTAGTGAGGTAATTTGTCAATTCAATCTCGATTCTAACCCTTCTAATTCAGCCTTTATCCACACCGTTAACCCGAGCCTTGTTACAACCCTTAAAAGACCTTTTGATTTGTGTATCATCTCATTTTACATTGGTGGAGATTTGATTTTCAGGCAAGCCTATGGGATTAACTTTTCATGTTTGACTTTTGAGTGCTTAATTTTTGAACCTTAAACACCTTGAGTGATTTGAGTAAATCTTTAGTGAGGATGCCAACTTTCGTCAATTTTGAATTAAAGGTGATTATTTAGGAAAGGGGAAACACCTATATTTTTAGTATATCAAACTAAAACTTTGATTTTTTGAATCTTCAAGACTTTTTTTAGTTAAATTATCCATGTAGAAATTATCTATGAATTATGATGAGAAGTTATTGATGAATATTATGAATAGAGGAAGTTTGTTTTAATTATGAGTTGAGAATTTTGCTTGAGGACAAGCAAAAGTTTAAGTGTGGGGGTATTTGATAAACCGTAAAATGAACATATTTTAATCCCACGTTTAGCTTACTTTTGGATGATTTATCCCTTTAATTATGGAAATAGGTGCTCCTAATCATTTGTTTTCATGTTTTATATTCAGTAGAGCACCGGAGGATGAAAAGAATGAGTAACGGGCCGAAATCGAAGAAAATGGGCCATATCACGAAATCGACACGGCCTGAGCCTAAGGCCACACGGTCATGCCCCGTAAGAAGACCCTAACATGGCCTGGACCCGGAAATACACGGTCGTGCCTCATCAACAGGTTCGACCACGGCCTGAAATCGATTTACACTAGCGTGTGCCATGGGCGTGCGTCTTCCATAGATAAGAAGAATTCTATTCGGTTTAGGGTAATTAGAGGCAAATAAAGTCATTCCAAAAGCCTATATAAACACCCTAGAGGCCAACCTTTAGGGGGGCGTTCAGCTAGGCCAAAGAGTCAAGCCAGGGAAGCTGAATACAGGGATTTACTCGAAGAAAGCCAGTTGATTCATCTCAAGAAGCCGGAATCATACTCAAGAATGAGGATCTCTCCTTCAATTCCTTTAGGGGGTTTTAGGGTTTTCTTTATGTTTTGTTTTATATTTTCTTCTGAGATGTATTCTTTTACGATTATGAACTAAACCTCTCAGATACCTGAGGGGGATGAAAATTAAGACGAATCTTGTTATTGTTATCTGAGCTGTATGCTAAATACTTGATTTGTTCTTAACTATGTGTTCCTAATTCTTATTTTGGTATTTCTGGGATATTGATTCAAGTATTGATGTGCTTAGGTGGTGGAGCAAAAGTCCCTGCCTAAGAGTAGATCTAGCATAGTTAAGCAGAGTTGAACACAACCCTAGAAGTAGAATGACGTAAATTTGTCATATTAGGGTCAAACCTAATATGAGAGTCCATAGATCGAGTTAATGCAATTCTAGGGGTTTTAATTAGAAAAAAATTTAATTAATCAACCTAGGGTTAGACGTTAGTAGCTTCGAAAGAGGTATTAATATAACTTAGGGAATCCTACGGATCAAGTCAAGTGAATAAATCATCTGGTTCGGAGTTACATAACAAGTGAAGTATAGGTGGATTCTTCCTCGGGTATTGTCTAAAGCAATCGGTTTTCCCTCAAGTCTTTCCCTAATTCCTTCTTTGTCTTAGCGTCTTTAGCTTAGTTGTTAGTTAATTTTAGATTAGATAAAAATTCCCTTAATTCTTAGGCTAAATAATAAAAAGAAAGTTAGTATTAGTACTTTTGGTTCCTTTGGGTTCAACAATCCGGTCTTGCCACTAAACTATACTACTGTTCGATAGGTGCGCTTGCCTCCATCGTTGTCATAGTTAGTTTCCAGGTTCGATCTTTTTATAAATTTTTAAGACCTTGACAGACGATCACCCTGATTGGATGCACCATCCAGATCTAAAGTAAGGAGGCAATCAAGGTAGCAGAAACTCAGTTCAAAATTGACCAAACCCTCCATATCAACCGCTGCATTTGCAAAGATTTCAAGAGAAATCCATGGGTAATGACCATATTGGTTGTGGTCAACACGTGGATCGGATTGAAAATGAGATATAACTTATGAGGTTTGACATTCAAGATGTAAAGATTGAATGCACACAAACTCGTGCAGATGTTGGCATATTAAAGGAAGAAATACGCAATATTATGAGCATGTTGAATGAGATGTGGAGACAAATGGGTACGGGTATTCCGAGTAATACTGAAAAAATTCCCCAAAAGGATGGAAAAGAGCATGTCAATGCTATCGCACCCCGTTCGAGTAAAATACTAGTGAACTCAAAAAAGGCCACTAACAACGAGGACGATGAGGTAAAAATAGAGGACAAAAACCTTGATGAGCCAAAACTTGAAGTCCAAATAGAGAAAAGCCCCGAACTGATAGCTGAGCCAAAAAATAATCCACGTTTAGAACTAGTGCAAAAGAACATGCCATTCCCATCGAGGTTGGAGGACAAACATTTAAGGGATGAGAAGGAATTCACAAGTTTTATAAACCTTTTTAAATCCCTTAACGTGAATTTGCCACTACTTGAGCTAATCGATAAAATACTGAAGTATGCCAAATACTTAAAAGAGATTATGTCTAGGAAAAAAAGTTAAAGAAATGTGAGAAAATAAAAATCGGTGCCTCTTGTAATACAATAATTTCTTGTAAAATATCCCCAAGGCTACAAGATCCAAGAAATTTTACAATTCTCGTGGCGATAGGGAACAAACATTTTAGCAAGACCCTTTGTGACTTAGGAGCCAACATAAATTTGATGCTCTTATCCACATATTTAAAACTTAGATTATGGGATTTGAAAAATACGTCAATTACGCTACAATTCACCGATAGGCCTCTCGTGCATTCCAAGGGTGTACTTGAAGGTTTATTGGTTAAAGTTAGGGGTTTATAATCTCGTCGATTTTGTTATCCTAGACTTCGAGGAGAACCAAGACATTCCCATTCTTCTGGGTCAGCAATTATTGTTTATGTCTAGATCTACCATTTATCTTGAGAAGAATGAATAAATAATGAAGATAATGGCAAAATAGAGATATTTAAATGTGGCCATGATTCCTAAAAGACGAAATACGAGGACAAAATAGGGGAGGAGTGTTACGTAATTTTCTTTAGTACCTCTAAAGAACTTGGTCAAAGGTATGTTTCTAGCTCAACGTGTGTAGGTAACAAAGGATCAAGGGAGCGTGACAAGTGGAAAGACCCCGGATGAAAATTCAATTGTTGGATGGACCAAGATGATTACCGAATGAGAAAACTTACGATGAATGGAACACTCATCCGGGAGCCACACTTAATTTTGAATTAAAACTTTGAAAATTGTGTAAATTTTGTTCATTTTAAATTTGAATTTTAAATAGGTTAGGAAGCTTTAATTAGATAGGATTTCGACCATAAGCAGCTAGAGGGAGTCTGTTAGGGATTCAATTGAAATAAGGAGTAAAACATAGGGGCCAACACATCTAATATTCAAAACAAGAGAAATTTAGGGCGGTGTCGTGACACCACATCTTAGTGTCATGACATCACAGTTCAAACGTAAAATCTTCTCAAATTCTACCTCGTGTCACAACAGTGCACCTCAATGTCGCGACACGACATTTCAAACCTAAATTAATTTTAAATTTTAAGTCAGTGTCGTGACACCATGCCTCAGTGTCACGATACAACACTCAAAACCAAAACTGGAGCATTCGAAGTGCGGTGTCGCGAAATCAATGCTGAGTCTGCAATTCTAGACCTAAATTTCTACACAACCTGGCTGTATACTATAAATACTAAAAAGACCTAAAACGTATTTTTCTTGCTTTAGACACTCTGTAATCACCCCTTAAGCACCACCAACGGCAACCACACCTCTTCTAACTCTCCATTGCTTATAATTTTCAACAATTGTCGCTAGCCGCTTCTCATGTAACACCCCTTACCCGTATCCGATGCCAGTTTAGGGTACGAGGCGTTACCTTACTTAAACGCATACAAACATACAATTCTAAGTCGTAAAAGTTCAGTGAAATTCAAAACTTTTCAAACTTCCTCTTAACGTTCTTAATAAGGGCCTATGAGGCCCAAAACACGCTTTAGGAACAATTCAAGATTAAACCGAGCACTATCGTAAACATTAGAAAATTTCATTAAAAACAGGGCACATGCCGGTGGAAAGGTGACACGCCCGTGTGAACTCATAACATGGCCATGTTGAAGGCCCGTGTAGCTCACACGGCCTAGGCATTTAGGGACATGCCCATGCCCTGTGCCATTATGAATATATTTTCTAACGTCGATCCTACAGGGGTTTTCATACGGCCTGGCACACACCCGTGTCCATGTCCCGTGTCCCCCACACGGCCATGACACGCCCATGTTTCATCCCGTATACAAAAACCTTGACATTCTGTTTCTAACGTCATCAATCATTTAGGGTCACACGGAAAAGGCACACGCTTGTGTGCAAGGCCGTGTGGAAATTCTAAATTTCACATTCAAGGTGCAGACTTCACACAACCTAGGCACATGCCCATGTATTATGGCCGTGTCATCCACACGGTTGAGGCACACGGCCGTGCCTCAGCTCGTGTGGTTACTACTAGGCATTCTATTTAATCAAATTAAGGTGCAGGGGACACACGGCCAGACTACACGCCCATGGGGTAGACCGTGTGTCATAGATGACCTAGACACACGCCCGTGTGTCTACCTGTGTGGACAAAAACAAGGATATTTACCAAGCCCTTTTGCCACCCTTACTTGCACCAACATAAGCCACATCAAGTAACACCAATCCACACATAAACATCTTACCAAATTAGCCACAACCAAGACATACACACATTAAGGCCACTACACTCCATTCACATGCAAAACTTATCACATACTTTATCAATCCAATCATGTGACTTACTCATTCATACATTAATGGACCATATATTTCACCATGCAAATTGCACATTCATGAAAAAAATCATCATCTATATATATCAATAACAAGTATTAGCCATCATCCATGGCCTTATACAAAATGGATCAACTTCATGACAAGCCAACACATTTGGCGAAAACAATATGACACTTAACAAAAGACCTAGTCCCTATACATGCCATACTTAAAATAATAAGGCTAACTATACCAAATGCTTTAATTGATAGTGTGATCGATGCCTCCGACGTCTGTTGATCCCTGAGCTAACATAGCGGTACTATAAGAAAATGGAAAAGAGAGGGAGTAAGCATAAAGCTTAGTAAGTCGCATGTAAATAATTAACAACAATTACCATGTATTATCATACTCATAACATATTATAAACTTGCACATAATTCTCAAATGACTAAAGGCATAACTTACTCATTTTCATCCTTACTAATCATACAACATAAATCGAGCTCATTTCTCATGAATTTCGTGTAGGTACCTATATCACTTACAACATAGTCATAACTTTCCTCAATTTTGACACAAGCTTTAAATTTCCCGTTGAACCAGTTGGAATACCAAAGGATACCCGGCAAGCCTCACACAAGAGGGTACGATACCGATGCCATGTCCTAGACATGGTCTTACACTGGCTAACATATTGAGGCCGATGCCATGTCCCAAACATGGTCTTACACTAGCTCACATATCGAGGCCGATGCCATGTCTCGGACATGGTCTTACACTAGCTCTCATCTTAATGTCGATGCCATGTCTCAGACATGGTCTTACACTAGCTCTCATAATGTGGCCGATGCCATGTCCCAGACATGGCCCTACACTAGCACACATATCACCCAAATGTCATGGCATGAATATCCAATCTATTCCTAAGGTTCAACCGGGACTTTTTACTACATCAATTCTCATCAAGCATATTCACAACAATAATCAAACACTTTATACAATATCAATTGTTTAATGCATAATAACAATAGAGTTGTATTATTTACATACAACTTACCTCGGTATACAAAATATGGGCGACTAGTTTGATTTAGTCCAATAGCTTGGTTTTCCCACAGTCTGGGTCCGGACTCTATTTTTCTTGATCTATAATGACGATTTCACTTATTTAATCACTACATTAATCAAGAAAATCTATAATTCATACTTGGGAAAAATTACCATTTTGCCTCTAGACTTTCACATAATTATGATTTTGCCCCTAGGCTCGTAAAACGATTTTAATGAAATTTCCTCCTTTAACAAGCCTAGATGAACCTTTATTACTCTTATAGAAACTCACAAATCCAATTATTTCACACATTTACTACCCATTTTATAACTTTTACAAAAAGGTTCATTTTAGGTGTTTTCATGAAAAATCCTTTCATAGAAGTTGTTTATTAAAATACCAAGTTTTATTTTCTTTCATAAAATTTCAGCAAAAAATATAAATACTCACAAAGTAAAACTCTAGAATCTCAACCATTTTGCAAAATAGTCCCTCCATAAGTTAGCTTAAGCTACAAGGGTCACAAAAATACAAAAATCATCAAGAATGACCATCAAAAACACTTACTTGCAAGAGGGATGTTTGGCTAAAAATTTAAACTGCAAAAACCACCATTTTTGTTGATATTTTTGGTGGAGAGGAGAAAGAATGAAAAGGATGAAGCTTTCTTTTTTATTTTATGATTATTTTATCAATTAAGTCACCAAAAATCTACCTAACCTTTGACCAATTTCATGAATTAAAAATTCATGTCCAGCCACCACTTTTATTGGTCTATTTACTCAATAAAGACCTATATTTTATTTTTCCATAGCTAATTAACACCTTTACCTAATGAAACAAAAGTCTCACCCTTTACGCGATTTAGTCCTTTTTCAAAATTAAGCATGCAATCACTAAAATTAATTCACTAAAATTTTCAAACACTCATATATCATGCTATAACACATAAAATAATATTAAAAATAATTTCTATGGCCTCAGATTAGTGGTTCCAAAATCCACTGTTCTGACTAGCCCCAAAATCGGGCTGTTACATCTCCTCCTCACACAATTACTGCCGCCACTGCTGACCTCCTCCTTGACAGTCAAATCCATCAAAATTTTTGTTGATAAAGTTATTTCACTCTCTTTTATTTTTTATTTCATCATTTCATAAAATTTTAGATTAGCCTTTTATTGCATTATCCATGGTATCGAGAAAAGTTCATAAAACCACACAATTGGCCGAATCGGGAGAATTTGATTCCACTCGATTTCAGATTCAAGAAGTTGAAAAATGCTTCTTAGAACTCCAAGGCAAAACATTTATCCAAGAACGCAAGTTTGACACCTCGTTCTATTTGAACGATAAAATTTGGGATTTAATTTGAGCAAATCAATGGACCGACTTTTTCCTTACATCGAAAGAGTCGGTGATCGACTTGGTGGTGTACAAATTTTATGCCTCATTAAAAGAATGATGAAAGAATAAATCCCAACATGACGTGCACGCTCACGTGACCGTCTGAAGTAAGGAGGTCTTATGTACTCCTCGAGAAATATGTAATTTCTATAATGCACCATACTATGTCTCTGATGCGGTAGATGCACTAGATATCAATTATTTTAGAGACACAGATATAGACAAGATTTGTACATATTTAACTAAGGGAAGAGGCGTTTGGAAACACCAAACAAACACTAACATCTCTTTGTTATTCAATCAGGAAATGATGTTTCCGATTTCCAAAATATGGATGTAGTTTATCTATATGTGAATTTCTCTGATTCTTAATGTATCTAATGTTAAGGCTTTTCAAGTTATTTTGTGGTACTGTATCTTGCAGTGTAGACAAGTGTGCATAGACAAGTGGATGTATAAGGAAATTTCACTTGCATTAGTGGCAAGAAGGTTAGGATCTTTTTCCTACACCTAGTGACTGCCTTATGCAAGAAGGATAAAGACACGATGTCCACGACTAAGCAGTTTGTTAAGTCGAATAAGAGCATCATATGAAACTTCATCTACACCCAGTATGTCGAGCTCAACCTCGAGCACATCCAAGATTGGAACGAGTGATAGAAGAAAAAGATGAATGTTTCGCCATCCCTAAAGTAGAAGATGAAGGAAAAGGGCCATAGGAGCCAAGGTACTGGTGACATGATAGATAGGGAGTGGGTTATTAGGTGGATGCAGTGGATGACATCGTTTGGAATGGATTACATCCAACGATTTAGGATCCCCATCTCTGAGCCACCACCAAACTAGTACCCACCCATGCCACAAGTCGATGAGGAATGAGAGAGGAGGAGAAGAAGAAGACCCTCCATATCCTAAGCCGCAGGAGCCCCACTAGTTCTGTGAGTTCGAGGGCCACCACACTAGAAATGAGTCAAGGAAGGACTCGATGATCGAGGAGAGTCTACTAGATATCTATTCTAACTAAAAACTTTCAAAATTTTAACTTTTAACTTTATTGTTTTTAATTTGTTTTGGACTTGTAATTTTATTTTAGGATGCTTTTATTTTTGTTTGGACTTTATTTATTTTTCGCTTTTGTTTTGTTTAATGGATTTCTATGTAGGAAGCCTGTACGATATAATACATTACATTTTGGAGCTAAACCGATACGAGGAAAACCACCCGACCACATTTGAGGACCTTTAACGATAAAATAGGGAAGTCTCTTTTCTTATCTTTTGGGGACGCACATTAGGGACACCAAATAAGGTGTGTAGGGGGTAACTTATAGAATTTTCAAACTTTTGTGTTTTTATTAGTTTTTTATGTTTTTCATTTTTTTGTGTGTTCGCTTGTGTGACCTTATAGCAATACAAGAGATTGGGTAGGAGAATGTAAATAGGATTGTGTGTTTGAATTGTAAATTTAATAATAGCAATAGGTTTTAGGTTGTTCAACTTTACACTATTTAGTTCATTTTATTACAATTCGAATAGGTGATATTGTGTTAGGTGAAACAAGTGACTAATAGGTACATGAAAATCATATGTGTTTGTTTGAATGACATGCGTTAGTGTGTTAATATTTGGTTAATTGTAATCTATGAACTAAGACAATTATGGATGACTTAAGGCATTGTTTGGTAGATTTTTTGAGCTAAAAAAGTCGACCTTAATTTAAAATCCTAGTACCCTAATTTTGAGCCTAAATCCCTATTTCTTGATAAACCACAACGGAAGCCCTAAGACTTAAAATATAATCTATTGATCCAATTTTCTTGGCCCCTGCACGGATTTAGACGTCGAGCCATTGATATTAAGGGCTATGTAGATACGACACAGTGGTTTCCAAAATAAAAGAAAAATAAGAGTAAACTTAACGGATAGTATAGTATGGTGAGTATAAGAGTCTTAAAAACTTATGCTTAAATAAAAATTTCTTTTGAGAATTAATCAAAAGAAAAAGTTTGAGAAGGTTAGCCGAGCGAGAAGTACTTGAGAAAATAGAAAAGCAAAATGAGTGAAAGAGAAAAGTAAAAGAAAAAGAAAAGAAGAAGTCCTCATTTTTGCACATTAGTCTCTCTACGATGATTGTGTTCACTAATACTTTACTATACCTTAAGAATCAAAGAGAAAAGGTTGGTTAGAGAAGGGGATATAAGGTGGTGAGCTAAAAGGTTTAATCGGGGAAGTATTGGGGTCAATTGTAACACCCCTATCCCGTATCTGTCACCGGATTAGGGTTAAAGGCATTACCAGACAGATCAAAACTTTCATAACATTTCTTATAATCATACATTAAACACAAATAAAGTGTCCCTTGCAACAACCCGTACTCGAGTCTAATGGTAAGATTGGATATGAGAAATTACCATGTTTGAACACATTTAAAACATGTACTTACGGGCTATAAAATTTTGTTCTGAATTAAAAACTTCTCTTTCTTAGTCTAATCTTACATTTCATGGGCCTACAAGGCCTTAAACACGTATCTAGAAACTTTTGGAACTCAAATGAAAACTTTTCCATAAAATAGGGGTCACACGCCCATGTGACTTGGGACATGCCCGTGTACCCCTAACACATGCCCGTGTTTCCACTCGTGGTCGACACTGACTAATTACACATGGACTTGACACGCTCGTGAATGTAAACCGTGTGCTATACCTTGATATACTGACTTACACACACGGTTTGGGGCACACGCCCATGTTCTGACCGTGTATCACACACGGCCTAAACAAACGATCGTGGGATTTGCCCGTTGCCTATTCTGACTTAAAACACTAAAGTGCAAGGTACACACGGCCTAGACACACGCCCGTGTGTCTAATAGTGCAGTCACTTAGAGGCTATTTACCAAGCCAATTGCCACCCTGAAATCAAGACCAAACTCATGCTCAATTCAATACATTTTTCATAAACATTACTACATGCTTCATTGATCTCAATAAACATACATACTTAGTCAATTTTGGCCAATCACTTATCCATATACAAAAGAATAATAAACTTAATAGCCAACACTTTGGCTCCTCTTAGAATATATTCTCAAAATGAAATGCTTCCTATACATGCCATACTTAGTAAAATAACTTGGCTATACCAAAATAGCGATTGATAGTGTGCTCCGAGCTCGATGACGATGATCCACGAGATTGGCTTGGCAGAACTACATAGAAAGAAAGGATAAAAGACATAAGCGTTTAGCTTAGTAAGTTTGCATATAATGCACATAGCTACATACTTGATTAATATAAACCATTTGACATAAAAAATGGTATCATAGATTTCAGCTATAAAGCTTACTTACTCATACTAATTCTTACATATCTCATGATACTTACAAGTCTCATCCCCGTGGGATAAATAAGGTACCTGTATCACTTGATCACATTGATTAGTATACTTTAACAGGATAATCATAATCTTTCCTTCATCATTCATAACATGAATAATACTCATTTCCAACTTGATAATAGCTTTGCTTACTTATCTTTCTTGTCGTCTAATTTTAACTTTACTCATTTGCCCGATGAATTTCTGCGAATAACCGAGGATACTAAATCTCTTCCCACGAACTTGATACCAAAGCCATACCCTAGATACGGTCTTACATGGATTATCTCATCTTGGTTTCGAGGCTATGTCTTGACATGGACTTATACGAAGTCTTTCTTGTTCTCACCAATGCCATGCCTTGGCTTGGACTTACATGGGATCTCTTTCTCTTGATAGCTTTTCAATGCCAAGCTTGCCTTGGACTTACATGGGATCTCATTCTCTTGATATATTTTCAATGCCAAGCTTGCCTTGAACTTACATGATATCTTTTCTTGATTTCGATGCCATGCCTTGGCTTGGTCTTGTACGGACTTTCTTATCTCATGTGGTAAATCGAGTATCCTGGGAAATTCATCTTCAATCGGGACTTGCCCATACTTAATCTCATTGATTTCTTTGTTTAACATAACATTAAACATTCCATGAAAATAGTGTACATTATACTAAGAAATTCAATGATAAAGATCATAAAGCTTAGAAATCATACAAAATTACCTCAATATACAAAATGCATGTAGATATGCAATTTAGTCCTCGACTTTGTTCTTGCCTCGATTTCGAACTGGGCTTCGTTTTTCTTGATCTATAATAATAATTCAACTCATTAATAATCACATTGACTAAATTGGCCCTTAACACATACTTTGGCAAAATTATTATTTTGCCCCTAAACTTTCTCATATTTGCACTTTTGCCCCAAGGCTTGTAAAATGATTCTCATTTAACTTTCATAAACTTCATGCTTAGGTGACTCATTATCTCAACTATAGCAATAGCAAATTATCACTGTTTCTACCTTGTATGACCAAATCTCATAAATTAACAAACTAGTCCCTATATGCATTTTCCATGAATTTCACATAGAAAAAGATGTTTATCTAACATCAAACTCTCATAAACTTCCAAAAAAACATCATTTAACAAGCATGTAATTCATGGGTAGATTTTTGAACATGCATCTTAGCTCATTTTATAGCTAAAAATAGCTAATTCATAATACGAAAACTTATAAAAAAGAAGAATATTAAAAACGGGGCTAAGATGAACTTACTAGAAAGCTTGAAAAAAATGAAGAACCTTAGCTATGGAGTCTCCAAATTTTCGAAAATGTGAGGAAGAAGATGAATAGATTTTTATCATATTTTTCCTATTTTAATCATTTATTAGACAAATGACTAAAATGCCCTTCTCTTTAAAAATTTCTATTTTACTAACTCATGTTCAATTTTGTCCAAAATTTATAATTTGAGAAAATTGCTACTTAAGGACTTTTAATTGATATTCTAAAGCTATTTCATACAAAAAGCTTCTAGAAATTCATATTTTGCAACTTTTGCAATTGAGTCCTTTTGGACCATTTAACCTCAATTTAACAGAATTGCTTCATGAAACTTTCACACTAGCATGCAAACATGGCATAAACCTTAAAAACTCATAAATTCACCTCGAATTCGTTGCCTCTCACCACTATTCTGACTAGGCCCTAAATTAGGCTGTTACACTTCTCCCCCTTATGGATTTTCGTCCTCGAAAATCTTACCGATAAATAAGTTCGGGTGCTGGTTTCTCATGCTCTTTTCTGGTTCCCATGTAGCTTCCTCTATCCCATGCCTTTGCCACAATACTTTCACTAGAGCAATACTTTTATTTCCTAGCTGCTTGACTTCCCGAGCTAAAGTCTTGATTGGTTCTTCATCATAAGTTATGTCGGGATAAATCTCTATCTCTGACGGGGTAATTACATGTGAAGGATCTGATTGGTAGCGTCTCAACATTGACACGTGAAACACATCATGTATCTTTTCTAACTCTAATGGCAAAGTCAATTTGTAAGCTACCGGCCCAACTTTCTTGGTAATTTCAAACAGTCCAATAAAACGTGGATTGCCTTTCCGGCCAAATTTGAGAACTTTTTTCCAAGGTGACACTTTCAAGAAAACTTTATCCCCGACTTGATATTCTATCTCTCTTCTCTTTAGGTCCGAATAAGATTTCTGTCTATCTGATGTAGCTTTTAAACATTCTCGTATCACTTTCACTTTCTCTTCAGCTTCTCTAACCAAAACAACCCCCTGAATTTGGTTTTCTTTGAGTTCAGTCCAAAATAAAGGTGTTCTGCACTTACGCCCATATGGAGCCTCATAAGGTGCCATCTTTAAGCTCGATTGAAGGTTATAATTGTAGGCAAATTATACCAATGGGAGAAACTTTTACCAATTGCTTTGGAATTCTAGAATACAACATCTAAGCATATCCTCGAGTACTTGAATTAATCTCTCTGACTGACCGTCAATTTGAGGATGAAAAGCTTTGCTAAAACTCAATTTTGTACCCAAGGCTTCTTACAACTTCTTCTAAAATCTGGAGGTGAATCTCGGATCTCTATTCGATATGATTGACAAACGAACTCTATGAAGTCTTACTATTTTAGAAACATACAAGTTTTCTAGCTTGTCGAGTGAGTAGTCAACTCGTACAAGTAAGAAATGAGCTGACTTCATGAGTCTATCAACTACAACCCATATAGCATCTTTCTTGCTCGGTGATAATGGTAATCCCGTTACAAAATCCATAGTGATATCGTCCCATTTCCATTCGGGTATCATAATTAGTTGAAGCAAACCCGAAGGTACTTGGTGTTTAGCCTTTACTTGCTGACAAATCAAACATCTTGAAACGAACTCTGAAATATCTTTCTTCATTCTCGGCCACCAACACAATAGCTTCAAGTCATTATACATCTTGGTACTACCCGGATGTACAGATAGACATCTATTATATGCCTCATACAAAATTCTCTGAATAAGCTCCTCTTTTCTCGGTATACAAACTCTATCTTTAAACATCAAATATCCATCAGAATTAATCCAAAAGTCAGATTCAACATCTGACTCGCATTGAGTTCTCTTGGCTTGTAACCCTTTGTCTTCTTTTTGAGCTTCAGTGATCTCTTGAAGGAACATTGGTCTAGCTTTTAACTCAGCAAGAATAGAACCATCGTCAGATAAGGTCATCCGTGAATTCATTGCCTTTAATGCAAAAAGGGACTTCCTGCTCAATGCATAGGCGACCACATTCGCCTTTCCTGGATGGTAGTCAATGACCAACTCATAGTCCTTTATCAACTCTAACCATCTCTGTTGTCTTAAGTTCAACTCTTTCTGCGTCATCAAGTACTTCAGACATTTTTGATCAGTAAAAATCGACATCTTTCACCATATAAATGGTGTCTCCAAATATTCAAAGCGAGGACTATGGCAGTCGGCTCTAAATCATGCGTCGGATAATTCTTCTCATGAGGCTTCAACTGTCTTAAGGCATAAGTAATCACCTTGCCTTCTTGCATGAGTACACAACATAATCCATTTAAGGATGCATCACTGTAAATCACAAATTCTTTCCCTGTCTCGAGTTGTACTAAAATTGGAGCTTCTGTCAACATTGCTTTCAATTTCTCAAAACTTTGTTGGCATCTTTCTGTCCACTCAAACTTCACATTTTTCTGTAACAATTTAGTCATCGGGGTTGTGATCATAGAAAACCCCTTGACAAATCATCGGTAATAGCTGGCTAGGCATAAGAAACTCCTAATCTCAGAGATATTACTCGGTGGTTTCTAGTCCATTATAGCCAAAATCTTGCTTGGATCCACTCGGACTCCATGTCCCGAAACAATATGTCCCAGAAATCCTACTTCCTTGAGCCAAAATTCACTTTTACTGAACTTGGCATACAACTGATTTTCTCATAGAATCTATAAAACTATCCGTAGGTACTCAACATGCTCATTCTCATCCCAGGAATAAATCAATATGTCGTTAATGAAAACGACTACAAACTTGTCGAGGTAGGGTCTAAAGATGCGGTTCATTAAGTCCATGAATACCACAAGAGCATTGGTCAAACCAAAAGGCATGACTAAGAATTCATAATGCCCATCTCTTGTTTGAAAAGTTATCTTGGGCACATCTGAATCCTTTACTCTTAACTGATAATACCCTGATCTCAAGTTTATTTTGGAGAACACATTAGCTCCTTTCAATTGATCGAACAAATCATCGATCCTAGGCAATGGGTAGTTGTTCTTCACTATCACTTTATTAAGTTGACGGTAATCTACGCACAATCTCATAGTGCCATCTTTCTTTTTCACAAATAAAACTGGAGCACCCCAGGGAGAAAAACTCGACCTAGCAAAGCCTTTATCTATCAACTCCTACAATTGTATCTTCATCTCTTTCAACTCTGTTGGAGCCATTCTGTAAGAAGTAATAGATATCGGTACAGTACCGAGAGCTAGCTCAATATTGAACTCAACCTCCCTAACTGGTGGTAGTCTTGGTAATTACTAGGGAAAAACATCTACGTACTCACATGCTATCAGTACTGACTCAATCTTTAACTCTGTTTCTTTATCATTCATCACAAAGGCCAGGTATGCTTCATACCCTTTTCTTATGTATCTATGTGCCATCATATGAGAAATCACTACCGGCGACCTACTCTGTTCATCAGATTCTATATGAAAAGTGTCTCCATTCTCACATCTCATCTCAATGTATTTCTTCCCACTATTACATCATGGGTGGTCAACCAGTCTATACCAAGAATCATGTCAAACTCATCAAATGGTAGCAACATAAGATTTGCTTTAAAATAATGACCTCTAATCATTAGTGGACAATCTTTACATACTTCATTAACTAACACTCTCTGGCCTAAAGGATTAGACACCTTAACCATAAATTCTGTAGAATCTATAGGCATATTCATACTGGATACTAGTTTTATACAAATATAAGAGTGTGTGGATCCGGGATCTATTAAAGCAACAACTTTGATATCATAAAGAGAAAAGGTACCTGTGATAACATCAGGAGAAGATGTCTCTTCGTGAGTGCAAATGGCATAAGTCCTCGTAGGTGCCCTACCCTCGGGTCTCGTATCCTACTCTCTAGGGTTACCTCTTCCACTTGCCCCACTCCTCTGACCATACCTCAGATATCGGGTTCTGAGTTTTCTCTTCTTTTGTCATCTCAGGACAATCTTTTATAAAGTGATCATGGGAACCACATCTAAAACAAGCATTTTCATGCACTCCACATTCACCGAGATGGCATTTGCTACACTGTGGGCATTCAAGTCTATCAGATCGAACGTTCCCCATACTAGCAACTGAAGTAGTTTGTGCTTTATTCCCCGAATTTTGCTTACTCTTGTCATTCTTTGAAAACCCAATGGAAGTAGCCGATCGGGTAGGGAAATCTCTTGACTTCTTGGATGAAAATTGGAATGACTTATTCCATTGTCTCTTTCTAGAGTCACAAGACTCCATTTCAGATTTTCTCTTCTCTTTTACTAACTCTTCGGCCTTACAGGCCCTCTCCACTAACACCACAAATTCTTTTAATTTGAGGACATCAACAAATAACTTGATATCATCATTTAGTCCATCTTCAAATCTCTTACTCATGATGGCTTCAGTGGACACGCATTCTCGAGCGTATTTGTTGAGTCGTACAAACTCTCGCTCATAATCAGTCACTGACATCTTGCTTTGTTTCAGTTCTAGGAATTCCTTCCTTTTCTGGTCCATGAATCTTTGATTGATATACTTTTTCTTGAACTCTTCTTGGAAAAATTCCCATGTGGCCTGGTGTTCCACCATTGATAGGCAGCATCTCTTAAAAGAGAAACTACGCACTTTATACATTCCTCAGGTGTGCATGACAACTCATTAAATACCCTGATAGTATTTTCTATCCAGAACTCAGCCTTTTCCGGATCATCATCTTTTTTAGCCTGGAATTCTTTTGCCTCATGATTCCTAATCCTATCAATTGGAGGTTTGTCTCCTCTTACCACCTTTACTACTTGAGGGACTGCGGAGATAAGTTGTTGAGCAGGCGGGGGTGGAGGGGGTTGTACATTCGGGTTCGTACAAACAAATTCTGTGTACCATGTACTCATCATATGGAGGAAGGCTTCTCTAGCCTCTTCTCCTTCTTTTTGACTCACCGTAGTGGGTCTATTCTCATTCTCATTAGGTACCGTCCCTTCAGCAGGAGCCGACGCGTGACTTTCTACATTATTCGCCTCAGCTCTTTCGGGATCCATTTACTATATGTATAAACATAATTTAAGTCATCAGGAGTCGTCACACTATCATTATAAAAAAATTCTTACATATGGCATGTATAGCTAGACTCGTGCTCATGCTACATTAGTCCTAGAAATGACTAAATTGTAGCTCTGATACCACTAAATATAACACCCCATACCTGAGTCCGATGCTAAGACTGGATACGAGACATTACCATGCTTGAACTCACTTAAAACATGTACTTACGGGCTATAAAATTTTGTTCTGAATTAAAAACTTCTCTTTCTTAGTCTATTCATACATTTCATGGGCTTACGAGGCCTTAAACAAGTATCTAGAAACTTTTGGAACTCAAATGAAAACTTTTCCTTAAAACAGGGGTCACAAGCCCATGTGACTTGGGACATGCCCATGTACCCTTAACACATGCCCGTGTCTTCCACCCGTGGTCGACATTGACTAATTAACACGGCCTTGACACGCCCATGGATGTAAACCATGTGCTATACCTTGATATACTGACTTACACACACAGTCTGGGGCATATGCCCATGTTCTGACCGTGTATCACACACGGCCTAAACAAACGACCGTGGGATTTGTCCATGGCCTATTCTGACTTAAAACACTAAAGTGCAGGGTACGTACGGCCTAGACACGCCCTTGTGTCTAACCGTGTGGTCACTTAGAGGCTATTTACCAAGCCAATTGCCACCCTGAAATCAAGACCAAACTCATGCTCAATTCAATACATTTTTCATAAACATTACTACATGCTTCATTGATCTCAATAAACATACATACTTAGTCAATTTTGGCCAATCACTTATCCATATGCAAAAGAATAATAAACTTAATAGCCAACACTTTGGCTCTTCTTAGAACATATTCTCAAAATGAAATGCTTCCTATACATGCCATACTTAGTAAAATAACTTGGCTATACAAAAATAGCGATTGATAGTGTGCTCCGTTAGTAAAATAAGTTGGCTATATAAAAATAGCGATTGATAGTGTGCTCCGGTGACGATGATCCACGAGATTGGCTTGTCGAAACTACATAGAAAGAAAGAATAAAAGACATAAGCATTTAGCTTAGTAAGTTTGCATATAATGCACATAGCAACATACTTGATTAATATAAACCATTTGACATAAACAATGGTATCATAGATTTCAACTATAAAGCTTACTTACTCATACTAATTCTTACATATCTCATGATACTTACTAGTCTCATCCCGTGGGATAAATAAGGTACCTGTATCACTTGATCACATTGATCAGTATACTTTAACATGATAATCATAATCTTTCCTTCATTATTCATAACATGAATAATACTCATTTCCAACTTGATAATAGCTTTGATTACTTATCTTTCTTGTCGTCTAATTTTAACTTTACTCATTTGCCCGATGAATTTCTGTGAATAATCGAGGATACTAAATCTCTTCCCACGAACTTGATACCAAAGCCATACCCTAGATACAATCTTACATGGATTATCTCATCTTGGTTTCAAGGCCATGTCTTGACATGGACTTATACGAAGTCTTTCTTGTTCTCACCAATGCCATGCCTTGGCTTAGACTTACATGGGATCTCTTTCTCTTGATAGCTTTTCAATGCCAAGCTTGCCTTGGACTTATATGGGATCTCTTTCTCTTGATAGCTTTTCAATGCCAAGCTTACCTTGGACTTACATGATATCTGCTCAATGCCAAGCTTTCCTTGGACTTACATGAAATCTGTTCAATGCCAAGCTTGCCTTGGACTTACATGATATTTGTTCAATGCCAAGCTTGCCTTGGACTTACAGGACATCCGTTCAATGCCAAGCTTGCCTTGGACTTAATGATATCTGTTCTTGATTGCCGATGCCATGCCTTGGCTTGGTCTTATACGGACTTTCTTATCTCATGTGGTAGATCGAGTATCCTGGGAAATTCATCTTCAATCGGACTTACTCATACTTAATCTCATTAATTTCTTTGTTTAACATAATATTAAACATTCCATGAAAATAGTGTACATTATACTAAGCAATTCAATGATAAAGATCATAAAGCTTAGAAATCGTACAAACTTACCTCAATATATAAAATGTATGTAGATATGCAATTTAGTCCTCGACTTTGTTCTTGCCTATATTTCGATATGAGCTTTATTTTTCTTGATCTATAATAATAATTCAACTCATTTAATAATCACATTGACTAAATTGGCCCTTAAAACATACTTTGTAAAAATTACTATTTTACCCCTAAACTTTCTCATATTTGCACTTTTGCCCCAAGGCTCGTAAAATGATTTTCATTAAACTTTCATAAACTTCATGCTTAGGTGACTCATTATCTCAACTATAGTAATAGCAAATTATCACTGTTTCTACCATGTATGAGCAAATCTCATAAATTAACAAACTAGTCCCTATATGCATTTTCCATGAATTTCACATAGAAAAAGATGTTTATCTAACATAAAACTCTCATAAACTTCCATAAAACATCATTTAACATGCATGTCATTCATGGGTAGATTTTTGAACATGCATCTTAGCTCATTTTATAGCTAAAAATAGCTAATTCATAATACGAGAAATTCAAAAATACGTAAAATATTAAAAACGGGGCTAAGATGAACTTACTAGCAAGCTTGAAAAAAATGAAGAACCCTAGCTATGGAGTCTCCAAAATTTCGGCAATGTGAGGAAGAAGATGAGTAGATTTTTATCATCTTTTTCCTATTTTAATCATTTATTAGACAAATGACTAAAATGCCCTTCTCTTTAAAATTTCTATTTTACTAACTCATGTCCAATTTTGTCCAAAATTTATAATTTGGGCAAATTGCTACTTAAGGACTTCTAATTTATATTCTAAATCTATTTCATACAAAAAGCTTCTAGAAATTCATATTTTGTAACTTTTGCAATTTAGTCTTTTTGGACCATTTAACCTCAATTTAACAAAATTGCTTCATGAAACTTTCACACTAGCATGCAAACATGGCATAAACCTTAAAAACTCATAAATTCACCTTGATTCATGGCCTCACACCATTATTCTGACTAGACCTTAAACATGCTTATAAATTGGGTCAGGACTAAATCAAACACATACAGAAATTATCAAAAATTTAAAAATTTTCTAAGTTTCAGGGAATACACGCCAGTGTGGACAGGATGTGTGCCTTCCACGGCTGATAGACACCCCCGTGTGCCCTCCCCATGGTCGAACCTGATTTTACTCCACGGCCACCAAGCACGCCCGTGTTGCCTGGCCGTGGTCGATTCTGACTTGGCTCATCGGTTACCAAACACCCCCGTGAGCTAAGGTCGTGTATTCTAAGACCATATACTGACTTCTTCACATGGCTACTAGGCACACGCCCGTGTACCCTGGCCGTGTGTCCCTAAGGTAGCTACTGACTTAGCCCTACGGTCAATAGGCATGCCCGTGCGCCACAACCGTGTGACATTATAGGGCATTTGCAATGCCAAAATGCCACCCACTCAGGGTCATTACTACAAGCAAACTACCAACACATCTCATGCATATATGACAACAAAAAACATACCAAAATAACCATTCAATCTATACATTCAATACCAATTCCAACCATGCCAACTTTCAAGACTAAAACATATATAACACAAGCATATTTCATCCAAATACTTACCGAAAAACTTCACCATTTTCAATTTCATCTAACCATACCAAGACATACATCACATATCATAATCATTAATGCATATTCTCAACTCTTATCTAGCCAAATCACATGGCTAAGTTCACATCTCATAATTATCCAAATAACTAGCCTATACATGCTATATCTAGCTATATACATTTCCAAAATGTACCAAAACAAGTTGAGTAGTATGATGATGATCCTCGATGGTCTCGATCCTTCAGTAGCTTTAACGATCTATAAAATAGAGAAAACACACACACAAAGTAAGCTTTCCAAAAGCTTAGTAAGTCATATACAAATAGACCTATCAGAAAAAAAAACATATACGCATATGGAAACATTGGCAAAATTCATATTCATAGCAAGTTCATCACATGTATGCTTAGACCTATTTTCTTGGCCATATATGCCACATTCATCAATTCATAAATCTTATATACACATATCTCTTTCATAACCATTCTTTTATCTTATTCACAATCTCATATTCAGTCATACATTTCTTCAAATCAAAGTCACATAGGTACTTACCTTTTATACACATTTAGTGTACATACAAAACATACCTGAAACGAATATTCATTCACGTAATTGATCATAGCTCGGATTTACCTGTTGAACCAATAGGAATCTAATAGGATACTCGAAAGCTCAAAATAGTCGTACAATGCCAACGTCCCAAATGAGGTCTTACGTGTACTCAGATATTGATGCCACTGTACCAGACAGGGTCTTACACAAATCAATACGATGCCGATGTCCCAGACATGGTCTTACACGTAAAGCTCATATCGATGCCAACGTCCCAGATGTGGTCTTACATGATAAAATAGAATAGATACCTATGTCATGACATAGCTAATCCTATCTATTCCTAGGTTCGTACGGGACTTATCAGATATTGACACTAAGTTAGCCTTATCTCAAAATTCATGTACGGATCATCTCATAAGCATTCATAGTTAACAATAGTCATATGATCATACACAATTTAAAACAAATATGTTTATTTGCATAATGACTTACCTCAGATTCAATTTTACAGAAATGGAAACGGCTACTCGGTTATTTTCGCTTTCCCGCGATCTAAGTCTATTTTCCTCGGTTCTTGATCTATACATATTAAGAATTAACTCTTTTATTCACTAACTCATTCAATTCAATCCAAGGACACACATTTAGGGCTATTTGCAATTTAATCCTCACATTTGCATAAATTATCAATTTAGTCTATTTTTCTCAAAACATCAAATTCACAAAATCATTACATACTCATGCTTAGCCGAATGTTCATACATCTCATACAAGCCCATATTTTCCATAAAATTTACAATTTAGTCCCTCAAGTTACTATTTTCTCAATTTAGCCCTAATTAGCTAATGTCATTAAAAATTCAAGAACAAAGTATGTTCATCTAGCTCAAATCTTTCATTTAACAACTAAACTCATCACAAAGCTCAACATATCATCAATGGCATATCTCATGAACATCATCAATACACAAAATTAAGACATGGGCTTGATAGTAGACTAAGCAATAATCTCAAAAACATAAAAATCATCAAAATTTAAAGCCAAAACATACCTATATTATAGCTTGGA
Source organism: Gossypium rotundifolium (assembly GCA_025506655.1). Classification (NCBI taxonomy): domain Eukaryota; kingdom Viridiplantae; phylum Streptophyta; class Magnoliopsida; order Malvales; family Malvaceae; genus Gossypium; species Gossypium rotundifolium. The sequence goes on along the minus strand of CP106731.1, from coordinate 119,004,560 downwards.
ATGGCTGAAACCCTTAAAGCTTTTTTTTCTTCCTTTTTCTTTGCTAATTTCAACCAAAAATGGGATGAACTAATGCCACTATCTTTTTCATATGTTTTATTATAAACATATTAATATGTATTTTACTAAATTAACCTTATGCAAAATAAAACAAAACATATGTACATAAGGTCATTAAAGACCATTGTCGTCCACCACATTGTAAAAAGGGAAATTTACAACATAAGGCATTGTCTTTATAAAGACACATCCATTTAGTTACTAAATCAAATAAAGGTCACATTTAACTTTTACGCGATTTAGTCCTTTACTCAATTTAAACACACAAACAGTTAAATTATCTTACGACACTTTAGTACATGCATAATCGCACATCATAGGCACAAAAATAATATTAAAATATTATTTAAACTCGAATTTGTGGTCCTAAAACCACTATTTCGACTAGGGTATAAACCAGACTGTTACATCAATATAATATGCCAATTATTTTTGTGCTTTAACCATTCTGTGTGTCTATTCCTTGATTTCAAACCAACCTAAGTCGTAGAATGTTACAAGATGAAATACCTATGGGACTTAAGTGATCCAGTTTATGGATGAAAAATTACTAAAATTTGACATTTCTAGTTCCTTGTGTTCTTTGAGCATAAATGTATATTTTGTGTACATGTTTCGATGTATCATAGTACTTATCAATATTAAATTTGTTTGTTTTGTAATTTTGGGAACTAATGTGTGTGATATTGAAGGTCGAGAGTCAATTCTATATCGTGTTAAAGTTACATATACATTCACATTGTTTTATGTACATGGCTCTGATCTAGTCCTTGTATATTGTAACACCCCTTACCCGTATTCGAAGCCTGAACCGAGTTTGAGGCATTACCTAACTTATCTCACTAAAACATATCAGATTGAGCTATAAGATTTCATTTAAGCCCTTCTCTTGCTCATTCTAGACCTACAAGGCCCTAAACATACCCCGAGAGTTTTTGGGATTTAACCGAGAACTTTTACGAACTTGAAAACTTTTCATCAAAACAAGGGCCACGCGCCCGTGTTGATCTAGGGACACGCCCATGTGCCCTTAAGACATGCCCATGTTCACCACCCGTGGTCGACACTGACTTATTTCACACAGCAGCACACACGGCCTCGACACGCCCGTGTCTTAGCCTATGTGCCAAAACCTTGGCATTCTGTTTATGACGTCATCACTTCACCAATGCCATACGGCCAAGGCACGCACCCGTGTCCTTAGACCGTGTGTCAAATTAAATTCCATATTCAATGTGCAGACTTCACACAGCCTGGGCACACGCCCATGTCCTAGGCCCTGCCTCCCACACGGCTGAGACACATGGCCGTGTCTCTGCCTGTGTGTTTACTACAATGTATACTGACTTGCAATCTAGTATGCAAGGGGACACACGGTCGATCAACACGCCCATGGGGCTGACCGTGTGTCACACACGACCTAGACACACGCCCGTGTGTCTATCCGTGTGGATAATTAGATGGCTATCTACCAAGCCATTGCCACCTTAACAAGATTTCATACTCATACCAAGTAGCTCGTAACTCAAAGATACATCCAAGAACTAAATTCATAACAATCACACAAGTATAAACTTCATAATTCCATCATCATTGAATATATAAAGTATCAAGTATTGGCCCAATTCTAATGACCATTTACAAAATGACGTTGATACATACATAGCCAACACTTTGGCTAACAATTACGATCTATCAAAATACCCAAGTCCTATACACGCCATACTCAAAATAAGTCTAAATTGTTATACCAAAGTGATGTCGATAGTGTGATTTTTGAACTCTAACGATCCACATTTCTCGAGTTATCTTGGCAATACTACAAGGAAAAAGGACAATGAGAAGGGGTAAGCATAAAGCTTAGTAAGTTTGCATGAAAATAAATGGCAACAATGAGCTCATAATATAATCCATCCATGGCATTAACTAACCATACACAAGTCATAGGCTTCTTGCCATACTCACTCACACTTGCCCTTATTTAGCACATACCATGCCATATATCGTAATCGTTTCTTCGTGACTCATTCACGAGTACCTGTACTCACTCATTCACATGACTTTAGTACAAATCTCATTTCTACTTCTAAACTCATCTACTTATCCCAGTAATCACTAGGGATAATCAAATATGCATATTCGTCGTTATTAATGTAGGTACGAAGCCAATGCCACATCCCCAAGGTGGTCTTACATGGAGTCGCCACTAAATGCTAATGCCATATCCCAGATATGGTCTTATATGGAATTTCACCTCAAGTATCGATGTCATATCCCAGATATGGTGTTATACGATTTTCATATTCATTACCGAAGCCATATCCCAAATATGGTCTTACACGGGATCTCAACTCGGTGCTGAGGCCATGTCCCGACATGGTCTTATAAGGGACCTTATTCATTTCATATCTCGATGATAGCATTTTCATATTCAATATGGTCCACTAGGACTTCAACATCTCATTCAACATTAACTACTCAATTTAGTAGAGCATCATGTGTCAATATAATGTCAAGCATTTTCATACATGCTAACATAAATGTTGAATCTATCACATACAAACTTACCTCGTTTTCAAAATGAGTTAAACCGTCGATCTAATCCGAGACTTTGTTCTTTCCCTAATCGAGGTGAATTCTTGGTTCTTCTTGCTCTATAATAGCAAGTTTTAGCTCATTTTAATCATCACATAAATAAAAACATTTTAATAATCATGCTTTGATAAAATTACTATTTTGCCCCTAGACTTTAGCAAAATGACCATTTTGTCCCTAGGCTTTGGCAAAATAACCATTTTACCCCTAAGCTCAGAAATAAATTCTAATCATATTTCTACCTTCAACAAGCCTAGGTGAACATTTAATACTCTTATGGCTATCATCAAAAATCAACTTTTCACACATTTACTATAATTTTTATAACATTTACAACAAGGTCCAATTAGGGTTTTTTATGGCAACACCTTTTACAAAAGTTGTTCATCTAACAACCAAGACTCATTTTCTTCCATAAAAATGCAGCAATTAACAATGAGAGCTTTCATGGAAAAACTCTAGACTTTTCACCATATTGCAAATTAGTCCCCTCATTTGAAAGCTTAAGCTCTAGGGGTCCTAAAAGTACAACTATCTTCAAGAAAAATCATCAAAATCACTTACTAGAATGGAGGAGAGCTTGTTGAAAATTTGAGCTTTCAAAACCCCTATTTTTATTTCTATTTTTGGTGTAGAAAGATGGATATCATCTTTTCTTTATTTTATTAATACCAGTCAAATTAGTCACCAACTATTACCAACTTTGACCAATTTGTCGATCTTTGTCTCCTATCATCTCCTATGGCCAGTAAACTATCTATCAAAGGGCTAATTTCCTTTTAAATACCTCCAATTAACGTTCCATGACTATTTGGAACCTTTAGCCTATAGGATGGATGTAATATCCGAAATATGGCTTATGCATTTACACTTAATTATATGAAATAGCATGCTTGAGTATGTTGTGAATATGCCTAATGAAATTTGTGAACTTCAGAATAATAAGAAATGCCTTAGAAAAATATCGTATTTTAAGTCTTAATAAGGGAGTTAAGCCTATGAGGCCTTAAGAAAATTTATAGAGTGTCGACATGAAATTGGGCTTGGTAAAGTGGCTATAAGGTGCCACTTAGGGCCTTAGTGTGTGACGCCATATGCTAGGGGGAAAAGGCTTGAGTTTGAGTCGCATGGGAAGCAAATAAAAGAATTTTATTTTTACAAGGAGCAGAGAGGTGGACGGCATCAAGGCACTCAAGGAAGGAGTTTAATTCCCTTTAAAATTCGGCCAAGATAAGATAAATGAGGAATTTTTTTATCAAGTTTTAGATGAAGAGATAAAGAGGAAAATAAGGATATGAGAGTGATGGCCAAGAAGGGGACTCTAGGATTAGAAATTTCGGCAAAAGGAGAAAAAAAATAAGGCCATTCATTATTCTTTCTTTCTCCTTTTCTCTCTGCCAAAATTCTCTGGCAACAATTCTCCTCTTCTCTTTTATTTTGTTAAGCCGAAATACTCCCTGTGCTAGTCGAATTTACATTCCACCATTGTCGAAACCCTCAAGTTTTTCCTTTCCAATCTTGTTGAAGCCGAATACCCAAGTGACCATAGCCGACTATTTTCCAAGTCTCAAGGCCGAACCTTTGTGTTGTCAAGATATAGGAGCTATCGATTTCTTCAAGTAAGGGTAAGAGCAAGTTTGATTTTTATTTCTTTTAGACTTGCCGAAAACAAGGTACTAATCTCCTTAGGGTACTTTACCGAATCTTTGAAGGATCTCTCGGGGATTTGGTTGCCTATGGTCGACTACAAGGAAGGGATCTACCAGGATTTTAAGATCTAAAGTAAGTAAATATAAGGTTCGGCCATAGGCCATTCTATTGTGATTTAATGATTGGAAAATTGGATCTAACATATGGCCATAGGTATTTCGACATCTCCATAGGCAAGTGGTGTTTCCGGGATTTAGATCCACAAGGTAAGTCCATATGAGCCTATTTTGATACTCAGATCTATTTCTTACATGTTCAAAAGCGAAAACTAACCTATAAGGTGATTTGGGTGCTAGCCGATTACAAAGATAAAGCATTACAAAGTTTTCGGGATTTGAGTGATAGGCAAATCGGCACCAAGGTAAGTTTTGAGTTATAATCCTAGTGGGATTTGGTTTTATAGCCGAATGGCTTTTACTAATATGAATGGGATTGGTAGAATATAGGCACTAAAAATCTAAAGCGAGAGATTGGATTTTGGGATTTAGAGTGAATTCTTGAGTTAATCGGTGTGTACCCACTATTTCTTAATAAGTTTTATGGCATGTTTATATATATATATATGCGATATTAAGAATGTGAAAAGTATGGCTAAAGTACCATACAATGGTACAAAGTACTAAGGTGCGTTTTCCTACTCCTACTATGAGTATGATATGGTTTGTTATGCCATGAATGTGAGAATGATAAGAATAAGAATTAAAGCATGATATTGCATAATGTATATGATAGATGGGGCATATGGGATATTATGAAAAGGGAAGTGAATGTGGTGACTATTGTCACATTATCGAATGTGGTGACTTTGGTCACAATTATACGAATGTGGTGACTTGGTCACAATTATTTAATCTGGTGGCTATGCCACAATTTATAAGGTGATGAGCACGTCATCGCAATGACGCCTTTGATGGTGTGTAGCGGATGGAGGGTTGACTTAGTAGTCCCCACGGTGTGCAGGTTGGTACGGGTGATGTGTAGCGGTTGGTAACTAGGCTTGGGCTTGGGAATGCATCATTAATTGTATATTTTGATATGAATGTGTATGACTTGATATGCCTAAACCTATTTGGACTTAGTGTTTGTGTACACATTGAGTCTGTCGACTCACCCCGTTGTGGGATCATTTTTTTCAGGTCACACACAGTAATGGACCGGGCCGGCAGGAGCTTAGTGGTGACCGTGCTCAGCAAGGAATTATTTTATTTGGACAATTTATTTTATTTAAGTACTTTCAATTTATTTTGGGTATATTTTGATGTAATAAGGCCATAGTATGAACTAATTATGCATGCATTTAAATTTACAATATTATATTTGAATGTTTTCAAAATTAAAGTTAAATAATAATATTTTAAAATAAACTCGTAAATATTATGACATCTAAATACAAATATTTTCAAAGGCAAAATCTTTAAAATTAAATCGGCACAACTTTTACTTAAAGTTTTGGGACTTAATAAAGAATTTTTATAAAAACTTATATTTCACAAAAACGAACTGGTTTCCAACTTGAGCCCAACCCAAATCGAGTTTTCTCCCAAAATCACTTAAAGATTTTCTAAGAACCCATGAATTTGAACCGTTTTTATTTGAGGAACATACCAGACCTGGTCGAGGCTCGTGGGCCGGGTTTGGGGTGTTTCAATGGAACTTTTGAACTTTATGAGATTTAGTCCTTTTTTGCGATTAAGCAAGAAATCGCTAAAATTAAAACACAAAAAATTTCATGCATTAATATAATCATGCTCTGACTCGTAAAATAACATGAAAGTAATTTCTCTAACCTCGAATTAGTGATCTTGAGATCATTGTTCTGACCAGCCCCTAAATCTGGCTGTTACATATATGATATGCTTAAGCACTGTTTGATTTTATTTTCTTATGTGTGTTTTATTTTGTTTCTTTTTATCTTGTTGCTTAAGGATAAGCAACGACTTAAGTGCGAGAGAGTTTAATCAGCCACAATTAAGGTTTTTTGGCACTTAACGAGCTTGTTTTATAACATTTTATATGTTTTTATTTTGTTTTCAATTTTTATTGCTTTATGTTTAATTTATGCAAAATAAGCATTTTTACGCAATTTTGAGTTATGTGATGACCTGATGGGATACTATGGGCCCAGGCATGATCTAAAGACTTTATCTAATGTGTAGGACACTGCTTTGAGCTTAGAAGACGAGAGATGACTGCTGCATCGCAACACTGGTCCTGTGGTGTCGCGACATTGAGTGATGAATAGGATTTTTAATTAAGGGTATTTTTGTCCTCATAATGTATCTTAATTAGAATTTTGGGTTGCTTAGCAACACTAATTAGGTTTGAGCATAAACTCTATAATTAGACATGTTAAGTCTCATTTTAGGAGGCTTAGCCAAGTGAGTCGTTTTAGTATTTTTAGGGTTTTTAGTTTAGTTTTTAATTATTTTCAGTTTATTCCTTTTTATACTTTTGTTAATGTTTTAACTTGGACTCGATTTCGATCCAAGTCTTTAATATATTAGTTTTTCATTATTTTGGTATTGATTCCAATTTCAATCAAGGTGATCTTTGTGATTGTGAAAGGAGATTTCACTTTCGAGCTTCATTCGATATCAAAAATAGATTTATTTCTCTATTCCTTGCTTTTATTTAATTTTTTGTTTAGGAATTATTCTATTTAGATCCATGAGTATCTAATTTCCTTAGGGAGTTTAAAAAAACAGATGTCTGAATAATTAACGAATGAATGAAGGTTGAAATTGAGTTAGTTGGTTTAAATTATGTGCGGTTAAACCTTAGGAAGTGACACATTTAGGAAGTAATTTAGGATAAACGAGATCGGAAGATAAGTTTACCAAGTACCTCATAATTTATCCCGATCAAGAAATTGAGGTCAAGAGGTAAGCATGTATTGGTCAATTAGTTAATTAGTTAGAGGCCAAGAGGTAATAACTAATTAATTGATAGCTAACTTGATAAAACCTAAGTTCTGAAGTTAATTAGGATCACTGAAGTGAGTTAAGCTTCAGATTGTTTTATTGGATTATTTTTAAATGTTAAATTGGTTGATTTTTATTTTAAATAATTTTTAGGTTAATTAGATTAATTGATGTTAATTTGATTTTTAGTACTATAATTTTAAATCGGTAGTATTTAGACTTATTAGTGCCAAGAATTAATTTCAGTTTAATTCAACCTCCCTTGGGTATGATCTTCGGAATACTTCCCGGAGTGTTTCATTGTAACATTAACCTATATTACAATTTGACTCGTATACTTGTAGACACCGTTGCTTAAGTCTATATCTTTTTGTTGCAGTATTTTCAGTCTAGATGTTCATAGGTCTAGCAAAAATCACCTCACACAATTGGTTACATGTTCATTTGCCAACCGTTGGTTGTCTTCCATGAATAATCTCATTAATCTCGGGTCCTTATCCTTATAGTTTGGCCTCAGGCACTTAGTTTATCTCGTTCCAATCTTTGAGATAACAGAAATTAACATCTAGTTTCTAACGTACTGTAACGTGACACTTCTCGGCGGATGATCCATCCCAAGTAGCCCTTGGCAGACTCCTTCTATTAAATGAGTGATTTGACCTTCGTGTGGTCCTCGATAGACTTAACCACCTTTGAATGTCTTTTACCTTTGGACCCCTATAAATTAGGTTCCTCTTGGTCATCTATTATAGTAGCCATTCCGTGTTATTCACTAAAGACCTATAGCCTCTACCTGTGAGTTCTCCACAACTTAACATAGTTAATCCTCCTACAACATTAGGCTTTTCTACCGTTTTTCTTATTCTTACATTTTGGGGGATCTTTGAGCTACCCCATTTACGTGCTCTCTTTTGAGCGAGTCGTACCTCAATCTACATTACTTTGTCCTATCAACTTTCAAGTTCATCCCTTAGCGGACTTTCTGGTCTTACTCAATATGGTCCTATGTTGAATGTCCTGATGGCCTATATCGTGTCTTATGTCTTGGTGGGCTTTAAGCTATGGTCTTACACCTTATAATCCCGTGTTTACTATCCTAATGGACTTTATTAGTTTCCATAGCTGAGCTATAGTCTTACGCCTTATACCTCATTGGAGGTGTTGCCCCAAAGGACCTTACCATTGTCGTGATGCCACCTTATAGAACCTGCTGACTACCGTCACGGTGTTGCTCTATCGAACCTAATAACTATTGTCATAGTGTTCCCCCAAAGGACCAGTCAATACCATTCCGTTTCACACTTAACCTTGATGCTCGAACACCGTAGTGTCCCCTTTACAAGGATTGGAGCTTCGCACATCATGTAACACCCATTACCCAGCTCGGCCCTGGACTCGAGTAAAACGATGCTACGACAAAACTCAACAATTGATAAATACTTTATTAAACAAAAACTCGTATGTTTATATCTTAAATATCATGTAAACAAATATAATTAAATTTAAACTCTATAAGGATCTACATGTGAAATTCAAACATACAATAGGATTGAATTGCAAAATCATTAAGTTTTAAAATTAATATTGAAAATCTATAGTTGGTATCGATACTAAATCAATACCTTGTTGAAAATTGATACCAAAATTCAATTCTATTTCATTTGCAAAATAAGGGTATCGATAATTATTGTGGGGTATCGATATTTTATGAAAAAGTATCGATACTCAAATAAAAATCGATACCATTTTGGCATTCTGTTTGTTTTAAAACTATTCATTTGGTCAAGTATCGATACCAATGCCAAAGTATTAATATTTAACTTTAAAATGGTAAAATCTTATCTTTACAAGTTCATTTCATGCCAAATTCCACCTACCAACAAAAAGACAATAATATTAATACGCTTAAATAATTATCCAATGTGCCCTTAATGACACCACAAATCACACCAAATAAGTTGCATTCAAGGTTATAAATTTCATAAACATAAGCTCAAGACCAAAACATACTTCACATTTCAATAACAAAAAACACACCTAAACCAAAAATTATCATGAGAAACAACTTTCAACATATCTAAACATTTACTTAGTTACATTTTCAATTAAAACATTAACTACAATAGTCCATTTTCAGTGAAATCGGAACAATAGTTTTGTGACCACAAATCTGACGAGTAAATTTTTATTTTATTATTATTTTTGTAAAACCCTAACCCGAAACTGTCGCCAGAATAGGGTTAAGAGACATTACCAAACAATCAAAACATTTCACCTTCATTTTACAACACATAGTCAATCATCATTAAAACGTATCCCAACATAATCATATAGTCCATTATTGAGGTCTACGAGACCCCAAACACGTGTTAGAAAGAGGTCGAGACTAAACTAAACACATACAAAAATTTTCATAAATTTAAACATTCTTCAACACTGCAAAGGTCACACACCCGTGCGGTCAGGTTGTGTGCCTCACACGACTACCAGACACGCCCATGTGTCAAGGCTATGCCAAAACAGGGAGTACGTACTGACTTATCCACATGGACACCAGACACACCTTATGCCATGGCCGTGTGAAATTAGGCTAGCTACTGACTTGGTCACATGGTCACCAGGCAAGCCCGTGTGCCACAACCATGTAACCTTCCCAAGCACACTTTAAAGTGGTCCTTGAGCTACACGGAAGAGACACACACCCGTGTCTCTTGGCCATGTATGCAAAAAAGGCCATTTGCAAGACCAAAATGCCACCCACACTTGGGTCATACCTACAATGTAACACCCGGGATCTAGGGGTTATGCATTTAGTGCATAACCCAAGTGATGATAGGCTTATTGTGTGCTTGGAGGGTCGAGTTTTTAGGGGTTTGGAGAACCCTAGAATGTGGGAGATGCCTTAGGAAATTTTGAAGTTTTTTAGTATTATGGGGAAAGGGAGCTTGGCTAGGAGGAGGAGTAGTCTATTTAGGGGTGGTGAGCTTCCTTTTCCTAATTTTAGCTCTTTACTCCTAAGCCTTCATTCTTTTCTCAAACATTACTCCCACCAAAAACACCTCTTTTCTTAACAAACTTGCTCACTAGGTCGAAACTTCAAGAGACCTTTAAGGTCATCTTTTCCTTCCATTTGTTCCTTGTCACTTCACCAAATCCTCTCCATTTCTTCTTGTCAGTAGCACCTCATTAAGCCCCATCAACATTCCATTTTCTTCTCTTGTTTCTTCAAAGCCGAATAGTTTTCTTCTTCGTCAATCTCCTCAGCCGATTTCTCCTTTCTTCTTGAACCATATTTCTTTCATTTCTACTTCAAGACTCTAGCTGAATCTCTCCTCTTGGTGTGCGAATTCCCTTCTCCTATTGGTTTTCATCTTGGCGAATATTAGGTGGAGGGGTAGATCAAGTTAGGTTCCTTTTTCAAGCGTTGGTGAAGGGAAGTAGGCATAGCCGAATGCCTATTTCTTTCCCTCTCTGTTCTCTGTCGACTTTTACAAAGGTAAGAGCCGATTTTGGCATTTGTTTAGAAGTATGTTAATCTCTTGTGGTAACCGAATGGTTGTAGGGTCTCTGGGGTCGCAAAGCAGTGGATTTGATCCTTCATTCTCTGTTAATCGGTTGGTAAGTGGTGGTAAGAAGCTATTCTGATAGTCTATCTCTTTTAGTATTTATTTAGCCGAATGCTTGGGTAATTAACCGTTGTTCTGATTAAGTGTGTTGATGAAGGCGTGTGCCAGTCAAGGTGGGCAAGGGAAAGTCCCTATCCGGAAGTTCAAGAAAAGAGCTATCTCGGCAGTTCGAGATTGGCCACCGGGGTGTGGGCCAGCGTCAGAGCAGCAGTTTAGGCAGATCGCCGTAGTTTCGTTTAGCGATAGCATTGAGATTGAGGGTCTAGAACTTTAGGTGATAAGGTGCATAATCATCGACCTTGTTTCTTCGCTTAATTGTTTATTAATGTGTACTTGTGTATCTTTGTGTGATAGCCACATTAAAGGCTAATTACTTATGGTGTATGCTGATAGGTTGGTGTTACTTGGATTGTAGGTTGGATGTGGGATGCATGTTTGCATGACTTGTTACATTACGTGAACATCAAGGGAGGTGTGGGTATGGGTTATAGGCCATCATATGGTGGAACATGTGTAATGATTATGCTGAGGTAAGATTGAGTCGGTGGACTCACCCAATTTTTCTTAACCATTTCGTGGTGATGCGTAAAGTTGGACCTGTGAGTTTGGAGAGGACACGGGGTGGCCCATGCGAAGAAGATGTTTTGATCATTTTTTTAGCGTTTTAATATTAAGTACTTTGCTTAAGTATTGGTTGTAATAAGGGCCTTTTATTTTTGGTATTATTTTAATTATGGTTTGATTAAATTGAATTGCTATGTGAAGATGATCTTATTTTAGCAATCTATTTATTCAAAATATATATACACTAAAGTTTTAATTCGGACATTTTATAACATCAAATTTTTGTTATAATTTTAAATGGACATGGTTTTCAAAAGATGATAAAATTTTAACGTTTTATCTTAATTCAAAAATATTTTCAACCGTCTTTCCGTAGTGACATACCAGATCCGGTCAGGGCTCGTGGGCCGGGTTTGGGGTGTTACAAATTGGTATCAGAGCCCGATTCAAAACTCGGCTTTGAGGGTTTGGACCCACAAACAGTTTTCAAAATGGGCTTTTCAAAATATGGGCTTTTATAGAAAGTTTTCAGGTCATTCTGGCATGGCACCTGTACCTCCACGAAGTCCACTAGGTAAGTACTTCTAAACTATTAAAGTGACTTGTTGATATGAATTGTTATGGGATTGTTTGGGCTCGTAGACTAGAATATTAGGGCTTTTTGGACCCTAGGACTAGTCTACCCAAACATATGCATAAGACTTAAGGATTATTAAACCAACTTGTGAAGTAAGTCGTCGAGTTAAGGTGTGGTAATCACTGTACGTATGTCTAGGAGTGGTATTCAGTAAGAGCTTGGTATTTAAGCAGTCCTAGCGACTCACCTCCTCTTTACTCGAATCCTACCTGGTGCGTAGCTACGGTTCACCTTAACCAAGAGGACTTGTTCATAGGCTAAACCGGTTATTAAAACCCGAAAGGATTGGCCTTACTGTTTTAAAACCCTCTGTTTTAAAATTTTCAAATGTACCCCTTTAGTTTGTGAAACCCTAAATCTGATTTTGAAAAACATTTTCTCATTTACAAAATTACTAAAAATGCCCCTTGTGGCAAAATTACAAAAATATCCTTACCTGTAAAATTACAAAAATACCCCTGTATTGTAAAATTTTCGTACCACCCTCAACTTTGTTAAAATGAATTACTTTGCAAAATACCAAAATCTCGAGTTTTCAAAATATTAAGATACTCCGATTTGTGGAAATTTACGAAAATACCCCTGATTGATAAAATTACCAAAATGCCCTTGGTTTTAAATTTTCATATGATCCTTGACTTTTACTAAAATATTCCTATTTTACAAAATTACTGAAACAACCCCGATTTCTGAAAATTTTTGCAACACCGCTGATTTGAAATAAAATAAATTTTCAAGATGGCCCCCAAGATTTGGTAAATTCTGAAATGTCTTTAATTTGAAAAATTATTTTCAAATTGACCCCGATTTATTACCGAAATACCCTATAGGAAAATGACGAAATTACCCCTGGGTTGGGAATGCTCAAAAGGTGACATGGATGAATGTATGTGTCTTTAGTGAGGAATGTGAATGTTTGAATTAGAATAGAGAACTTTAGATGAACCTTTGATTGATCGAAAGAACTACTTCTGGAAACTGTTATTCATAAAATTTGCTCGTGGATAAACAGTGGAACAAAAATTTCTAATGCATAAAACTTTCTAAACAGAGTAAGTCGTGATGCTAGATATGAGTTCTAGGGGGCGTGGTCACAATGCTCGTGGACGTGGTAGAGGCAGGATGGCAGTATCGAAATCGGTTGGGTCGGTGGTCGTGGGTCAGAGAGCGATGTGCCGCCACCAATTGCCGAGGTTGAACATCGAGGATCGACGGGAGAAGGCGATGCGATGATCGCAGCTATGTTGTGGGTGCTCGAGAGAGTGGCGGGAGCCAATGTGGGTATTGGAGCTCGTAAGTCAGTGGCTGAAAGACTTAGGTCGAACGGAGCCAAAGTTTTTAGAGGAGTGTTTGGGGTAGCTCCAAATGTGGTAGAATACTAGCTTGAAGTAGTGGAAAGGATTATGGATGACTTGGACTTAACCGCTGAGGAGAAGCTTAAGGGTGCTGTTTCGTTGCTACGGGATGAGGCCTACCAATGGTGGCTCACGGTTAAGGATGGTACCCCTGCGGATCGAGTGGACTGGGGTTACTTTAAGATCAAGTTCGAAGGAAAGTATGTCGGAGCGAGTTATGTGGACGCTCAGAGGAAGGCGTTCCTCAATTTGGTGCAAGGAGGCAAGTCAATAGCGGAATATGAGGTTGAGTTCCTGCGGTTGAGCCGTTACGCTTCGGGGCATCGTGGCTACTAATTATGAGAGGTGCGTCAGATTTGAAGATGGGTTGCGGGATGAGCTGCGGGTTCTGATTGCTCCGCAACGAGAACGAGACTTCACCATCTTAGGAGAAAGCTCGGATAGCTGAGGAGGTCAAGAGGACCGAGAGGCAGAATAGAGATAGAGAAAGGAGCCGGGATAAGAGAAGTTATGGACCGTCAGAATTGTTTGGGAGTCTTCAGAAAAGATCGAGGATTGAGAATTCTACTCGTACTGGGAATCTGGATCATCCATGTGCTCGGTGTGGAAGGTACCATGTTGGCGAGTGCTGGAATCAGGAGCGAGAATGTTTTAGGTGTAAGTCCAAGTCTCATCTGATTAAGGATTGTCCCCAAAATTTGAATAGGACTTGGACAGTAGGCCAAGGTTATGTGCACGGTGGCAGAGATGGTCGTGAATGACGAGGGTCGTGGTCTCGAGCCATGGAGGAATGGCTCCGGTCGAGGTCGTGGAGCATTTGGCCGTGGTAATGGTGGCACCGAGGCGAGGCGCACCAAGGTGAGTTCTGTGATCGGCATCGTGAGGAGGAAGATGTGCGATTTGACATCGGGTACGTTCTCTATTTCTGGAATCCCCTAAATTGTCTTGCTTGTGGATAAGTCAGATTGTTTTCTGTTGCTAGTAAAGTATGTGGAACCTTGAGGGTGGACGTAGGAACTGTGCCTAGGAAATAAGATAGCTCTTTGAGATCAGAGTGCGCAACTATAGCGTAGTGTGGTGAACTAGGATGTATGACCGTTAGTCTAGCCAAGTAATTTTGAGGACAAAATTATTTTTAAGGAGGGTAGAATTGTAAACACGGGATCTAGGGGTTATGCATTTAGTGCATAACCCAAGTGATGATAGGCTTATTGTGTGCTTGGACGAGTTTTTAGGGGGTTTGGAGAACCCTAGAATGTGGGAGATGCCTTAGGAAATTTTGAATTTTTAGTATTAAAAGGGGAGCTTGGCTAGAGGGGTCTTAAGAGAAATATTTGGGAGGTTAAGACACAAGAGAAGGCTTGGCAGAGTGGCAAGGGAGACGCCACATAGAGCATGGAGAAGTGACGCCTCAAGGTGAGAAGGGGGGCCAGTGTTCGAGCTGCTAGGGTAGTATTTTGGTTTTGTTTTTGCGTCATGAGAGGGGGAGGAGTTAGTTTCGACCATGGCACTTAAAAAGGGGATATTGAATGGGTCAACTTATTTTGAATGCGTGGTTAGGAGAAGGCTTGAGTTGGTTTTAGTTTGAATTTGTTTGAAAGGTTGGTGTAGAGTGAAGCTAGGAGGGAATCAAGGGTTTGGGTATGGGGAGAGGAGTTGGACGGCTAAAGGGGTTAACATGTTGGCATTTTTCGGCCATGAAGGTTAGGAGGAGTAGCCGAATTCTATTTAAGGGGTGGTGAGCTTCCTTTTGCCGAATTTTAGCTCTTTACTCCTAAGCCTTCATTCTTTTTCTCAAACATTACTCCCACCAAAAACACCTCTTTTCTTAATAGCTTGCTCACTAGGCCGAAACTTCAAGAGACCTTTAAGGTCATCTTTTCCTTCCATTTGTTCCTTGTCACTTCACCGAAATCCCTCTCCATTTCTTCTTGCCATAGCACCTCTTTAAGCCCCATCAACATTCCATTTTCTTCTCTTGTTTCTTCAAAGCCGAATAGTTTTCTTCTTTGGCTGAATCTCCTTGTGCCGATTTCTCCTTCTTCTTGAACCATATTTCTTTCGTTTCTACTTCAAGACTCTAGCCGAATCTCTCTCTCTTGGTGTGCCGAATTCCCTTCTCCTATTGGTTTTCATCTTGGTCGAATATTAGGTGGAGGGGGTAGATCAAGTTGGGTTCCTTTTTTCAAGCGTTGGTGAAGGTAAGTAGGCATAGCCGAATGCCTATTTCTTTCCCTCTCTGTTCTCTGTCGACTTTTACAAAGGTAAGAGCCGATTTTGGCATTTGTTTAGAAGTATGTTAATCTCTTGTGGTAACCGAATGGTTGTAGGGTCTCCGGGTCGCAAAGCAGTGGATTTGATCCTTCATTCTCTGTTAATCGGTTGGTAAGTGGTGGTAAGAAGCTATTCTGATAGTCTATCTCTTTTAGTATTTATTTAGCCGAATGCTTGGGTGATTAACCGTTGTTCTGATTAAGTGTGTTGATGGAGGCGAATGCCAGTCAAGGTGGGCAAGGGAAAGTCCCTATCCGGAAGTTCAAGAAAAGAGCTGTCTCGACAGTTCGAGATTGGCCACCGGGGTGTGGGCCAACGTCAGAGCAGCAGTTTAGGCAGATCGCCGTAGTTTCGTTTAGCGATAGCATTGAGATCAAGGGTCTAGAACTTTAGGTGATAAGGTGCGTAATCATCGCACTGTTTCTTCGGTTAATTTTTTATTAATGTGTACTTGTGTATGTTGTGTGATAGTCGACATTAAAGGCTAAGGTGATGGATACCCATATGTAGGGTAATCGATTATCAGGTTGGTAAATTGTGTTATTAAATTTACTTATGGTGTATGTATGATATGGTTATGAGCATGTGATGTATACTCATTCGATATGATTTACTTGACATGATGCATTGACACTTATGCATGGGGATTGGATGTGACCAAGGAAGGATGGGTGTACACATTGATGTACGTGGTCTAATGTTAGCCTCGTGCTACATTAGCGCTTGATGATTAGCTGTGTGCTACATCAAGGGAGGTGTGGCTAGGTGCCCATCTCGGCGGTTGATAGCTGAGTGCATCACCGTAGATAGATTACTGTCGGGATCACGATGTGGTCGGTGGCTCAGCCACGGCCTTATGCAGTAGGGTTGCCGAGGTAAGATTTGTGGGATCACTCGGTTGTGATCAGTGGATTAGCCACGGCCTTAGGCAGGGAGTCTGCTAAGGTTGGTGTTACGGTGGATTGTAGGTTGGGTTGGGATGCATGTTTGCATGACTTGTTACGTGAACTGTGTGGGTATGGGTTAGGCCCATACGGGTGGAACATGTGTAATGATTATGCACCTGAGTCGTGGACTCACCCAATTTTCTTAACCATTTCGGTGATGCGTAAAGTTGGACCGGTTGGAGAGGACACTGGGGTGGCCCATGTAGAAGAAGATGTTTTGATCATTTTTTTAGCATTTTAATATTAAGTACTTTGCTTAAGTATTGGTTGTAATAAGGGCCTTTTTATTTTTGGTATTATTTTAATTATGGTTTGATTAAATTGAATTGCTATGTGAAGATGATCTTATTTTAGCAATCTATTTATTCAAAATATATATACACTAAAGTTTTAATTCGGACATTTTATAACATCAAAGTTTTAGTTATAATTTTAAATGGACATGGTTTTCAAAAGATGACAAAATTTTAACGTTTTATCTTAATTCAAAAATATTTTCAACCGTCTTTCCGCAGTGACATACCAGATCCGGTCAGGGCTCGTGGGCTGGGTTTGGGGTGTTACATACAAGCACATGCAAGCCTATTTCCACACACAATTGGCAACCAAACACATGTCAAATGATCAACATATCATTCCATCCAATCTCATTTCTAGTCATGTCAACTTATATGCTAAATAACTCAACCAATTCACATGTAAAACCAAGCATGATTCATCAACAATTTCACTAAATCACTATGGCCTCAATCCATCAATAAATTTACTATTCTCAAAACCATTTCATTGCCATCAAGCCATACTAAAACATACTTCATATACCATAGTCATTCATGCATATCACCAACATTTATCTAGCCACATCACATGGCTATTTACACATATCAAACATGTTTCAACACAACTAGCCTATACATGCCATATTCAAATACAAACATCTTCAAAAGTACCCAAAATAGATTACCGATAGTGTGGTAGTGATGCTGACGATCCCCCAGATCTGAGCTAGCCTTACTGACACTGTAAAACAGAGAAACAAATCACACAGTGAGCTTTCAAAAGCTTAGTAAGTTCGTAATATAATACATATTACTCAATAATACCACACCAATAAATAATTAAACCATCACATAGATAAATGCACAATTAGGCTCATTATCAATCTCAACCATATGCTCAAGTATCTATTCATTCAACTTTTAAGGCTATCATCAACCACATGGGTTCAAACGTACCTTGATCAACACATAGTTACTCACCATTCATGCAACTTAAGTGCTTAATATTACCTCTAGTTCAACCTTTGCTATTCCTTTGATTTATTCGCACACTTAGTACCAATTTCATAACTGAAACATAATCATCACAGCACACTTAGCGCCAATATGTTAAACCAAACTTATATCGGTATCGCACACATAGTGCCAGTTCGATAGGTTGAAGCTTCTATCTTTTCGCACACACAGTGCTAATCATCTTTGTCTCGATTCTAATTCACACACTTACGCCCTCTAATTCAATTCCGCACATAGCATTTCTAATCTAATAGTTATATATATATATTCATTCAATTCACATCACATAGTATTATATCTGAACTTACCTCGGACGTCGAAATACTAAAACGGTCGATTAATCGAGCACTTTGTCTTTACCTCGATCTAGATCCGAACCTCTCATTTCTTGGTCTATACACATTCAGATTTAACTCATTCATTCAATTTAATCCAAACACAAATATTTTGGGCATTTTACAAAATAGCCCTCACATTTTCACATTTCGACACTTTAGTCCCTATTTCATAAAATCATCAATTACACATAATTTCATATCATATATACTTAGAAGAATTCTTCCCATTCTAATACAAGCCCACACATTTCATTTTTTCACATTTTAGTCCTTCAATTTACACTTTTCTCAATTTAGTCCAAATTACTCAATTTCACCAAAAATCCAAATACAAACTATGTTAATCCAACACTAAGCTTTCATATTTTACCAACTATCAACACAAAGCTCACATGTCCATCAATGACACATCTTAAAATCTTCACTAATTCACAAAATTGAAGCTTGACTTTTAAAGAGCACAAAGTAACGATTACAAAAACGTAGAAATTATAAAAAATCAAGCTCAAAACATACCTTGATTAAGATTAGCAATGGCAGAACATTCAAAAGCTTAAAAACCTTTGTTCCTTCTCTTATTTTCGGTGAAAAGATGAATAGAAATGGCCATTCTAATGTTTTGTTTTATTATAAAATAACTTAATTATCAAACACCAATTTTTCCCTTAATGAAATGTTTATAAAATCATTTAAACTATGCGATTAACAATCAACACACATCTTTTACACTTTATGCGATTAAGTCCTTTTCGCAAATTAAACACACAATCGATAAAATCTTCACACGTAAATTTCACATAGACTAAATCACATATCGTAAACATAGAAAATAATATAAAAATATTATTCCGACCTCAAATTTGTGGTCTTGAAACCACTGCTCGACTAGGGTCTAAAATGAGTTTTAACTCTCCCCTTAGGGATTTTCGCCTCGAAAATCTTACCAAAAGAAAAGATGGGGATATTGCTCTCTCATAACATTCTTAGGCTCCCACGTAGCCTCTTCAACTCCGTGTTTGTGCCACAACACTTTCACTAAGGAAATTCTTTTATTTCTCACTCTTTGGTCTCTCGTACAAAATTTGAATCTGCTTCTTCACTATATGACAAATTAGATGAATTTCAACCTTAGTAGGAGCAATCACATGAGACGGATCAGATCTGCATCAACAAGCATCGACATTACGAAACACATTATGAATTTTTCTAATTCTGTGGCTACATCAATCTATAAATAACCGCCCAACTCATTCAATGATCTCATACGGTCCTATGAACCTCGGACTAATTTTCCTTTCACCAAATCGAAGTATTTTCTTCCATGGAGACACTTTTAAAAACACTTTGTCACCAATCTCAAATTCGATATCCTTTAGTTTCAAGTCCAGATAAGACTTTTGACAATTTGAGGTCGCTTTCAAATCATCATGAATCACTTTCACTTTCTCGGGTCTCTTTTATTAGATCAACCTCGTGAATCTTATTCTTACTCAATTCAGTTCAATACAATGGAGTTCGACATTTTGACCATAAAGAGCCTCATATGGTTCCATTTTGAAACTAGTTTGAAAACTATTATTGCACGCATAAACTCAATCAATGGTAAATGTTTTTCTCACGTACTTTCAAATTCAAGAATACAACATCTCAACATATCTTTGAGAAATTGGATGATCCGATCGGATTTTCCATCTGTTTGCAGATGAAATACAGTGCTGAAATGTAATTTTGTGCCTAAAGCATCTTGCAATTTCTTCCAAAATCGCGAGGTACATCTCAGATCTCTGTCAGATATAATAGATAGTGGCACCCCATGCAATCTTACAATCTCATCAATATACAATTCATCCAATCTATCAAGTGAATAATTTGTTCTCACCAGAACGAAATGAGCTAACTTCGTCAATCTGTTGAGACAAAGGCAACCCCGACACAAATCCCGACACAAAGTCCATCGTGATTCTCTCTCATTTCCACTCAGGAATCATAATCGGTTGTAACAAGTCAGACGGAACTTGATGTTCAGCTTTAACTTGCTAACAAACTAAACATTTTGGACACAAAGTCAGAGATGTCTCTTTTCATACCATGCCACCAATAATACTGTTTCAGATCATTATACATTTTTGTAATCCCTGGGTGAACAGCTAACCGGCTACTGTATGCTTCATTTAAAATCATCTGAATTAACTCTAAATTCTTCAGAATGCAAATTTGATCTCTGAATCTCAAACAATCATCATTATCATTTCGAAATTTCAATCAATATTCAATTCACATCGATCTCGCTTTGGCCATCATTTCAACATCACTTTTCCGATCATCGCACATTTGACGATTTAACATCGGTCTTACTTTTAACTCACCAAAATTGAATCATCACACGATCTATCTCGAGCATTCATTGCTCAGAAGCACATATAGACTTCCACTCAAAGCATCAAGAATAACATTAGCTTTACCTTTAATGATAGTCAATCACAAGTTCATTATCTTCACAATTCTAACCATCTTCTATCAGAATTCAATTCTTTCGAGTCATCAAGTACTTCAAACTCTTGTGATCGGTATAAATATGACATTTCTCACCAAATGATAGTGACGCCAAATCTTCAATGCAAACACAATTGCGCCTAATTCAAGGTCGTAAGGCCGATAGTTCTTTTCATGCGGCTTTAATCGCTTTGAAGCATAAGCAATGAATTTGCCTTCTTGCATCATCACACAACCTAAACCATTTAACGATGCATCATCAGAACTATGAATATTTTGCCGATTCAGTTGAACTAACACCGGCACTTTCGTCAACAACGCTTTCAACTACTCAAAACTCGATGGCACTTTTCCACCACTGAATTTAACATCTTTTGTAGTAACTTCATCAACGGAGTCACAATCATCGAGAAGCCTTTCACAAATTGTCTATAATATCTCGCTAGTCCCGTAAAACTATGACTTCGGATACATTCTCAAAGGCTTCAATTCTAAAATAGCTAAGATCTTACTCGTCAACTCGTATTCCTGAATCGATACAATATGCCCAAAAATCCAACCTTATGTAACCAAAACTCATATTTTCTAAACTTAGCATACAATTATTTCTCGCTCAGAGTCTATAACACAACTATCAAATTCTTGGCATGTTGTGTCTCATCACAAGAGTAAATCAAAATATCATTAGTAAACACTACAACAAAACGATCCAAATACGGCCCTAATATCCTGCTCATCGATCTCAGAACACCCCAAACTCGGCCTAAACGTTATAAACCGGATCCGCATGTCACATAAAAGGAATGCCTAAATCTGTGTGTTCATTAAAAAGTTCGTGTTCGTTATATTTGTTGTGAAAAGTCAAGTTTAGGTAATTTTGAATAAGAAACGGTTTATTAATATTTTGGAAAATGGTTATTAAGTGGTTTAGGAAATTCCATATTGAACATTTAATAATAAGCAAGAACTCAAATTGAAAGTCAAACCAAGTAAAATACCCAAGGCCTTATTACATAACAATACAGGTGCGCTTCATGGAATAAGAAAATTGGCTGAAAAGGATCAAAAACAGATCCTTTTTGGCTGAAAATTTATCAACTATCCCAAACACCATTTAAACCTGAAGACTCGTCCGGGTTGATACCCAAAGGATCAAAAACAGATCCTTTTTGGCTGAAAAGGAATTCCAATCAAAACACCAAAGCATTAATAAGTTAATAAAAACATGGAGTTCTTTGCGTAAGTCTAATATTTCATATCGCCTTAGCTTATAATCCTTGTAATTGAAACTAAGAACTTGTTTCTACCCTAAAAAGCTCAATCCAGAAGCAAATTCAAGCAAAAAAAAAAAAAAAGAGCACCATTTCTGAATGCGATGATAAGAAAAAGGAAAAAAGAGTTACCTGTTAGAAAGAAGACCAAGGTTCCATGATTGGGAATTGGAGGTGGGTTTTGGATGAACATTAAAATATGCTTTTGTTTAAAATATGCTCATTTATCAATTCATCATTAACCCACTCTCACCATAACCCCTTCATCATTCAACAAAAATTCCAATTTCAAACCCACAATAACTCTATCATTCAACAAAATAGCCAATTATGCAAAGCCCGAAACCAAGTTAATGGAAAATTTGATTTTTCAATATGTGAAAAGAACAAACACAGAAACAGAAAAGAGGAATAAACAGAGAAAGAAAAAACCCAAATTCATTCAACAAAATAGCCAATTATGCAAAGCCCGAAACCAAGTTAATGGAAAATTTGATTTTTCAATATGTGAAAAGAACAAACGCAGAAACAGAAAAGAGAGAATAAACAGAGAAATATGCACATAAGAAGAAGGGAAGAAGGAGAACATACCTGGGAAAGCTTTGGAAAATGACTTAGAGAAAAAATTTGGTAAGACGTTTTACACAAATAAGGAAGACATTTTACCCGTGTTTGTAAAATATTTTCCTTGAGGAATTCATTTTCCTTCAACCAAACACTGTAAAATGGGGAAAATGTTTTCCGGAAAACATTTTCCCCTATCAAACAGACCCTAAGCTTTCATATTTTACCAACTATCAACACAAAGCTCACATGTCCATCAATGACACATCTTAAAATCTTCACTAATTCACAAAATTGAAGCTTGACTTTTAAAGAGCACAAAGTAACGATTACAAAAACGTAGAAATTATCAAAAATCAAGCTCAAAACATACCTTGATTAAGATTAGCAATGGCAGAACATTCAAAAGCTTAAAAACCTTTGTTCCTTCTCTTATTTTCAGTGAAAAGATGAATAGAAATGGCCATTCTAATGTTTTGTTTTATTATAAAATAACTTAATTATTAAACACCAATTTTTCCCTTAATGAAATGTTTATAAAATCATTTAAACTATGCGATTAACAATCAACACACATCTTTTACACTTTATGCGATTAAGTCCTTTTCGCAAATTAAACACACAATCGATAAAATCTTCACATAGAAATTTCACATAGACTAAATCACATACTGTAAACATAGAAAATAATATAAAAAATATTATTCCGACCTCAAATTTGTGGTCTTGAAACCACTGTTCTGACTAGGGTCTAAAATGAGCTGTTACAACTCTCTCCCCCTTAGGGATTTTCGTCCTCGAAAATCTTACCAGTGAAAAGATGGGGATATTGCTCTCTCATAACATTCTTAGGCTCCCACGTAGCCTCTTCAACTCCGTGTTTATGCCACAACACTTTCACTAAGGACATTCTTTTATTTCTCAGCTCTTTGGTCTCTCGTGCCAAAATTTGAATCGGTTCTTCACTATATGACAAATTAGACTGAATTTCAACCTTAGTAGGAGCAATCACATGAGACGGATCAGATCTGTACCGCCGAAGCTTCGACACATGAAACACATTATGAATTTTCTCTAATTCAGGTGGCTACATCAATCTATAAACAACCGGCCCAACTCATTCAATGATCTCATACGGTCCTATGAACCTCGGACTCAATTTGCCCTTTCAGCAAAATCGAAGTATTTTCTTCCATGGAGACACTTTTAAAAACACTTTGTCACCAATCTCAAATTCGATATCCTTTAGTTTCAAGTCTGCATAAGACTTTTGACAATTTGAGGCTGCTTTCAAACTGTCATGAATCACTTTCACTTTCTG
The DNA here is from genome assembly GCA_025506655.1 of Gossypium rotundifolium. NCBI lineage: Eukaryota > Viridiplantae > Streptophyta > Magnoliopsida > Malvales > Malvaceae > Gossypium > Gossypium rotundifolium. The sequence continues at coordinate 118,980,589 of CP106731.1, read as the reverse complement.
TTCAGTCTCTTTTATTAGATCAACCTCGTGAATCTTATTCTTACTCAATTCAGTTCAATACAATGGAGTTCGACATTTTTGACCATAAAGAGCCTCATATGGTTCCATTTTGAAACTAGTTTGAAAACTATTATTGTACGCAAACTCAATCAATGGTAAATGTTTTTCTCACGTACTTTCAAATTCAAGAATACAACATCTCAACATATCTTTGAGAAATTGGATGATCCGATCGGATTGTCCATCTGTTTGCAGATGAAATACAGTGCTGAAATGTAATTTTGTGCCTAAAGCATCTTGCAATTTCTTCCAAAATCGCGAGGTAAATCTCAGATCTCTGTCAGATACAATAGATAGTGGCACCCCATGCAATCTTACAATCTCATCAATATACAATTCAGCCAATCTATCAAGTGAATAATTTGTTCTCACCAGAACGAAATGAGCTAACTTCGTCAATCTGTTGAGACAAAGGCAATCCCGACACAAATCCCGACACAAAGTCTATCGTGATTCTTTCTCATTTCCACTCAGGAATCATAATCGATTGTAACAAGTCGGACGAAACTTGATGTTCAGCTTTAACTTGCTGACAAACTAAACATTTTGGACACAAAGTCAGAGATGTCTCTTTTCATACCATGCCACCAATAATACTGTTTCAGATCATTATACATTTTTGTAATCCTTGGGTGAACAGCTAACCGGCTACTGTGTGCTTCATTTAAAATCATCTGAATTAACTTTAAATTCTTCAGAATGCAAATTTGATCTCTGAATCTCAAACAATCATCACTATCATTTCAAAATTTCGAATCAATATTCAATTCACACTGATCTCGTTTGGCCATCATTTCAACATCACTTTTCTGAGCATCGCACATTTGACGTATGAACATCGGTCTTACTTTTAACTCAGCCAAAATTGAATCATCACACAGATCTATCTGAGCATTCATTGCTCGTAAAGCACATATAGAATTCCGACTCAAAGCATCAGCAACAACATTAGCTTTACCCGAATGATAGTCAATCACAAGTTCATTATCTTTCAGCAATTCTAACCATCTTCTATATTGCAAATTCAATTCTTTCTGAGTCATCAAGTACTTCAAACTCTTGTGATCGGTATAAATATGACATTTCTCACCAAATAGATAGTGACGCCAAATCTTCAATGCAAACACAATTGCAGCTAATTCAAGGTCGTGCGTCAGATAGTTCTTTTCATGCGGCTTTAACTGCCTTGAAGCATAAGCAATGAATTTACCTTCTTGCATCATCACACAACCTAAACAATTTAACGATGCATCACTGTAAACTATGAATATTTTGCCCGATTCAGGCTGAACTAACACTGGCGCTTTCATCAACAACGCTTTCAACTACTTAAAACTCTGATGGCACTTTTCTGACCACTCGAATTTAACATCTTTTTGTAGTAACTTCATCAACGGAGTCGCAATCATCGAGAAGCCTTTCACAAATTGTCTATAATATCCCGCTAGTCCCAGAAAACTACAGACTTCAGACACATTTCTCAAAGGCTTCAATTCTAAAATAGCTAAGATCTTACTCTGGTCAACTCGTATTCCCGGAACTGATACAATATGCCCCAAAAATCCAACCTCATGCAACCAAAACTCATATTTTCTAAACTTACCATACAATTATTTCTCGCTCAGAGTCTATAACACAACTATCAAATTCTTGGCATGTTGTGTCTCATCACAAGAGTAAATCAAAATATCATTAGTAAACACTATAACAAAATGATCCAAATACGGTCTGAATATCCGGTTCATCAGATCTGTAACACCCCAAACTCGGCCTAAACATTACGACCGGATCTGGCATGTCACATAAAAGGAATGTCTAAATACTGTGTGTTCATTAAAAATTTCGTGTTCGTTATATTTTTTGTGAAAAGTCAAGTTTAGGTAATTTTGAATAAGAAACGGTTTATTAATATTTTGGAAAATGGTTATTAAGGGTTTAGGAAATTCCCATATTGAACATTTAATAATAGCGATAACCAAATTGAAAGCTGAAACAAGTAAAATACCCAAGGCCTTATTACATAACAAAAACCCAAATAAAAATTAGTCAAATAAAAGAAACGAATTTACAATTAAACATATGTATGGCCTCCACGAGTCCACCTCAGCTCCCAAATTCGCGATCTAATGATTACCTACAAAATTTAACTAAGGGGTGAGTCATCGAGACTCAGTGTGTAAATCCCCATCCAACGGGTGTTAAACCCTTACACAATTTCATATAAAAATATGAATGCCATGCAACCCAAAACCTAACCATCCAAAACTCCCGATTCTACCCTGTGTGGTACCAAACCACTGGTGGTGCCAAACCACTGGTGACCCAAAGTCACTGATATCAATAATAATGTGGTGCCAAACCACTGGTGACCCAAAGTCACGAATAATCCATATGTGGGGCCAACCCACGTTGTGATACCAAATCATTGCTAACAATCCCGTTTATCAAATGTGGGGCCAACCCACTGTGGTGCGAAGCCACTGGGACGAGTCGCTATGAGGTGCCAAACCTCTGGTGACCCAAAGTCACGAATATCAACTGTGGTACCAAACCACTGGTGGTGCCAAACCACTGGTGACCCAAAGTCACAGATATCAATCTTCCCCCTCCTCTCATCATACCCATGCAATATGACATAATAATTCGTGTATGCAGTATGTCACGTATTCTAGACATATATCAAATATAAGTATAACATGAATTCCCATCATAATCAGATAGACATAAAACAACATAGTCATGCTAATCAACCTCTAAGGGTATAATCGTAATTTTACCCACCAAGGGTATTTTCGTAATTTACCTACCAAGGCTATTTTCGTAATTTACCCATCAAAGGTATTTTTGTAATTTACCCACCAAGGGTATTTTTGTAATTTACCTCCCAATGGTATTTTCATAATTTACCCACCAAGGGTATTTTCGTAATTTACCCACCAAGGGTATTTTCATAATTTACCCACTAAGGGTATTTTCGTAATTTACCTCCCAATGGTATTTTCATAATTTACCCACCAAGGGTATTTTCGTAATTTACCCACCAAGGGTATTTTCGTAATTTCGCACCTACAATGGCCCTCCCGAAGGTCTAATGTTACCCTGTGCGACTCGACTACCATTTTCGGTCACCACTAGACTATTGGGCCTAAAACCGACTTCGGCCCATTTAGGCCCACACGCTCGTGTGGCCCACCTAACACAAATCTAGCCACGTATATAGGTTCCACCTAGTCTAGTTCACTATATACTATATCATCATACAATTTATTCCAATTAGGCCCACGGGCCCATTGGGCCCATTTTGGCTCATCGCGGCCCAAGCAGCCCCAACCCACAAGAATACTACTGATGGCCTCAACTATCGCGTCAAAGCCCCACACGTGCGCTCGCACGCTCGTGTGGCTACTATTGCCGTGACCGGCACTTCGGCATTTGCCGCTCTATAACTAGAGTAGAGAGAGAGAGTTACACACCTGATAGGACTCTAGTGCTAAACCGCGCTGCGACCACTCCTGTGCCCAACGCCCACCAAGGTATGTTAACTCTCCTCTTGGCATGCTCTTTATATAGCTAGCTCTTCACCTTCATTCCTTGTATCTTTCCGATGTGGGATCCCTTCATCAGTAGAGTTTAAATTCAACTGAAACTCTTACCGTCCAATCCGTAAAATAGATACTCCATTGCTTCTCATGAGATTCGAACCCAGGCTCCCCTGTAGCAGAATCCACGCCGCTAGCCACTTTACCAGCTAGCTCCTTGTGCCTCAAACCATGCGCAACTAAATATAACCCTATGGCCAAGGTCTAAATTCATTTAATGAAAATAATCTAAAAGGAATGCAAACGCTACAACTAGAACCTTGGACCTCCTTCCTTCCTTGTGGTGTCATTCCCTTGTCCTTAAGTGGCATCACTTTGCCACTACACCACACACTCCACTTGTGTCACTTTTCTCCATATTTTATTCTTAAGGCCTACACCGCCAACTTCCGTGGTTTTTTCACCTAAAACCAAAATTTCCCCAAAGCTAATATTTGATCCGGGACTTCATAGAAGCCCCTAACCTTCAAAATCACTTATCTAAAAGGTCCAACTTGCACTTAAGTCGATCTCCTATTCTCCAAAAAATTTTAAATGCTACCACGCCTAAGGCCCATTGGGCTCAATCCTACTAGGCCCAATTTCAGGATGTTACAAGATCCATAAATACTGTAGGAGCATTAGTTATTCGAAAGGCATAACTAAGAATTCATAGTGTCCATTCCTTGTTCTGAAAGCATTCTTCGATACATCTGACTCTTTGACTCGTAGCTGATAATAGCCCAATCTCAAATCTATCTTAGAAAATAATATAGCTCCTTTTAGCTGATCAAACAAATCATCAATACAAGGCAATGGATATTTATTCTTTATCGTCACTTTGTTCAACTACCGGTAGTCAATACACATTCTCACAGTGCCATCTTTCTTTTTCACGAATAACACAGGAGCACCCAGGGCGAGAAACTCGGTCGTGCAAATCTTTTGCCAGTCAACTCTTATAACTGAGACTTTAACTCTTTCAATTTCGTTGGTGCCATCCTACGGAGCTATTGAGATAGGAGTCATCCCTGACATTAATTCAATTCCAAATTCAACCTCCCGAATCAGAGGTAATCCCAATAGTTCTTCATGAAACACATCTAGAAACTCACTAACCATAGGCACAGATTCAACTTTCTTTTCTGACACTTTTGTATCAATCACATATGCCAGATAAGCTTCGCAACCCTTTCTCACATAGTCCAAAGATTTCATCGCAAATACAACAGCTGATAACCCTTTCATATCACTGGATTCAATTCGAACAATCTCATCATTCTGACTTCTCAATTCAATACTCTTTCTTTCGCATTTCACAATTGTATTATGCAAAGTGAGCCAATCCATACCCAGAATTATATCAAATTCATCGAATGGTAGTAACATCAAATTAGTCGGAAAACAAACATCTCGAAACATCAATGGACAGTTCTTGCAAACTTTATCCACCAATACACACTTACCTAAAGGGTTCGATACTCTAATCATAAATTCAGTAGACTCAATAGGTAGAGTCTTACTTAATACTAGATTCACACACACATACGAATGAGTAGATCCTGGGTCTATCAATGCAATCACATCAGTATCAAATAGAGTAAAAGTACCAGTGATGACGTCTAGAGATGACGCTTCCTCTCGAGCGCGTATAGCATAGGCTCGGGCAGGTGCTCTCTCTTCTGATCTCACAACTGTATCGGTAGTTCCTCTTTGACTTCCACTCATATTTCCAGTATTTTTGGATGGTCTACCCCTAGCCGTCATGTTACTCGGTCTCACATTCTGAACATTTTCTTCTTCAGCTAACTTTGGGCAATCTCTAATGAAGTGATCTCATAATCCACACTTATAACAAGTTTGATTATTATATTTGCCCCAACATTCTCCCACATGTTGTCTTCCACACTGTCTACACTCAGGTTTGTTGCTTTTGGCACTTCCAACACTTGATTCAGTAGGAATTTGATCTCGTGAAGTGATACTTTGTCTCACACGATCTCTACTCTGATGTCCAAACGAAGCATTTTGATCGATTGCTTGCATCTCTAAATCTCTTCGTCGAAGGTTGAGACATCTTACTCATCAATCTTTTTCTTTCATCTCGAGCTTCAGATTCGACTTTCCTCTTTTCTTCACTGAGCTCCTCAGTATTGCAGGCTGATGTATGCACAAACAAAAGGCTATATTAATATCGTAGGATTTTATTATACAAAAGATATTAGATAATTTACAAGGATGATCGAGATCGAGAGTATTTTTCTAAGAGAGGATAAAAGATTGAATTCTATATCTCAAAATCGATGCCTTGTTTAGGCTATTACAATGCCTATTTATAATACAAATTCTAAACTCTAATTCATTTACAATTCAAGTCCGCACAGTATCCTGATAATGATAACTTAAATGTTGGCTTCATGATTTCTTCCACGTAGCCTTCTTGATTTGATGGTTGCTTCCATCTTTATCAAAATTGTTGTGGTGGTTTCCACGTTTCTCTTGCATTAATGGTTGTTTCCATCATGCTTGCATCATCTTTGTCTTATTCATTTATGGGTGGTGATTTCCTTCTTTTTAAGCCACCTCCAAAATTGAATGCTCCTTTTTTAGATGTCATTGTTCCACGTAAGCACTTAATGCTTAGTAAGTTCGTATAACAAAAACACAATTTACCATTTCATTTGCATAATGTAAATAGCATAATTATAACACCAACTGAAACTATAAGCTTGGCATAATACCTATACAACATCACCAAATACACAAGTTAGTGCATTTATACATGGTTCAAATGAATTCATCCATAACAAGTAAGTTACACATTTGTTCATCTCATTTAGGTCACCATTTCCTTTTTATAAGTTCGTGATACATTCCATTTGAACACTTGCCATCTCATTTCCTTTTTATACCCATTGAACCATCTAGAATTTCATCGGATACTTGGGAAAGCTCACACGAAGTGTGCCTTTACATAACCTAACATTTCCTTTACATTATTGCTCACACGAGTTGTGAGTTAGAATGTAAGCTACACAATGTTGCTCACACGAGCTATGGAGTATCCACAAAAAATGCAGGACCTCATCCATCAGTAGGACATTTAGGACCAGCACTCAAAACATGAAATCCCTAATGACATGTCATCTGTATCCTATGAATACCTAAGGTTCAACCGGGACTCAGCATCCGTCAAATCATCATAACTTTGGTATGATTATATATCGATCCATTTACATTAATATAACATAAAAAACATTCAAATTAACAACATTAATTTAATAATCGTTCATACGAACTTACCTCGACAACTAGCGCGTAGAAGTTAAACGAGTTATTCTAAAGCTTTTGTTTTGCCTCGATCTAGGTCCGTATGTGGTCTATCTTGATCTAAATAGACAAATTTCAATCCATTTAATACCACTAGTATTCAATTTAGTCCACATTTCATTTTTATGCAAAATTAATAATTTGCCCCTAACATTTTAACTGTTAACAATTTAGTCCTTAATCTCATAAATTCAAATCTAAGTATTTTCATACCCTATTCAAGCTAACTAAACTTATATTAGGGACTTATATAAACCCATACAAACTATTATTTCATAAATTTACCATGAACTTTTACTATTTTTACAAACAAATCCCTAAATGCAAATTTCATCAAAAATCATTTTACAAAACTTGTTTATTTATCAACAAGGACTCGTAATCTACCATTAAACATCAAGAATCATTCAAAAACATTCATGGAATAACCTTCAATCTTTAACAGTTTTACAACTTGATCCCAATGCTAGCTAGATTAAGCTAAAACGACCTCAAAAACATATAAATCATTAAAAACAGGGTTGAAACTCATACCATGCAAGCAAGGGAGCTTAATCGAACCTTTAAACTTCAAAAATGGGGTTTCTTATCCCTAATTTCTATGGAGAACAAACTAAAAAGATGATACTATTTTCTTTTCTTTTATTTTAACCTTAATTACCTAATTACCATTTTAACCTTTAAAAACTTTAATAATTTCATCAAAACCATGTCCATAAACATCCACTATCACCTCAGTTGGTATAATTACCAACCAAGTCCTTTATTTTAAATTGTCATAACCATTTGATCCTTTTAACTAATAGAACTCTAATTTTACACTTTTTATGATTTACTCCTTTTCAATTAATTAATCATTCAAACATCAAAATTTCTTAACAAAATTTTAACACGGCCCTAATATAATCTCGTAAACATTAAAATTGTAACAGCCCGATTTAGACCCTAGTCGAAACAGTGGTTTCAAGACCACAAATCTAAGGTCAGAATAATATTTTTTATATTATTTTCTGTGTTTACATTATGTGATTTAGTCTGTGTGAAATATCTGCGTGAATATTTTATCGATTGTTTGTTTAATTTGCGAAAAGGACTTAATCGCATAAAGTGTAAAAGTTGTGTGATGATTGTTAAAGTATCTATGTGTTATGGTTTTTAAATGAGGAGGCCTTATGAGGCAATTGATCCACTATTTAGTAAGTGGGGTGGTTGATGGACAATTATGTCTATAGTTTAAATGATTTTATAAACATTTCATTAAGCGCAATGTAACGACCTGAATTTAGGCCTAGTAGAATTGGGCCCAATGGGCCTTAAGCGTAAGGAGTGTTTAAAATTTTTTAGAATAAGAGAATGGAATTATTTCAAGTTGGAATTATTAGGAAGGTAATTTTTGAAAGTTACGAGGGTTTCTAGGAAGTTTCGGGTTCAAGTTAGGCAATAAGAAAATTTTAGAGTTGAAGCACTTAAAGGGAAGAAGGCAAATGGCGCCTAGCATAAGGGAATGAGTGGGTAACTTGCTATCACAAGAGGAGCTAGTAGCAAGGTGGTGAGGCATCACATGAAGGGGCTTAAGGGCTGGAGTTCGAATCCCATCTATTGCAACCTTTGGGATTGAATTTTTTGTACTAATCAAGTGTTTATGGGAAGATTAGGCCAAGCTTTAAAGATAGTAATGAAGACTTTTTATTGAAGGAAAGAACACAAGGGAGAAGAGTAAGAAAGAGATCAAGGAGAAAATAAAGAAAGGAAGAAAGGAAAAAGGTAAGGGAGGGAACATTTTGGCTGATTTTGTAGAAGGTGTTTTGGAAAGAAAATTGGTCAACCATCATCTTTTGGTAAAGGGATACACGGTTTGGTAAGGGGGGAAAGAGAGCCAATATAGTTTTGTAAGTTTTAGGGCATGTAAAGTTTTCTTCATTGGAGCATTTTGAGTTTTCTCTTTTCCCAATTTCTTCCCTCACTTATCGAAGCTCTAAAGCCAAAATTGTGCACCTTTCTCCTTTGTTTTGCCAAATCTTTCAAGCCATTCTTTGCTGCTACTTATCATTCTCTTAGCCTTGGTTTCGAAAGTTGATTGGAACTCATTACAATAGCCAAAGTGCAAGGCTGGATTTTATAACAAACTTTTATAAATAATTTAACTCGGATTTTCTTTCAAATTATCAACGACATTTTCAAAAGTCACGGTTTTAAAGTTCACTACCTCAATTTTTGATTCATCAATCAACCTCTCAAAAATAGTTGTATTTTATCAAATATTTACATCCAAACTTGTTTTCTTAACCATAACCAAATAACACTTATTTCAGTACAAATCACAAGGACTTTATACGTTTCCCTCATGCGACATGTCAGATCTAGTCGTAACGCATGGGTCGGGTTTGGGGTGTTACATTTTATGGTATCAGAGTTTGATTGCAAAACTCGGCTGTGGGTTGGGTCCAAAAGCTGTTTAAAATTTTAATTTATAAAAGCATGTTCTAAAGGAAGTATGGCACCACGGGTATCCAGCACCAAGTCAAGTAAGTTTATGTTTTTATTTTAGAATTATTGTGGTATAACTGTAGAAATACTCTTGAACTTTTTAGATTTAGGAGCTGAAACTATAGAGATTGAGACTTTAGGATACGTTTTAAAAAATGACTCTACTTCTTATACTCTATAAAACATTCTTTAATAAACATAGAATAGTATACTAATTCATAAGACTCTTAATCAGATTAAATCGACTTAGTAAATATGAGCACTAGAGGACGTGGATGCGGTGGACATAGCTATGGTAGAGGCCGAGGTGCTAGAGCTAGATCTTTAGCACCGAGGCATGTACCTGAAAGGGAGTCGTCGGCATCACCAGTGGCTGAGACGGGGTCTCATGATGGAGCTAGGGCTGATGTGCTGACTCAGCTGGTTAAGGAGGTTTTAGATGAGGTTAGGGGAATCGGTGAGGCACTACGATAGGAGTGCGTAGACTGTAAGAAGAAAAAGGATCACGGTTCTTCAGAGTCACAATCTCGTTCTGTGAAGCGTGTTAAGGCACGTCCAAACTTTTTGGCTTGCAATTATTGTAGAAGGCATCATCCGGGTGAGTGCTGGAGGAGGTCTAAAGCATGTTTGAGATGCGAGTCTAAAGAGTATAAGGCTCAGGATTGTTCCATCACAGCAAGCCGGGTATGTTTTGGTTGAATGTAGAAAATTTTATGAATAAGTGATAAATACCTATTTGTTTATGTGGTTATACATTTGATAATGTGAAGAGTTTCCAAGATTAAGATAGAAAGCGTATTAGTGTTATTAAGATTAGAGTGCACAGCGAAAGTGTAGTGTGCTAGGTTAGGATGTGCGACTGTTCCTATAGTTGGAAATTTTGAGGACGAAATTTCTTTAAGGGGGTAGAATTGTAACGACGTGAATTTGGGCCTAGTAGAATTGGGCCCAATGGGCCTTGGGCGTAAGGAGTGTTTAAAATTTTTGAGAATAAGAGAACGACATTATTTCAAGTTGGAATTATTAGGAAGGCGATTTTGGAAAGTTACGGGGTTTCTAGGAAGTTCCGAGTTCAAATTAGGCTATAGGAAAATTTTAGTGTTGAAGCACTTAAAGGGGAGAAGGCAAATGGCATCTAGCATAAGGGAATGAGTGGGTAACTTGCTAGCACAAGAGGAGCTAGTAGTAAGGTGGTGAGGCATCACATGAAGGGGCTTAAGGGCTGGAGTTCGAATCCCATCTATTGCAACGTTTAGGATTTAATTTTTTGTACTAATCAAGTGTTTATGGGAAGTGTCAGCCAAGCTTTAAATATGGTAAGGAAGACTTTTTTATTGAAGGAAAGAACACAAGGGAGAAGAGTAAGAAGGAGATCAAGGAGAGAATAAGGAAAGGAAGAAAGGAAAAAAGAAACGGAGGGAACATGTTGGCCGATTTTGTGGAAGGTGTTTTGGAAAGAAAATTGGTCAACCATCATCTTTTGGTAAAGGGATACACGGTTTGGTAAGGGGGGAAAGAGAGCCAATATAGTTTTGTAAGTTTTGGGGCATGTAAAGTTTTCTTCTTTGGAGCATTTTGAGTTTTCTCTTTTCCCAATTTCTTCCCTTACTTGTCGAAACTTTAAAGCCAAAATTGTGCACCTTTCTCCTTTATTTTTTCGAAACTTTCGAGCCATTCTTTGTTGCTACTTATCATTCTCTTAGCCTTGGTTTCGGAAGTTGATTGGAACTCATTGCAATAGCCAAAGTGAAATGCTGGATTTTAGAACCTAGTAGGGAAGGATCACGATTGTGGGGGCAACGAAAAGTGGTTCTTTAAGAAGTCCAAATCAGGTGTGTAATCTCACACCTCCCTGAATGTTTGCATGAAATGTTTTGTGATTCGGTCGAAAGACCAAAAAGCCAGAAACTGGCATATGTGACCACTTGGGCGTGCGTATGTTCGTAGTGGTAACCATATTTTGCAATGAAACAGTTTTTGGTTAGCAGCAGTGATGTGATTTTTAAAAATCATGAAAAATAGGAGAAAGTGAATTAGAAAGTGAATAGATATAGAATTAAATCTTATTTTGTCTATTTTTATATGAAAGAAACAAAGTAGGAAGAGGAATTTTATATTCTGTGATATTTTAATTTTAGTGAGACCGGTTTTGAATGACTTTGTTTTTCCCTATTCTGTATTGGAAAAATCATTCAAAATTGTAAAAAGTGAATTATGAGTTATAATTTATATGTATAGATTCCTTAATGAGTCTATTTTTAATATAAATAAGTGGGAGCAACATATGAAAATTTTACAATGAGATATTTTAATTTAGGGTAAGAAAGGTCAGAACCATTGGTCAGTGAAATAGGGGAAACTTTAATGAATAAACTATACTAAATGGCTAAGTCAAAAATTTTGGAAAATTTTTAGTAAGAAGATATATGGGTCTAGTTTCAAGAAAAATTTACGGATCTAAATTTTGAGTTTCCTAACTCGAGTTATAGTCAATTTAGTTAATGTGACGCGGATGGACAGTTTCAATTTTTATGTCCCAATTAGTAATTAAGTTCGGGGTTGCGAAATTACCAAAATAACCTTGGAGGGTAAATTATTGAAATACCTTTGGGTTTTGAGATTACCGAATTACCCTCGATGGGTAAAATTAATGAATTACGAAATGCCCTATGGGCCGAATTATGAAAATGCCCCTATGGACCGATTTACCAAAATGCCCCTATGGGCCGAATTGCTAGAATGCTTTAGTGGGCGAATTACAAAGTGCTATAATGGGATGATTCACCAAAATGAATTCCTGGATTAATTATTTATGTTCATATATGTAAATATTATGTTTTATTATATGCTGCATGTTACATATTGCATGGGTTGGGAAAAATTGAATGAAGAGAAGTGTAGCCTGGTGGCATTGCTACAATTTGTTCATTAATGTGCTTATGACTCTGGTGGCTCAGCCACAAATATTATAAAAAGTAGTTTGACTGCAGAGTTTCTGATGGCTCAGCCACAAATATTATAAATGGCAACTTGCCTGCAAATTGGTATGAGCGGCGGGGTAGATTGACTTGATCCCTACAGGTGTGATTGGTGGTCGGGGTGTGATGGATGGATGGGTTGGGTTGCATACATTTCACATATATATACTTTTATGTAAATGGGCTTTGGCCCAAGATTATATTATATGGGCTCAGGCCCAAGATATTGCTTTACGGGTTCAGAGCCAATGGATGACGGTAAGGGGATTATGCACTGAGTTCTAGCAACTCACTCCTTTTCCTTAAAGCAAAAATAAAATATTCCAGAGGCCTTATTACAACTTGTTTTCTTAACCATAACCAAATGACACTTATTTTAGTACAAATCACAAGGACTTTATACGTTTTCCTCATGTGACATGTCAGATCCGGTCGTAACGCATGGGCCGGGTTTGGGGTGTTACAGGCAAAATTGGTGTTTGATAATTAAGTTATTTTATAATAAAACAAAACATTAGAATGGCCATTTCTATTAATCTTTTCACCAAAAATAAGATAAGGAACAAGGGTTTTTAAGCTTTTGAATGTTTGGCCATTGCTAATCTCAATCAAGGTATGTTTTGAGCTCGATTTTTGATAATTTCTACATTTTTGAAATCGTTGCTTTGTGCTCTTTAAAGCCCATGCTTCAATTTTGTGAATTGGCGAAGATTTTGAGACGTGTCATGGATGGACATGTGAGCTTTGTGTTGATAGTTGGTAAAATATGAAAGCTTAGTGTTGGATTAACATAGTTTGTATTTGGATTTTTGGTGAAATTGAGTAGTTTGGGCTAAATTGAGGAAAGTGTAAATTGAAGGACTAAAATTTCAAAGAAATGAAATGTGTGGGCTTGTATTAGCATGGGAAGAATTCAGCTAAGCATATATGATATGAAATTGTGTGTAATTGATGATTTTATGAAATAGGGACTAAAGTGTTGAAATGTGAAAATGTGAGGGCTATTTTGTAAAATGCCCAAAATATGTGTGTTTGGATTAAATTGAATGAATTGGTGATTGAATGAGTTAAATTTGAATGTGTATAGACCAAGAAAGCAGAGGTTTGGATCGAGATCAAGGCAAAGACAAAGCGTTTGATTAATCGACCGTTTTAGTATTTCGACGTCCGAGGTAAGTTCAGATATAATACTAGTTGTAAACTATATCTATGTGATGTGAATTGAATGAATATATATATATATATATATATATATAACTATGAGATTAGAAATGATATGTGCGGAATTGAATTAGAGGGCACTAAGTGTGCGAAATTAGAATCGAGACAAAGATGATTAGCACTGTGTGTGCGTAAAGATAGAAGCTTCAGCTTATCGAACTGGCACTGTGTGTACGATATCGATATAAGTTCGGTTTAACATATTGCCACTAAGTGTGCGGTGACGATTATGTTTAGGTTATGAAATTGGCACTATGTGTGCAAATAAATCAAAAGAATAGCAAAGGTTGAACGAGAGGTAATATCGAGCAATTGAGTAGCATGAATGGTGAGTAACTATGTGTTGATCAAGGTACGCTTGAACCCATGTGGTTGATGATAGCCTTAAAAGTTGAATGAATAGATACTTGAGCATATCATTGAGATTGATAATAAGCCTAATTGTGCATTTATCTATGTGATGGTTTAATTATGTATTGATATGGTATTATTGAGTAATATGTATGATATTACGAGCTTACTAAGCTTTTGAAAGCTTACTGTGTGATTTGTTTATCTGTTTTACAGTGTCAGCAAGGCTAGCTCGGATCCGAGGGATCGCCAACATCACTATCACACTATCGGCAATCTATTTTGGGTACTTTTGAAGGTGTGTATTTGAATATGGCATGTATAGGCTAGTTGTGTTGAAACGTGTTTTAGATGTGTAAATAGCCATGTGATGTGACTAGATAAATGTTGGTGATATGCATGAATGATTATGGTATATGAAGTATGTTTTAGTATGGCTTGATGGCAATGAAATGGTTTTGAGAATGGTAAACTTATTGATGGATTGATGCATTGTCATTTAGTGAAATTGTGGATGAATCATGCTTGGTTTTACATGTGAATTGGTTGAGCTATTTAGCATATAAGTTGACATGACTAGAAATGAGATTGGATGGAATGATTTGTTGATCATTTGACATGTATTTGTTTACCAATTGTGTGTTGAAATAGGCTTGCATATGCTTGTAGGTATGACCCAAGTGTGGGTGGCATTTTGGTCTTGCAAATGGCCTATTTTGCATACACGGCCAAGAGACATGGGCGTGTGTCTCTGCCATATGGCTTAAGGACCACTTCGAAGTGTGCTTAGGAAGGTTACACGGTTGTGGCACACGAGCTTGCCTGGTGACCATGTGACCAAGTCAGTAGCTAGCTTAATTTCATACGGCCATGGCATACGGCGTGTCTGGTGGCCGTGTGGATAAGTAAATATGTACACCCTATTTTGGCACGGCCTGGACACATGGCGTGTCTGGTAGTCGTGTGAGGCACACGGCCTGACCGCACGGGCGTGTGACCTTTGCAGTGTTGAAAAATGTTTAAATTTTTGAAAATTTTCGTAAGTGTTCGGTTTAGTCTCGACCTCTTTCTAACACGTGTTTGAGGTCTCGTAGACCTCAATAAGGGACTATATGATTATGTTGCTATATGTTTTAATGATGATTGACTATGTGTTGTAAAATGAAGGTGAAATGTTTTGATTGTTCGGTAATGCCTCTTAACCCTCTTTCAATGACTGATTTGGGTTAGAGGTGTTACATTTTATTGGTATTAGAGCTACGATTTAGTTGATTCTCGGTGTAACACCCCAAACTCGACCTAGACGTTATGGTCGAATCTAGCAAGTCACACCAAAAGTTTGTTTAAAAGCTATGCGTTTGTTGAAAACTTTGCATCCTTTTTGAAACTTCAAATTTCGTTGTTTGAAAAAAAACAAGATTTGCTTAAAGTGTACTCTTGTGAAGATGTGATTATTATTTTTGAAGAAATTTTGTTTCTTTCAGAAATCTGACTTAATGAAATGCGGAAACGTGATATTTTGAAAACAGTTGTTATGTTTTAGAAATCTGTGATTAATCGATTAACAATTTGTAACTAACAGAATTACCAAATAAAAGTTTAAAAGAAAAATCCAATGGCCTTATTACACAAATATTAACCCCCAAAACAATAACATAAAATAAATTAAAACCGAATTTACTAAGTTTCGTAATAGGCTTATTCGACTATGGCCACCCCGAGTCCTCCGCAGCTCCAAATCCTCCAACGCTGGGGATTACCTGCAAGGTTAAAAGAATGGGGGTTGAGTTACGAGAACTCAGTGTGTAATCCCCTATAATGGTCACTATCTGGGCCTAGGCCCATACGGTATCAGTCTGGGCCTAAGCCCTATTTGGTAACAAGCTGAGCCTAAGCCCCAAAATCATGGTAATGCAAACAAAAATGCAGCCCAACCCAATCCAACCATCACACCACCGTACCAACCAATCGCACCATGCGGGAATCAAGTCAACCCACCCCGCCAAATGCACCAATGTTGCAGTCAAGCTGCTAAACATGGTATATATGGCTGAGCCACTAAAATGATATGTGGCATAGCCACTAAAAAGGTATGTGGCCGAGCCACTTAAAACAGCACTTCCTCTAATCATCAAACCCAACCCATGCAACATAGTATGAATGCAGTGTACAACATTTATAAACATATATAAATAAAATCACATACACAATATATAACCACAGTCAAGGGTATAACAGTCATTTTTTCAGGGTATAATGATAATTTTCACCCATTTAGGGTATTTCAGTAATTTACCCGTTGAGGGTATATCAGTAATTTACCCACCAAGGGTATTTCGGTAATTTACCCATTAAGGGTATTTCGATAATTTACCCACTAAGGGTATTTCGATAATTTACCCTCTAGGGGTAATTCGATAATTCTACTCATAACTAATCCATGTATGCAGTGCATCTCAAACATAATCAATCATACAATTAACAAATACAACACTAGTACTACCACGAGGGTACAACGGTCATTTAATCGGTTAGGGGTAAAATGGTCATTTTTCCCTATAAAGGCATCTTGGTAATTTTACTCGTCGAGGGTATTTCAGTAACTTTACAATCCAGGGGTATTTTAGTAATTTTGCAAATCAAGGGTATTTCAGTAATTTTGCAATTCGGGGGTATTTCGATAATTTCACGATCTGGGGTACTTCAATAATTTTGTAAACCAGGGTACTTCGATAATTTTTGTAAACCAAGGGTATTTCAGTAATTTTGTAAACCAAGGGTATTTTAGTAATTTTTGTGAACTAAGGTATTTTAAAAGAGATAACGATGCAAATGGGCCTAGAGCCCATTCTCTGCCCAAATGGACCCACACGTTCGTGTAGCCCATTTAGCCCAAATCTAGCCACAGATATGAGATTCACATGGACCAGTTCACTATCTACTACACAATCATACAATTTGTTCATATGGTCCTACGGGCCCAT
Source organism: Gossypium rotundifolium (assembly GCA_025506655.1). Lineage (NCBI taxonomy): Eukaryota > Viridiplantae > Streptophyta > Magnoliopsida > Malvales > Malvaceae > Gossypium > Gossypium rotundifolium. Next base: position 118,963,600 of record CP106731.1, on the reverse strand, counting down.
TGGGTCCACTTAGCCCCTTTCGGCCCGTCGTGGCCCAAATAGCCTGAACCACAAGAACACTCATGATGGCCTCAAATATCGCGTCGAAGTCCCCACACGTGCACTAGCACGCTCGTGTGGCTACCATTGCCGTGTGACCAGCATTTCAGCATTTGCCGCTCTACAGCTAGAATAGTGCGAAATACACACCTGATAGGAATCTAGAGTTGATTCGCACTCCGAATAGTCCTATACCCAAACGCCAACGTCGGTATGCTTACTCTCCTCATAGATTTCTCTATTTAAAGCCAGCTTCTCACCTTCCTTCTTCCTAGCTTCCCAATGTGGGATCCCTCCTTCAACAGAGTTTAAATCCAACACAAACTCTGGCCGTCCCAACTTAGCAAAATAAATATCCCTTTTTGCTTGCGATGGGATTCGAACACAAGCTCCCCTGTAACTTAATTCACGCCGCTAGCCACTAGGCCACAAGCTCCTCTTATATCTAAAATCATGCGCAACTAAATATAAGTTTATGGGCCAAAGTCTAAGTTCACTTAAAAATAAATCAAAATGAAATGCAAGCGCCAAGACTTAAACCTTGGACCCCTTGCTTCATTGTGTGGCGTCATTCCCTTGTCTCCCATGTGGCGCCATTTGCCACTAGACCACAACCCCTTTTGTGTCATTTTTCTCCAGATTTTATTCTTAAAGCCTACTTACTAACTCCTAGGGTTTTATTCACCTAAACCAAAATTTTCCTAAAGCCCAAGTTTGATCCCGAGACTTCATAGAAGCCCCCTAACCTTCCAAAATCACTCACCTAATAGGTCCAACTTGCATTAGGGTCGTTCTCTTGTTCTCAAAAATTTTAAATGCTCCTACGCCCAAGGCCCAATGGGCCTAATTCTACTAGGCCCAAATTTGGGCCGTTACACTCGGACTAACGTAGCGTGTGTGAGTCTAGCTATACATGCCATATATATAAATTGCGATAGTGTGATGAATCCTGACAGTTGAAAATGTGTTTTCATATAGTAATGGATCCTGATCGAGCAATTCCTGATGATGTTGAGAATAACGCGCCTGCTCCCACTCAAGGGACAGCACCGGCCACATCTAGGTTGAATAATAGTAGTGAGGGAAGAGAAGCTAAGCAAGCCTTCTTCCAAATGATGAGTGAGTGGTTTTCAGAGTTAGTTCGAACGAATCCGGCTGCTCCACAACCTCCAACCCCACAAGTAATTGTTGTGCCACAAGTGATAGATCCGATTTGATTGAATAAACCTCCTGTGGATAAGATTCGTAAGTACGGAGCCGAAGAGTTTAAGGCCACAGCTGATGATGATGCTGACCGAGCTGAGTTTTGGCTCGAGAATACAATTCAGGTATTCGATGAGATGTCGTTGACCCCTGATGAATGTATCAAGTGTACAGTTTCTTTATTGAGAGATACGGCTTATAACTGGTGGAAAACTTTGATTTCTATGGTATCGAGAGAGAGAATCACCTAGGATTTCTTTCAAGTTGAATTTAGAAATAAGTATATCAGTGAACGATTCATTGATTAGAAACGTAAAGAATTCCTTGAGTTGAAATGAGGTCGCATGTCTGTTGCTGATTACGAGTGGGAATTTGTGAGATTGAGCCTGTATGCACAAGAATGTGTCTCGACCGAAGCTACTATGTGTAAACGCTTTATAGAAGGGTTGAATGAAGATATTAAGCTTTTGGTTGGAATACTTGACATAAATGAATTTGTTGTGTTTCCTATGTTTTATAGATTATCAGAAGCTCGTTGGAGATCTATCACACTATCCAACATATATATCGGTAGTTTTTGAATGTTTGGCCAAGGTTGTAATGTCATGTATAGGTGGACTTATAATGGTGTTTAGTTGATGCTTTGGCATATAAGTTGTGTAAGTTAACTTGTTGGTACATTTGATGCTTTATTAGATTGTGACATTGTGGCTATATTATGTTGCATGTTTTGAATGGCTCAAATGGTATGTATTGAATTGGTAAGATCATGGTCAAGTTATGGCATGTTTTGGAAGGTATTGAACTAGATATTGATGTTTGAAATTTGGTAAGTTGACATGTTTAGGTAAATTTTTTTTATGATTGTTTTTGAAGTGTGTTTGAATAACATACTGGCTAGTTGAATTAGGGTCTTGCAATGGCATATACACATGTATGTTTAGGTATGGTTTGATGCTTTTTAACTGTGCACAAATGGTTTAAATGATTATGCATGAAATGGTGTTTGGAATGTCTTGTTTTAGGTGAATTTTAGGTCCACACGACCTGAGACATAGGCGTGTGACTCAGCCGTGTGTGACACACAGCCTGGAGACACGACAGTGTGTCTCCTGAAGGTTCCTTTGTATGCAGTCAGTGAGTTACACAGCCTAACACACGGCCTAGCACACGGGCGTGTAGGGCTATTTCGAGAGTTACACGGCCTGGTACACGGGCGTGTGACACAGCCGTGTGACCCTACTCAGAGAGTTACACGGGTGAGGACATGGGCTGGGACATGGCTGTGTGTCCCTAGTTCGAAAGGTTACATGGCCTGAGACACGGGCATGTGTCTCAACCGTGTGAGGCACATGGCCTGGCCAAAAAACGGTGTGACCCCTGTATTCTAAAATTTGTAACTTTTTCCTAAACTTTCCAAATGATTTCAAATTGGTCTTGTATCGTTTCTAAGGTATTTTTAGGCCTTTGAGGGCTCGATTTAGGGACAATATGTATGCATATGATTGGTTTATGAGTTGTTTATATTATTGAATGAAGTTAAGTTTAAATGTTTTTTATTGTATGGTAATGCTCCGTAACCCTAATCTGATGAATAATACGGGTTAGGGGTGTTACATTAACCTTAACAAATTCAAGTACTATGACTCAAAAACAAAAGCTACTGAAAAAGAGTCTGGATAGTGTGAGCGTAGAAGATGATCTGTCTGACCCCTTCCACAAAACGTTAACTACAAAAAAACAAAACCAAACATGTAAGCTTATGAAGCTTAGTAAGTTCATAGTTAAATTCAATTGAACTTAACTTATAACTTATCACTAATTAAAGTTAAATCATTATAACCTTAACAACCATTTCCAAAGTCACATATCATTAGTATAAAACATTCAATCATATATTTCAATATACACATTTTCTCAAATCAGAGCAATCTATGTTTTCATACATATACTTATATACACAAACATATCGTTATACATAAGTCCAACTCAAAGAGTAATTTAACATTTAAATGTAAGGTTTCATGGCCCGTTGAACCATAGCAAATTGACTCAGATAGTCAGGTTTTCCCCAAAACACGCCAAAGAACATCAAAATGCTAAAAGAGGCACCATAGTGCAAATATAGAGGCACCAAAATGCAAATAGAGGCACCGAAGTGCAATCATGTACAAGCACGCGTACTAACCTTATTGATATGTCAATCGTATCCTAATCATTTACTACATTCAACTAGGCAATTTAACCGAATTCACAAAACTAATCACTTAGATGCACTTCTGTATTTCTATACACATTTCCTATTTTTATTTTAAGATTTCATAGTTCATAATCACAACTATTTCTCAAGTAAATTCACACTAAACTTATATTAGTTTTTCACAAATACACAACTAACATTTAAATGTCAAATATATACAACAATTCAACCTAATTAATTCAAACCACATCAATTAATATATATACATATACAAATTCATTCATTTATACTATGAACTTACTAAAATACGATAGCTATCCACACACGACGACGACTACTCAACGACTTTTCTTTTTCCACGCTTATCAATCGATTGTTCTGTTTATTGATCTAACTATAATATTTTTATTTCGCTTAACCAATTCAATATCACAATGTAATTAAATTTACATTTTAGCCCCTTCAATAACATTTTATACTTTTACCCTAAACTTTTACATTTTATATAATTAGTCCTTAAATCCAAAATTCCAAAATTACCAAAATCTCATAGATTCCCAAGCTAGCCGAATTTCTTTCTAAACTAGTACAACCCATAATTTTTCAAAATTCATAAGAATTCCATGTTAATTTTAATATTTTATCAACTTAGTCCTTTAACTAAAAAACTAACAAAAATTCCTTTACAAAATAATCCTAAACCACAACTAAGATTACAAATTCATCATTTAACTTCAAAAATACCTAAAATTCATCAATGGTAAATTCCAAAACCTTTAATAATTTTACAAAATAGTCATCGGGTTAACTAAATTAAGCTACAACGATCAAGAAAAAATAAAATTTACAAGAAACAGATAAAAAATTCACTTACAAGCAATGGATACTTGATGACCGAAGCTTAAGCTTAAAAAAATGGTGTTCTTCCTCTTTCAATTTCGGTAGCCAAGCCTTTTAGAAGATGATGATGTTTTCTTATTTTTATTTTACTTATGTTCAATTACTTAATTTGTAACACCCCTTACCCATATTCGATACTGGAACCGGGTATGAGGCATTACCATACTTAACTTGCTCAAACATACATCATCGAGACATACCATTTCATTTCAACTTAAAACTTCTCATTCGAGATCATAACGTCCCTATTATAGGTCCACGAGACCCTAAACATGCATACGGAATGGTTCGAGACAAAACCAGAAACTTTTGAACACTTAGAAAATTTTTGCTTAAAACAAGGCAATACGCCTGTGTGGTTCAGGACACGCCCGTGTGGGCAGGCTGTGTGGTCACACACGCCCTTGTCCCTAGTCTGTGTGGATTTTTTTTTCATTTCGAACCTATAAGGGTTTTCACACGGCTGGACACACGCCCATGTCCATGGCCCGCGTCCCTCACACGGCCTAGACACGTCTGTGTCTTAGCCCGTGTACAAAAACCTTGACATTCTGTTTCTGACGTCATCAACCTATTAAAGTCACACGGCCAACGCACACTCCCGTGTCTTTATAAATTCCTAAATTCATGTGTAGACTTCACACGGCCTGGGCACATGCCCATGGGCCTAACCGTGTGTCACACACGGCCTAGACACATGCCCGTGTGCCTACCTATGTGGACTATCTACCAAACCAATTGCCACCCTAAAAGTAACCACACTTATACTATTTCAATGCAACACACACAACGTGACAATAAGGCACCTTTAGTATCTAAAAAAAAACAACCACACCTTATTATCAACCGACTTCATCATGCATATACTTTATTCATAACTCATTCAATTGCACAATTTGTATTTCATGAATTTTATCATCATTGATTATATGAAAACTTAACAAGTATTGGCCAATTCCAATGGTTGTTTACAAAATGAATGAGTAGCATTAATAGCCAACACATTGGCTAACAAATATGACATATCACAAAATAACCAAGTTCCTATACATGCCATACCCAAAATTTATGAACTTTACTATACCAAAAGAGTAGTTGATAGTGTGAATCGAACTCCGACTTCCTTCTATCCTGGAGCTAGCTTGGTGATACTACAAGGAATAGGGAAAAGAGAGGGGTAAGCATAAAGCTTAGTAAGTTTGCATGAAACAAATAGCAACATAAAAGTTCATGATAACATCCATTCATCACACTAAATAATACACAAGTTCTCAAGCACATCAACATAACTTACTCATGCTTACTCTTACCAAATCACATATCACATTTTGCATTCATTACTCGTAAGTTACTCATGGGTACCTGTATCACTTCATCACATAACTTTAGCATTTTATTCTCTTGAACATAGACTTAACTCTTGGCTATCTTTAACATAAACTTAGTTCTTTACCCATTGAACTACTTGGAATATCGAAGGATACTTAATCTCATCTTGCATGTAACACAATGCCAATGTCATATCCCAGATATGGTCTTACATGGGATCACATCTCGATGCCGATGCCATATCCAGATATGGTCTTATACGAGATCGTATATCGATGTCGATGCCATGTCCCAGACATGGTCTTACATGAGATATCCCTTCGGTGCCGAGGCCATGTCCCAAACATGGTCTTATACGGGACCTTCTTTGTCTCATGTTGTGAAAACGGTATCCTTGCTATTCCTAATGTTCAACTAGGACTTCAACTTTACATAATTTCATTATACTTTCATCGAGGAATCATCAACTGATTTCATAAAAATAATATACATTCTTCATAATATTGAGCAATTAAAAACATAACAGCATTATGTAGTTTTAATTTCACACAAACTTACCTCGATACCAAAATATGTATAATTGTTCGATTTAGTCCACAATTTTGTCTTTTCCTCGGTTTGATCTGGACTTCATGTTTCTTGATCTACAAAAAAAATTTCACTTATTTAATGATCACATTGATTAAAATAAATCATGAATCATACTTTGGTAAAAATTATGATTTTGCCCCTAATCTTTTACAAAATTATGATTTTGCCCCTAGGCTCGTAAATCGATTCTAATCAAATTTTCTCCTTTAACAAGCCTAGCTGAACATTTATTACTCTTATAGAAACTCAAAATACCAATTATTTCACACATTTTCCACTTATTTACAACCTTTACAAAAAAAGTCCTTTTAAGGGTTTTCATGGAAACCCTTTTCACAAAAGTTGTTTATTTAAAAACTAAGATTCATTTTCTTCCATAAAAATTTAGCAAACAACATAAATGCTCACATGGAAAAACCCTAGACTCTTAACAATTTTGCAAAATAGTCCCCTCATTAGCTAGATCATGCTACAAGAGTCCCAAAAAGTACAAAAATTACCAAGAAAGACCACCAAAATCACTTACTTTCAAGGGTGAGAAGTTGCTGAAAATTTTAGGCTTCCAAAACCCCTCCTTGGCTGATATTTTCGGTGGAAGACAATGAATGAAAAAGGTGATATCATATTTTTTTTATTTTATTTATTTCCTTCAATTTAGTCACCTAATTCACCTACTTTGACCAATTTTGACATTTCTTGTCCCCTCTGGCCGGCCAACCCTTTGCTAAGGGTCTAATTGCACATTTAGGACCTCTAATTTAATATTCTATAGCTATTAGACACCTTTAGCTTGTATAACAACATTTCACACTTTATGCGATTTAGTCCTTTTGGCAATTAAGCATGCAATCGCTAAAATTAATGCACCAAAATTTTCATACATTCATATAATCATGCCATAACACATAAAATAGTATTAAAACTAATTTCTCCAACCTCGGATTAGTGGTTCTGAAACCACTATTCTAACTAGCCCCAAAATCGAGCTGTTATAATTCTCCCCCTTAGGGTTACCGGTAAAAAGGTTGGGATATTGGTTTCTCATAGCCTCCTCGGGCTCCTATGTAGCCTCTTCTACCCCATGTCTTTGCCATAGTACTTTCACAAGAGCTATACTTTTGTTTCTCAACTGTTTGACTTCTTATGCCAAAATCTTAACCGGCTCTTCACCATAAATCATGTCCGGTTGAATTTCTACCTCGATGGTACAATCACATGCGAAGGGTCTGATCGGTAGCAACTTAACATAGACACATGGAAAACATCATGAATATTTTCCAACTCAGATGGCAAAGCCAAATGATAAGCTATCGGCCCTATCCTCTCGGTAATCTCATACGGCCCGATAAAGTGTGGACTCAATTTGCCTTTCCCGCTAAATCTGAAAACTTTCTTCCATTGTGACACTTTTAAAATACCTTATCACCAACTTGAAAATCAATCTCTCTCTGTTTCAAATCTGCATAGGACTTTTGTCTATTCGAAGTAGCTTTTAAATAATCATGTATCACTTTTACTTTCTCTTTGATTTCTCTGACCAGATCGACCCCGTGAATCTGATTTTTTCTAAGTTTCGTCCAATATAAATGCGTTCAGCACTTACGCCCATACAATTCCTCATAAGGCACCATTTTTAAGCTTGACTAAACTATTATTGTAGGCAAATTCTGCTAATGGTAAGTACTTTTCCCAACTACTTTGAAACTCCAAAACACAACATCAGAGCATGTCTTCAAGAATCTGGATTACTTTTTTCGACTGACTGTCAGTCTACGGATGGAAGCTGTACTAAAACTCAACTTTGTGCCCAAAGGTTCTTGCAACTTTTTCCAAAATCATGATGTAAATCTCGGATCTCTATCTGAAATAATCGACAACAGTACTCCGTGTAATCTCACAATTCCTGACATATACAAATCTGCCAACTTATCAAGTGGATAGTCAACGCGTATCAGTATAAAATGGGTTGAATTTGTGAGTCTATCAACTACAACCCATACAGCATCTTTCTGTTTTGGTGACAAGGGTAAACTAGTCACAAAATCCATAGTAATCCGATCCCATTTCCACTCGAGAACCATAATAGGCTAAATTAAACCCGAAGGTACTTGGTGTTCAGCCTTCACTTGCTGACAAATCAAGCATCTCGATATCTTTCTTCATGCTCGGCCACCAATACCATTTCTTCAAATCATTATACATTTTTGTGATGCCTGGATTTACAGATAAACATACACTATGTGCTTCATCTAAAATTTTCCGAATAAGTTCATCATCTCTTGGTACACAGACCTTGTCTCGGAATGTTAAACACCCATCGAAATTAATCTGAAAGTCTGACTCAACACCCGACTCACATTAAACTCTTTTAGCTTGCAAATCGGTGACACCTTTCTAGGCCTCACAAATCTCTTAGATAAATGTCGGTCTAGCCCTCAACTTAGCTAGAATATAACCATCATCTGACAAAGCCATCTGTGTATTCATGGCTTTCAATGTAAGCAAGGATTTTCTACTCAAGGCATCGGCGACCACATTAGCCTTTCTCAGATGGTAGTCAATCACTAACTCGTAATCCTTTATCAACTCTAACCATCTCCGTTGTCTTAGGTTCAACTCCTTTTGAGTTATCAAGTACTTTAGGCTTTTATGATCAATGAATATCCAACATTTTTCACCATACAAATAGTGTCTCCATATCTTTAGTGCAAATACAATAGCTGCTAACTCTAAATCATGGATCGGGTAATTCTTCTCGTGCGGCTGTAACTGTCTAGAGGCATAAGCTATCACTTTGCCTTTTTGCATGAGTACACAACCAAATCCATTCAAGGATGCATCACTAAAGACCACAAATTCTTTTACTGGTTTGGGTTGTACTAGAACTGGAGCCTCGATCAATAATGCCTTCAATTTCTCAAAACTCTTTTGGCACTTTTCTATCCATTCAAACTTCACATCCTATTGTAACAACCTCGTCATTGGAGTAGCTATCATAAAAAATCCCTTGACAAACCATCTGTAATAACTAGCCAGACCCAGAAAACTTCTAATCTCGGATACGTTCCTTGGCGGTTTCCAATCAACAATTGCTGAGATCTTACTCGGGTTAACTCTAATTCCATTTCCCGAGATAATATGCCCCCAAAATCTAACTTTTTTAAGCCAAAATTCACTTTTACTAAACATGGCATATAACTGATTTTCTTGTAAAATTTGCAAAACCGTCCTCAAGTGCTCAATGTGCTCATTCTCATCGCGAGAGTAAATTAGTATATCATCAATAAGAACCACAACAAATTTATCCAAATATGACCGAAAGATGCGATTCATCAAATCCATAAACACAATAAGGGTATTTGTTAAACCAAAAGGCATGACTAAAAATCCGTAGTGACCATACCTTGTCCAAAATGCTATTTTCAGCACATCCGAGTCTTTGACCCTCAACTGGTAATAACTAGACCTCAAGTCTATCTTGGAAAACACAGTAGCTCCCTTCAATTGGTCAAACAAATCATCGATCCTTGGCAACGGGTATTTGTTCTTCATGGTTACCTTATTAAGCTGCAGATAATCTATACATAACCTCATGGAACCATCTTTCTTTTTCACAAATAATATGGAAGCACCCCACGGAGAATAACTCGGTCTTACAAAGCCTTTGTCCGTCAACTCTTGAAGCTATGCCTTTAGTTCTTTAACTAGGTTGGAGCCATTCTGCACAGAGGAATCGATATAGGCGTAGTACCAGGGCCTAACTTAATGCCAAATTCAATCTCTCTAACCGGAGGCAACCCTGGCAATTCTTCTGGAAAAACATCTAGATACTCGCATACTATGGGCACCGATTCAATTCTTAACTCAATCTCTTTGGCATTCATCACAAAGGCAAGATAAGATTCATATCCTCTTCTTACATATTTTTGAGCAGACATATGAGAAATCACTACAAGCAATCTGTCTTAATCATCTGATGCAACACAAAGAATATCCTCATTTTCACTTTTTAACTCAATAAATTTCCTTCCACAATTTACTATCACATCATGAGTAGCTAACCAATCCATACCAAGAATTACGTCGAATTCATCAAATGGAAATAGCATGAGATTTGCCAGAAAATAATGACCTTTAATCATTAAAGGGAAACTTTTGCATACTTTATCAACTAACACACATTTTCCTAGGGGGTTTGACACATGTATTACAAATTCTGTAGACTCTACAGGTATGTTCAAGCTAGAGACTAATTTCATGCAAATATACGAGTGGGTAGATCCTAGATCAATTAAAGCAACAACATAAGTGTCATAGAGAGAAAATGTACCCAAAATTACATCAGGGGATAACGCCTCTTCACGAGCGTAAATGGCATAGGTCCTTGCAGGCGCTCTACCCTCAGATCTTGCAGTCTTCTCTTAGATGTATTCTTACTACTTGTTCCATTTCCCGAGTTTCTTTGTGGCCTCCTTCGAGCAGTACTTCCCAGTCTTGCACTCTGAGATTTCTCTTTCTCAACCACCTCGAGGCAATCTCTAATAAAATGGTCTGGGAATCCACACTTAAAATAAGCTCTCTCATTTGCTCGGCACTCACCGAGGTGGCACCTATCACACTGTGGACATTCCAGCCTACTTGGTCGAGCGTTACCAACACTAGCAACTGAAGTGGTCTGAGCTTTAGACCCCAAGTACTGTTTACCCTTACTTCTATTTGAAAACCCAGCCAAAGTGGCTGATCGAGTAGTGAAATCTCTTGACTTCTTGGATGAGGATTGGAATGACTTACTCAGTTGTCTCTTCCTTGAGTCACGGGACTCAATTTTAGCTTTTCTTTTCTCTTTGGCCAACTCTTGACCTTACAAACTCTATCTACTAACACAACAAATTCTTTTAGTTCTAGGACACCAACATACAATCGGATATCCTCATTTAATCTGTCCTCAAACCTTTTACACATAATAGCTTCAGTGGATACACACTCTCGAATGTATTTACTGAGCCTTACGAACTCACGTTCATACTCAGTTATTGTCATTCGACCTTGTTTTAACTCGAGGAATTCCTTTCTCTTGATCAATAAATCTTTGGCTAGTGTTCTTCTTTCGAAACTCTTCTTGGAAAAACTCCCACTTAACCTTCTCCCTTGGTACGACCAACACAACGGTGTTCCACCATTGATAAGCCAAATCTCTCAAGAGAGATACCATACATTTTATGCACTCCTCAGGCGTACAGACAACTCATCAAATACCCCGATGGTATTTTCAAGCCAAAATTCTGCTCTTTCTGAATCATCATTTTTGTTAGCTCGAAATTCCTCAGCTGCTTGTTTCTGGATTCTATCAACAGGGGGCTTTTCCCTTCTTACTACCTCTACCACTTAGGGAGCTACAGGGGTAGACTGAGGAATAGGTGGGGGTGGAGGGGGTTGTGCGTTCGGGTTCGTTCGAACAAACTCGTATACCATGCATTCATCATATGGAGGAAGGCTTCCTAGCCTCTTCTCTTCCTTTCTGACTTACAATCATTGGTCTATTTTTATTTTCATTTTCATTTTCAATTAGCACCGTCCCTTGGGCAGGGGCCGGTGCGTTACTTTCTACATCGTCCGCCACAGCTCTGTCGGATCTATTTACTATATGAAAACATAATTTAAATCGTCAGTAGTCATCACACTATCATTATATAAATACTCATATGTATGGCATGTATAGCTAGACTCATGCATACGCTATGTTAGTCCGAGAATCGACTAAATCGTAGCTCTAATACCACTAAATGTAATACCCTTTATGTAATGAATCGAATCGACCCTAATCGAATAAAGGGTTTCGGACCACGAATCCGAACTCGAGAAATATTTAAATATTATATTTAGTGCTTATTATATATGAATTTATGTGTGTGAAAGTTTTGTAGAAAAATTTTTCGCTTGAGTATCGAATTAGACAAAAGGACTTAATCACAGAAATGTAAAAGTGGCATACTAGAGTGTAAAGTGCCTATTTGAGCATGGTTTAATATGAAGCATTAAATGGGTAAATAACCCATTTTTAAAGTTAGTGGGTGGCTTTTGACAAAAATATCCATAGTATATATATTGGTTTTATTTTATATTAAAGGTTATATAAGTAAATTAATAAATTTCTTTATTATATGTTATAATAACATAAAATAAAGCCATGATATCATCCATTCTCTTAAGGCCGAAAGTTGAGAAAGATAAAAAGGGGTTTTTGTTCTTCAAATTTCGGCAATTTGAGGCTTGATTTCAAGGTTAGTTCGATTTCGATTTTTAGTAATTTTTTCATTTTTGAGATCGTTGCTTCGAACCGTAGCCGACCCATGTTGTAATTTTTGAATCTAAGTATGCTTGATGTTCGCCATTGTTGTGTTCATGTGGTTTTGTTATTTGATGATTTTAGATAATAGTTAGGTTAAAAATTAGTATATTATGTGTTGGAAGTTTTGATGAAATTGAGTTTTTAGGGCTAAATTATAAAATAAATTTTAGAGGGCCTATTTACAAAATAAATGAAATGTGAGGACTTGTAAGGTCCCTAGGAACATTCGCCCTTGCATAGATTTGGCTAATTTGGTGTATTTTGTGTGTTATGCAAATAGGCTAAATTGTAAAGTTGTGAAATGTTGGGGTAAAATAGTAATTTACCCATTTATGTGCTTAGGGACTAAATTGAGATGAATTGTGCTTGAATAAGCTAAATTTAATGTGTTTTAGATCAAGAGCAAGGAAAAAGAGTTAGATCGGGGAAAGACAAAGGTTCTCGAATAGCCGATTCGCACTACTTATCGACAACCGAGGTAAGTCCTATAGCTAAGTTATATTAAAGAACCAATTATGAATGTATCAAATATTAGAAATGGATAAATTTTAGTATTTGTTATTGTTATGGCTTAATGCATAAAGGAACACACGGATTGATGATCAAAGTTTGTTATATGATGTGAATAAATGTTTCTATGTTAATTGTTAGAGTGTATAAAGATATGATGATTTTATTGATTTAATGTGAGTGTGTTCAATGGAATTAGATTTATACATATTTATATAAAATAGTATACAAGGTATCTTGAATGTTTGTTTGTATTGATAAGTTTCGGCTTTTACGCCTAGTAGGCTTCGTCTTTGATATATTCGCTTAGTGCCTAGCGTGCTTCGTCTTTGATATATTTGGGCTTAGTGCCTATGAGCTTCGTGTCGGTGATATATTCGGGCTTAGTGCCTAGCAGCGTTATGCCGGTGATATACTATAAGAGGAAGTACTGAACATCAAACAAGGTGAAATGTTTATATAGGGTTATGTGGTAAAGGTTCAGGTAAGAACTAACCTACCATTTTAGTAAGAAATGAAGTGAACAAAAGAATTCTTAATGTATAATTAAAGATCATGATGTGTGTGATAAAAGTGCTTGTTCTTGTGTATAAATGGAAATAGTAGACCGATGCCTAGATTGGTTTTCGATGCTATTGAAATGATATTTAAGTAAAGAGTATTACTATTATTCAATGATCTATATTTATGTGATGAAATAATTATGTGTTATGCTATATGCTCATTATATTTATGTATGCTTGGGACTTACTAAGCTAGTAAGCTTCTTGTGTGTTTATCTTTGTTATCTTTGTTTTATAGATTTTGATTGAACTACGGGCTCGAAGGATCATCCGTGAAGTCAACCACACTATCGACTTTCTTTTGGTATTGAAAACTTAGTTTGTTATTTAAAAGGGCATGTATAGGCTAGATTAAATCATTATAACTAATGTTTTGTAATAGTGTAAATATGCTAGCTATGTGAAAATGGCTATCTAGTTTGAATAACTCATTTCGTGTTTTGATGATATTGGTTGCTCATGCCATGAACTATTATTTATGCTTGATAATGGTTTAAATATGTGTGAGAGTGGCATTATTGTTTATGCATGTTAGATTATGATAAGAAAGACTTATGAATTGGTTCATGTTAATGAGCTTAATATTTGGTATAATCATTGATAGTGTTTGGACTAAGATTCAGCTATGAGAAATGGTAAATGATAGTTATGGTTTAAGTATGTTTGGTTAGATTTATTGGATAGTTAAAAGTGCCAAGTTGATGTTAATAATAATATGGGATGCGCACATGTGTTGTAACACCCCAAACCTGGTCAATACACCACGACCGAATCTGGTATGCTACAGGGAAAAAGGTTTTGGGTGGTTTAGGTTGAAGTCTAGCAGTTTGGTGAAAACGCTTAGCGAAATTTTGTATTTGAGGAAAAATTCAATAAGGTTTTGATTAAAAATCTGATGATGTATTTGAAAACCCAGAAAGTTTTGAAAATGAATCCGATGTATAGGTAAAACTAGTTTATTTCGTTTTGAAGCTTAAGTTATTTCCTATTGTTACTAAAACATTTTGACTTAGTAGCAGATCATGTTTAAGTTAGAAAAACAAGTTGAGTTCACTTTATCCCAAGTTATAGTATGATACCCGATGGTATAGTTGAAAACATCGTTTTTGAAATTTTGAAAATGTTGTCTTTCCAAGTTTTAGCACATTTCACTTAATTAGTTTGTTAAAGGATATTGGAAATCTACTTAAACATGACATATCAAAACATAATTTAAGAGGCCATTTACAAACCCAAATATAACAAAACAGAATAAATCACTAGTGTACCAAATTTTATAAAAGAAGTCCGAGCAAATATTTATTTCAAGATGGCATGAGCACCTCGAGTCCATCCCGGCTCCATGTCCGCGTCTAAGTGTCACCGAAAAGTCAAAGGAGAGAGTGAGTCGCAAGACTCGGTGCATAAATCCTCTCCTAATAACATGCCAACACATATATCATAATGAGAATAATGCAAATCATGCACCTGCTCCTAACCAACCATATCGCTTTTCTACCCCGTGTGGTACCAAACCACCGGTGGTGCTAAACCACCGTGACCCAAAGTCACGATATCCATCTTGTGGTACCAAACCACCGTGACCAAGTCACAAATAATCCAATGATGGGGCCAACCCATCATGTGATACCAAATCACTAGCGACGATCCTATATCTCATAAGTGGGGCCAACCCACGGTGGTGTCAAACCACGAGGGACAAGTCGCAATGAGGTGCCAAACCTCCGTGTCCCAAACACACAATGTGATACTAAATCACCGTGACCGTAGTCACAAATCTGATGATGGGGCCAACCCATCGTGTGATACCAAATCATGGCGCCAATCCCGCTTAATCAACTGGGGCCAACCCATCGTGGTACTAAGCCACCGGGACGAGACGCCGAGGTGCCAAACCTCCGTGACCCAAAGTCACAAAATACGTGGTACCAAACCACCGGAGGTGCCAAACCTCCGTGTCCCAAAGACAAGTGTCCCAAAGACACGGATATCAAATTTCCCCTCCTCTCATATCACCCAATCACATATCATACTAGATGCAAAATCGCAATCATACTATCATGCTCACATGCTTAATATGGCATCTCAATGAACATGCACCCATAATCATAATATCATATATCATCACATAGCTCATATCGAACGGACTTACCCGAATCCGTATCCATACCTCAATGGGTACCAAATCACCAATCACACTGCTTCATTTACACAACAAAGTTATTACATTACTAAGTTAAGATAGTGTGTTGGTTTACACACCTGAATTAGCGGAGGTTTTAATACTAAGAGCCGGTCTAAGACCCTCGACCACCCTGACAACTTTGATCCTAAAATCGACCAACCAAAGGGTTAGCACACATATCATTCGGCCATAACCAAAGAAATCAAAGGGTATATCGGTTTACCCTTACCTTAACTCGATTTGGTTTCTACCAACCAACCCAACAGTGGTTCTTCCAGAAACCGGCTTCAACAATGGTTTCTCCTTACACAATCGGCACACCCTGATAAAAGAGTAGTTAATCTCTTAACAACTGGTCTTAAAGAAAAACTAAACGAAATCGAATACAGCACTCGTTCTTACCACTACTCACCGCCTGCTTACCAGAGAAAGAAAACTCCTCAAGAACGTTCCTTAGATCCGGATGTCCTATTATAAGAATTGGTTTACAAAAGATTAGTACCTTCCAACAATAACGCAATCGGCCAACAACATAATAAGAATCGGCAAGGTGTGAGAAAGAAGAGAAATGGCCATACGGCCAAGAACTTACCCTCTTAGAAGACCGATTACCACAAGAATCTAACAGAGGAATAGATTCGGCTAATGTGTTTTGGAAAAAATTGAAACAAAGAGAGATGAGTGGAGGGGTCACTTTCGGCTTTGAAAGGGAAGAAAAGAATAAGGTGTGTTTAGAAGAAGAACAATTTTCGCTACTATCCTTCAAGAAAAGGAGAAAGAAAATGCTAGATTCGCTCAAAGATGATGAAAAACAAAGGCTGGTTTGGCTTAAAAGAAATGGTATGGAACAAAGGAGAAATCGCACAAGGTTTATGAAAATAAAAAGAAGAAGTGAGAAGGAAGGGTCTCTAGTTTGACTTTGCACAATGAAGAGAAGAAGGAAGAAACAAGGTATAATTTCGGCAACAAGGGTGCTAGAGGTTTCGGTTTAACTCAATTGAAAAAGAAAAGGAGGTAGGAGAGGCATTCGGCTAACAAGGTTTTCAAAAGGGAGAAAATGATAATGGGATGCTTGATTCTGCTAAAACAAAGAGAAAGAAGCAAAACAAACAAAGAAGCAATTTCTGCAACACTTGGGGTTTGGTTTCAAGGATGGATGGCAAAGAAATATGGTTTTGGCTTAGGCTATTTGCAAGTGAAGAGCTTTGCTAGCTTATGACTAACTAAATCAGCTTGTTCTTTTGACAAAATGGTAGGCTTACCAAGGAGAATTTGACCGAAAGAAGTAAAAAGAATAAAGGAAAACACACATGCTAAAGGAAAAATTCGCTCACCCCCACACTAACAACCCGCCACTCTTTCCCTCCCCAAACTTTCACCAAACCGCCAAATCTCCCCATTTACTCTCACACCACCAATTCAAATACCATGACCAAGTCTCCTCCTACAATTGCTCTCCATCCACCGCTTGAATGAGTTGACAAGGCCCAAGCTAGAGTTCAAATTGCCCACAACTCTTCCCTCCATGCCGTCAAAATGGATGCAAAGGGTGGGATTCTCATGACTTGAACTCAAGACCTCCCTTGCAATTGACGCCACACCCATGCTCCAAGTGGCGATGCCTTGCCACTTTGCTAGCTCTTCATTTGTGTTACAAATTCACTTAAATTAATTATAAACCCCAAGACCTTCACTCCTATCCCTAAAGCCCAAAAACAAAAACTTTTCCCCTACTCGTGCACACTCCTAGCCTACATCTAAGCCCCAAATCACACAGACAACAACATAGCAAGCCATAAACATGCAACAATTGCCAAAAATAAAATCACCCTTAACCCGGATATTACAATTCTACCTCTTAAAATAATTTCGACCTCAAATTACCTCGGTCGAAGAGTTATGGTATTGTTGTCTTATCATATCCTCGGGTTCCCATGTCGCTTCTTCCACGCCATGATTCCGCTAAAGAACCTTAACCAGAGGCACAGACTTCCTCGCAGTAACCTTCACATCCCGATCTAAAATCAGCATGTGCTCTTCCTCCATGGACATATCCGGATTTACCTCGACCTCTTCTATCGTTACCACATGTGATGGATCGAACGATATCGCCAAGCATCGAAATGTGGAACACGTCGTGAATCGACTTAGCTCACCGGCAACTCGAAATGATATGCAATCGTCCCACTCGTCTAAGTACCTTATACGCCTAATAAACCCTTGACTTAGCTTGCCTTTCTTCTCAACCTTAATACTTTCTTCCACGGTGAGACCTTCAGAAAACCCGATCTCCTACAAAGAACTCAATATCTCTCCGCTTAAGATCAAGATAGACTTCGCGGTCCAAGCTTTCTTCAATCGAGCTCAATCAACTTAACCTTGTCTTGGCCTCAAAGAACCAACTCGTCCCAATAACCGACGCTCACTTAACTCTATCCAACAAGTTCGGTGAACGATACTTCCTACCGCATAACGCCTCATAAGGTGCCATCTTGATACTCGCTGGTAATCGTTGTTGTAGGCGAATTCCGCTAATGGTAGATACTCCTCCCAACTACCCTAAAGTCCAATATACAACCTCGTAACATGTCCTCCAAGATTCAGATAACCTTTTCCGATCGCGCCCGTCATCATGGATGAAATGCTATGTGAAATTCAACTGTACCCGAGCTCGATGCAACGCCTTCCGTAACCTTGACGTGAATCTTGATCCCTATCCGAGATGATCGATACCGCACCCTGCGCCTCACTATCTCTCGACACATACGGCTTTGCCAACCTCTCGCAGGTGAGTAATCCACCTCACCGAATAAAGTGAGTTGATTTAGTCACCGATCCACAATTACTCGATCAATCCTTCTTGCTCGGTAAGCGGTAATCCACCCATTTAAATCCATAGTTATTCTTTCCCACTTCCACTGTGGAATCTTCATTGGTCAAGCAACCTGACGGCAATCGATGCTCGCCTTGACCACCGACAAGTCGACACTTACCCACAAACTTGGCCACCTCCTTTTCGCACTCGCCACCGTAATCGTTTCTAAGGTCCCTATACATTTTGCTACCTCCGGGATGCATAGCGTAGGGCCGCTATGTGCATCCCAAGAATCTTTTGCCTTAACTCGAATCTCTCGACATACAAGCCTTCCTCGAAAACACAAAGACCCCATCACCGGACAAGTCAGAACCCTTCAAACCATCATTCGCACTTGTGTCCTCCGCGCACTCGTAACCTCATCCAAAGAATCGCTTTCTCTCGATCGCTTCAACCCAAGTAGGCTTAACTGCAGACTCTACCGTAATACTCCGCCATCATACAAACTCAAGTGGGCAAATAATGCTCTCAAATCAAACAACCTTGCGGCTCAACGCTCCGCCACAACGTTAGCCTTGCCCTTGATGATACTCAATTGAGCAATCGTAGTCTTTCAAAGACTCAATCCATCAGTACCGCCTCAGATTTAAGTCTTTTCGAGTCGAAGGTACTTCAGACTCTTATGGTCCGATAGACTATCGATCTTTCTCCGCACAAGTAATGCCTCCATATCTTTAAGGCAAATACTATAGCTAACTCCAGATCGTATGCGTAGGATAATTGACCTCATGTGGTCTCAATTTACGGATGCGTAAGCCACAACCTTTCCTTCTTGCATCAACACACAACCCAATCCGTATGTGATGCATCGCAAGACATCGTAAATTCCTTACTACCTCAGTTGAATCGTAACCTGCTTCAATGTAATCTTCTTCAACTTATCGAAGCTCTCCCGCCGCTTCTCACCCAAACAAACGGAACCCTTTTCTCAATAATTTAGTCATTCAAGGCTGCGATCAACGAAACCTCTACAAATCTTCGGAGTATCCTCGCCAAGCCCGTAAAACTCAATCTCCGCCATCGACTTAGGCGATTTCCACTCTAAAACCGCTTCTATCTTACGGGGTCCACTCTAATCCCTCACCAACACTACATGACCCAAGAATGTCACCTCCGAGCCGTAACTCAGACATCGAACTTTGCATAGAAATGTTTCTCCCTTAGAATCTGCAATACCACCCAGAATGAGCATCATGCTCCTCCTCGCCCTTGAATATACCAAGATGTCGCCGATAAAAACCACCACGAACTGGTCTAGATATCGTTGGAACACCCTATTCATCGATCCATGAAAGTGCCGGCGTTAGTCAACCCGAACGGCATAACCAAGAACTCAAAGTGCCCATACCGAGTAATGAAATGCCGCCTTACGATATCCGCCTCTTTTACCTTCAATCGGTGATACCTGCACCTTAGGTCGATCTTCGAGAAAATCGACGCCTCTTCATTGATCAAACAAGTCATCTATCCGAGGCAAGGATACTTGTTTTTGATTGTCACTTATTCAGCCAGTGTAGTCTATGCACATCCGCATAGTATCGCTTTTCTTCTTTAGAAAGAGTACCGGTGCTCCCATGGTGAAATACTTGGCCCGATAAAGCCTCGGTCCAACAATTCTCAGATTCGAGCCTTAAGCTCCACTAACTCCTTAGGTGCCATCTCAGACGGAGCAATGGATACGGCGCAGCCTACGGGTAATGATCTATCCCGAACTCTACCTCCCGATCCGGCAAACCCTAAGCTCCTCAGAAACACATCCACAAATTCCCTAATCGTCCGAACTGTCTCCACAAAGCAGACTCCTTAGCCTCCAAGGCATACACATGCACCATATATGCTTCGCAAATTCTTTTCGACCATTTTCTCGGCCAGAGCGAGATACCACATTGGATGATAGTTTCTCCTATTACCGATCGTAACTACTTTTCACCCTCACCGTTTCGTAACCATGCGCTTAGCCGCGCAGTCCAACTTCGCCTGGTACTTAACCAGCCAATCCATCCCCAAAATCAGATCGAACTCCCCAAACGGCAGTTCCATCAGATCAGCCTCGAAAGATACCCCTTGGAGTTCTAGAGGTACGTCTCTATACAGTTTATCTACCACTACAGAGTGACCTAGAGGGCTTATTACTACCATTTGCCTAGAAGATATTTGAGTCTAGATCCATGGTCTTCACTATGCTACTTGCAACATACCTCCTCTCGCCATTACCTCACCCTCTGCGGTGGTCCATTATTTCAGACTGACATTACCGATTCTCCTGATCGAATCCTAGCTAACTTGTACTGACAATTCCTCACACGGTGGTCCAAATGAGCCACACTCAAAACAACCTCTACCATCACCCAACATCCTCCCCAATGAGCCTTTCCACAACGGTTACACTGTGGCGGTCCCGCTTAGCAAAGAATAAACCTACCCGACAGATTCGCCCACTTTGCCTAGCCCTCTTCATTGACACCCGATGACCCGTAAGATCCAAAACTCCTTTGTGACGATTTCTATCCATACCCCGTCTCACAGACTTTTAATGCCCTCGGCAACCTTCGCTTTTCAACTAGAACTGCGAATTCACGCCCCGCTGGGCGTAATTATCAGCCTTAGTTCGCCTCGCAGCCATCCTCAAACGAACGCACCTCTCATGCTCAAGAGCCACCATACCGCATACCGACTCAAATTAAACTCGCCAGACCGACACGATTTGCTCCTCGGACTAACCTCAAAATGCTTTCCTCCGCTCATTTATGTAGTTAGTCTGACGTACTTTTTCCGATAAATGTACCAAAATAGTCCCATGTCGATCTTCAATGCAGTATTATCACGGACCGTGAGCCACCACCGGTATGACTCATCTCGAGAAGTGATACGACCCTCTTCAACTTTTCTTCCGCGGTCAGTCTAGATCATCCATGATCCGCCTGTCCGCTTTCACCAATACTCAGCAGGTTAGGAGCAACACCCGAGACACCCCAAAGAATTCACCCTATTTGCCCAAGTCGCCAGCACGATTTCTAGCTCCTACGCCTCCACCTACTCCAGCTACCCTTTCTAATACTGCAGATCGTCAGGACATCGCTGTCATCGCCACCTGCTTGAACTCACCACCTCCACCTGGTGGCGAATCCGTACCTCATTCTCTCGAACCCCGACCAAAACCTACGGGCTCGTAAAATACCATCCTATCGCGACCACGCCCACGCACCACGCCCACCTCTGTACTCATGACTAAATCTTGTCCGATTAAAGAATTTTATGTATCGCCTTTATTCCAATCGTGTTTAAAACAAAGTCTTATGAATTTTTAAAGAAGCTTTTGTTTTCATGAGTCCACGTAGTCCTATCGTTTCGGGCCTCTAAAGTAGTCTTACTAGCCATCCAACCATATCAATTAATATCACAACCAATAGTACGGGTACTTACCGGGCGGATCGGTGTTGAGACTGTGCCATGCCTTTCAAACTATACTTTTAGAACAGATTACTTGAAAACTATAGTTTTAAAACATTTTGGGCCTCGGCCCACAATGAGCTTTGAACTTGGCTCGATACACAAATGTAACACCCCAAACCCGGTCAATACACCACGATCAACTGTATGCTACTGGAAAAAGGTTTTGGGTGGTTTAGGTTGAAGTCTAGCGCTTGGTGAAAACGCTTAGCTAAATTTTGTATTTGAGGAAAAATTCAATAAGGTTTTGATTAAAATCGATGATGTATTTGAAAACCCGTAAAGTT
This sequence comes from Gossypium rotundifolium, assembly GCA_025506655.1. Taxonomy (NCBI): domain Eukaryota; kingdom Viridiplantae; phylum Streptophyta; class Magnoliopsida; order Malvales; family Malvaceae; genus Gossypium; species Gossypium rotundifolium. The sequence continues at coordinate 118,941,119 of CP106731.1, read as the reverse complement.
TTGAAAATGAATCCATGTATAGGTAAAACTAGTTTATTTCGCTTTGAAGCTTAAGTTATTTCCTATTGTTACTAAAACATTTTGACTTAGTAGCAGATCATGTTTAAGTTAGAAAACAAGTTGAGTTCACTTTATCCCAAGTTATAGTATGATACCCGATGGTATAGTTGAAAACATCGCTTTTGAAATTTTGAAAATGTTGTCTTTCCAAGTTTTAGCACATTTCACTTAATTAGTTTGTTAAAGGATATTGGAAATCTACTTAAACATGACATATCAAAACATAATTTAAGAGGCCATTTACAAACCCAAATATAACAAAACAGAATAAATCACTAGTGTACCAAATTTTATAAAAGAAGTCCGAGCAAATCTTTATTTCAAGATGGCATGAGCACCTCGAGTCCATCCCGGCTCCATGTTCGCCTAAGTGTCACCGAAAAGTCAAAGGAGAGAGTGAGTCACAAGACTCGCAGCATAAATCCTCTTCCTAATAACATGCCTACACATATATCATAATGTATAATGCAAATCATGCACCTGCTCCTAACCAACCATATCGCTTTTCTACCCCTGTGGTACCAAACCACCGGTGGTGCTAAACCACCGTGACCCAAAGTCACGATATCCATATGTGGTACTAAACCACCGGTGACCAAGTCACAAATAATCCAATGATGGGGCCAACCCATCGTGTGATACCAAATCACTAGCGACGATCCCATATCTCATAAGTGGGGCCAACCCATGGTGGTGTCAAACCACGTGGACAAGTCGCAATGAGGTGCCAAACCTCCGTGTCCCAAAGACACAATGTGATACCAAATCACCGTGACCGTAGTCACAATCGATGATGGGGCCAACCCATCGTGTGATACCAAATCACCGGCCAATCCTGCTTAATCAACAGTGGGGCCAACCCATCGTGGTACTAAGCCACCGACGAGACGCCGAGGTGCCAAACCTCCGTGACCCAAAGTCACAAAATACGTGGTACCAAACCACCGGAGGTGCTAAACCTCCGTGTCCCAAAGACACGGATATCAAATTTCCCTCCTCTCATATCACCCAATCACATATCATACTAGATGCAAAATCGCAATCATACTATCATGCTCACATGCTTAATATGGCATCTCAATGAACATGCACCCATAATCATAATATCATATATCATCACATAGCTCATATCGTAACGGACTTACCCGAATCCGTATCCATACCTCAATGGGTACCAAATCACCAATCACACCGTTTCATTTACACAACAAAGTTATTACATTACTAAGTTAAGATAGTGTGTTGGTTTACACACCGAATTAGCGGAGGTTTTAATACTAAGAGCGGTCTAAGACCCTCGACCACCCGACAACTTTGATCCTAAAATCGACCAACCAAAGGGTTAGCACACATATCATTTACCATAACCAAAGAAATCAAAGGGTATATCGGCCACCCTTATTTTAACTCGGATTTGGTTTCCTACCAAACCAACCCAACAAAGGTTCTTCCAAACCGCTTCAACAATGGTTTCTCCTTACACAATCAGCACACCTCGATAAAAGAGTAGTTAATCTCTTAACAACCGGTCTTAAAGAAAACTAAACGAAATCGAATACAAGACTCGTTCTACCACTACTCACCACCGCTACTGCAGAAAGAAAACTCCTCAAGAACGCTCCTTAGATCCAGATGTCCTATTATAAGAATTGGTTTACAAAAGATTAGTACCTTCCAACAATAACACAATCGGCCAACAACATAATAAGAATCGCAAGGTGTGAGAAAGAAGAGAAATGGCCATACGGCCAAGAACTTACCTCTTACAAGACCGATTACCACAAGAATCTAACAGGAGGAATAGATTCGGCTAACAGGTTTTGGAAAAGAATTGAAACAAAGAGAGATGAGTGGAGGGGGTCACTTTCGGTTTTGAAAGGGGAAGAAAAGAATAAGGTGTGTTTAGAAGAAGAACAATTTTCGGCTACTATCCTTCAAGAAAAGGAGAAAGAAAATGCTAGATTCGGCTCAAAGATGATGAAAAACAAAGGCTGGTTTCGGTTTAAAAGAAATGGTATGGAACAAAGGGAGAAATCGGCACAAGGTTTATGAAAACAAAAAGAAGAAGTGAGAAGGAAGGGTCTCTAGTTTCGACTTTGCACAATGAAGAGAAGAAGGAAGAAACAAGGTATAATTTTGGCAACAAGGGTGCTAGAGGTTTCGGTTTAACTCAATTGAAAAAGAAAAGGAGGTAGGAGAGGCATTCGGCTAACAAGGTTTTCAAAAGGAGAAAATGATAATGGGATGCTTGATTGGCTTAAACAAAGAGAAAGAAGCAAAACAAAACAAAGAAGCAATTTTGGCAACACTTGGGGTTTCAGCCAAGGATGGATGGCAAAGAAATGTGGTTTCGGCTTAGGCTATTTGCAAGTGAAGAGCTTTGCTAGCTTATGACTAACTAAATCACTTTGTTCTTTTGACAAAATGGTAGGCTTACCAAGGAGAATTTGACCGAAAGAAGTAAAAGAATAAAGGAAAAACACACATGCTAAAGGAAAATTTGCTCACCCCCACACTAACAACCGCCACTCTTTCCTCCCCCAAACTCTCACCAAAACCGCCAAATCTCCCCATTTACTCTCACACCACCAATTCAAATACCATGACCAAGTCTCCTCCTACAATTGCTCTCCATCCACTGCTTGAATGAGTTGACAAGGTCCAAGCTAGAGTTCAAATTGCCCACAACTCTTCCCCCCATGCCACAAAATGGATGCAAAAGGGGTGGGATTCTCATGACTTGAACTCAAGACCTCCCCTTGCAATTGACGCCACACCCATGCTCCAAGTGGCGATGCCTTGCCACTTTGCTAGCTCTTCATTTGTGTTACAAATTCACTTAAATTAATTATAAACCCCAAGACCTTCAGCTCCTATCCCCTAAAGCCCAAAAACAAAAACTTTTCCCCTACTCAGGCACACTCCTAGCCTACATCTAAGCCCCGAAATCACACAGACAACAACATAGCAAGCCATAAACATGCAACAATTGCCAAAAATAAAATCACCCTTAACCCGGGATATTACATGTGTGGTAGTAATATTTGGTTCATTTTGATATGCATATAACCTTGATTATGGTGTGGTTGAATCAGTGACTAGTAATAAGTTGAAAAATAAAGTTTAGATATATAAATGTACTTAATTAGGAGTATATTTAAATGTTGTTTGTGTTCAAATGTTAGATGTCGCTTTTATTTTAAGGTATAATGCGTATAATATATATATAAACATTAAAAGTATATTCGCCATATTGTAAGGTTACTAAAATTAGATATGTGATTGCATAATAATTGATGTAATATGGTTGAATGTTTTGATTTTGTGTTTGTATAGTAGCAATGAATTAATAGGTTCGATATTCAATATTTAAATAGATATAATGACATGCATGTGATGTATGAAGTGAAATATATATATATGTATATGCTGCAATATGTTTTAAGTATACAATCGCCATTGATATTTGGGTCATAAGTATTACGATATGAACATGGTTTTGTGGCACATTAGTTAATTCGAGTATTTGGATATGTATAGATGATATTAATATGGTTGAAATTTTAAAGTATAGTTTGCATATGTATTATAAGTAACTAAGCATGAGTAACTTTATCTAGTTGTGTGTTTCATATGTGCAAATTTAACTAATATGATTTAGTGGATGATTGCTATTGGATTTCAAAATTATATCGTGAAGAAATTGATATAACGTTGTGTATGAAAAACGATAAATGATTGTGTGAAACTGTATTGTCTGGCAATGCCTCGTAACCCTATTCCGACGACGGATATGGGTTAGGGGTGTTACATTTTATTGGTATCAGAGCTACGATTTAGTCGATTCTAGGACTACCGTAGTATGAAAGAGTCTAGCTATACATGCCTTTAAATTGTATATATGATAGTGTGGGGACTTCTGACAATTTCGATTGTATTTTATATAGTAAATGGATTTCGATCCCGATAGAGCCAGTAGCCGATGATGTGGAGAGTGTCGTTCGGTCTCGCACATGGATCGAATGCCACTAGACTCTCAACCGCCACGGTAACCACGAGGAGAGGCTAAACAAGCCTTCTATCAAATGATGAATTAATGGTTTGCCCAGTTTATTCGTAATAATCCAACGTACAAGAACCTCCACCCTCAATAATCCAACTCCTGTACCTTCAAAGACTTCTATGATAGATCCAATGAGATCTAGTAGGCCTCTGCTGATAAAATTAGGAAATTTAAATCAAGAATTCAAGGCCAATGATAATGATGATGCAAAGCGAAATGAATTGTGGCTTGATAACACTATTCGTACTTGATGAGCTATCCGCACCTGCATTTAATGTTTGAAATGTGCTATATCCTTGCTCCGGACACCGCTTATCACCGGTGGAATACACTAGTATCGTGGTTCCAAAAGAAAAGTGACATGGGATTTCTTTCGTAATGAGTTCCGCAAGAAATATATCACCAGAGGTTCATCGACCGAAACGTAAAGAATTCATTGAATTAAAACAGGGCAAATGACCGTGACGGAATATGAGCGAAAGTTTGTCGATTGAGCCGATATGCTCGAGAGTGTGTATCAACCAAGCCATTATGTGCAAAAGGTTTGAAGATGGCTTGAATGAAGACTTAAAGTTGCTTGTTGGCATTCTTGAAATCAAAGAGTTTGTGACACTTGTTGAGCGAAGCTTGCAAGGTCAAGAGCTCGGGAAGGAGAAAAGAAAGGCCGAGACCAAGCTAGAGATACTGTAAGAGACCGTCGGTAGGAATTTTCATTCCACATCTAAGAAGTTTAGAGATGACTTCATCGACACAAAGCTACTTCAGATTCATCTAGACGTGATCGACCTCCATTGGGTTCCCGAGCTACCTCGATGACCAAAGGTTGGTAACGCCCCACGTAATCGAGTTGAATGTAAACATTATGGAAAATGGCATCCCGGAGTTGTAGAGTTCGTGACCGGTCTTGCTTTAAATGTGGATCCTCGCACCATTTTATTCGAGAGTGCCCGATGTTAATCGAGTCGAAATACGATGTAACTCTAGACCAAGTAGTGCATCAATACGGGCGGACCACCCGTACATTCGGCAATGTAGATGGTAGTCAGAGAGGGACAAAGAACACAACAGATCGATCAGAGGCTAGAGCTCCAGCAAGAGCTTATGTTACTCGAGCTAAAGAGGATGCTGCTTCTCCAGATGTCATTACTGGTACTTTCACCCTTTATGATACTACTGTGATTGCATTGATTGATCCTGGTTTGACCCATTCATATGTATGTGAAACTTTGGTATTCAAGAAGACTCGCCGGTTGAGTCATCGAGTTTGTGATTCGTATCCAACCCTTTGGGTAGATGTGTTTGTTAATAAAGTGTGTAAAAGTTGCCCATTGATGATTCAGATTTTGTTTCCCCATTGATTTAATCTGCTGCCTTCGATGAGTTTAATATAATTTCGAATGGATCGTTAACTTCGCATGATGCGGTGGTGAATTGCAAAAGAAAGCTTATCGATTTGAGACACCGTAATGGTGAGATCATTAGAATCAAATCCAAAGGATTCGTGGGTTTCTACAGTTATATCATCGATGTTAGCTCAAAAGTATGTGAGAAAAGGTGTGAAGCTTATTTGGCTTATGTGTTGGATAATAAAGTGTCTCGAGAAATGATTGAATCTGCATCGATTATATGTGAATACTCGATGTGTTTCAAGAACTACGGATTTACCCCTATACGAGAGATTGAGTTTGGCATTGAATTAGCTCCAGAACGACTCCGATCTCAATAGCTCCATATCGATGGCACCCATCGAGCTAAAAGAGTGAAAGCACAATTGCAAGAGTTAATAGATAGGGCTTTGTACGACCAAGTTTCTTCCTTGGGTGCACCAGCTTTTTTGTGAGAAAGAAAGATGGAACGATGCGAATGTGTATTGATTATCTAAGAATCAATAAGGTAACTATAAAGAATAAGTACCATTACCTCGGATTGATGATTTGTTTGATCGGTTGAAAGGGCGCCAGATTTTCGAAAATAGACTTGAGATCGGGTTATTATCAATTGCAGTCGTAGATACGGATGTGCCAAAGGCGCATTTGGACGAGGTACGTATATTTTGAGTTTTGGTAATGCCTTTTGGGCTTACTAATGCACTGCTATTTTATGGATTTGATGAATCGGGTTTTAGACGCTTTTGGATCGATTTGTGGTGGTGTTTATTGATGACATATTGATCTACTCCAAAGATGAAATTGAACACGCTGAACATTTGAGGTTAGTGCTACAAACTTTGCGAGATCATCAGCTGTATGCGAAGTTTAGTAAGTGTGAGCTCTGGATGAAAGAGGTCAGCTTTTTGGGACATGTGGTTTCAAAGCATCAGGCATTCGAGTTGATCCAAACAAAATCTCGGCTATACTTGATTGGAAGCCACCGAAAAATGTTTTCGAGATTCAATGTTTTCTAGGACTTGCGGGTTACTATCGACGATTTGTGAAAGATTTTTCTATGATAGCTACCCGCTGACAAGGTTAATGCAAAAGATGTCCGGTTCGAGTGGTCGAAAAATGTCGAAAAGTTTTGATCGGTTGAAAGCCCTTTTGATGAAGCTCCAGATTAGTTTAGCTCGAACCGTAAAGAATTCGTTGTTTATTCGATGCTTCTTTAAATGGTTTGGGCTGCTTTTGATGCGTGAAGGCAAAGTGGTAGCCTACGCTTCAAGACAATTGAAGCCGCACGAGAAAAATTACCCGACGATGACTTAGAGCTTGTACCATTGTTTTCGCATTGAAAATTTGGCGTCACTATTTATTTGGCGAGAAATGTCACATTTATTCAGATCATAAAAGTCTAAAGTATTTAATGGCTCGAAAGACCTGAATTTGAGACAACCTGTGGCTAGAATGTTGAAAGATATGAATTGGTGATTGACTATCACCCGGGAAAAGCTAATGTCGCTATGGATGCGTTAAGTCGAAATTATTAGTTGCTCTTCGTGCATTAAATGCATGATGGCTATGTCTAGTGATGGTTCGATCATAGCCGAGTTGCGAGCAAGACCGATGTTTATCCAACAAATTTGTGATGCATGAAAGTTGACAAGAATATGATTACTACACTAATTCAAAGGTGAAAAAGGTGCAGAGTCGATTTTTAGATTGATGCAAATGACTGCTTGAATTTTAAAAGCCGAATGTGTGTTCCAAAGAACTCGATTTGATATGATGATTTTGAGTGAGGCTCATAGTGGCGACTATCAATACATCCGGGTAGCACGGAAATGTATAACGACTTGAAACAGTTCTATTGGTGGCCGGTATGAAACGAGATATATCGAATTTGTTTCAAAGTGCCTAATTTGTCGCAAGTAAAAGCAAAGCATCAAGTGCCTTCTGGGTTGCTTCAACCGATCATGATACCTGAGTGGAAATGGGATAAAATTTCAATGGATTTTGTATCCGGTCTTCCTATGACACCGAGTAAGAAAGATGCCGTATGGGTGATAGTTGATAGACTGACTAAATCAGCTCATTTTGTGATTGATTCGCATGCACTTTTCACTCGATAAACTTGCGAATTGTATGTTTCGCAGATTGTAAGATTGCATGGTGTACCGAGCTCCATTGTGTCAGACAGAGACCCGAGATTTACATCGTGGTTTTGGAAGAAGTTGCAAAATGCTTTAGGTACTAAACTACGTTTTAGTACAGCCTTTCATCCGCAGACAGATGGTCAGTCTGAGCGAACTATTCAAATACTTGAGGACATGTTGAGATGTTGTGTTCTCGAGTTTGAAGGTACATGGGAACGATTCCTACCTTTGATTGAATTTGCTTACAATAATAGCTTTCAATCAAGTATCAAAATGGCACCTTATGAAGCCTTATATGGGCGTAAAATGTCGAACACCATTATCTCGGATGAGCTCATGAAAATAAGATACACGGGTTGATTTGATTAAAGAGACCAATGTAAAGTGGCCATAATCGAGATAATTTGAAAGTCGTCGGATCGACAAAAGTCCTATGCTGATTTGAAACGTAAAGATATTGAATTCGGATCGAGATCGGTCTTTTAAAGGTTTCACCATGGAAGAAAGTGCTCGTTTTGGTAGGAAGGCAAGTTGAGCCCGAGGTTCATTGGACCGTATGAAATCATTGAACGTGTTAGGCTGTTGCTTATAAATTGAAGCTACCTCGAATTAGAAAAGATACACGATGTATTTCATGTTTCTATGCTCGTAGTTACAGATCGATCCGCTACATGTGATTGCTCGTTCGAGATTGAGATACGATCCGATATGACGATGAGGAAAAGCCGATCCGTATTCTAGCTCTGGAAATGAAAGAGCTAAGAAACAAAAAGATTTCCTTAGTGAAGGTGTTATGGAATCGACATGGAGTTGAAGAGGCAACGGGAGCCTCAAGATTCAATGAGGCAACAATATCCGACATTGTTTAACGGTAAGATTTTCGGGACGAAAATCCTTAAGGGGAGAGTTGTAATGCATCGAATCGACCCTAATCGAACGGTGGTTTCGGGACCACGAATCCGAACCCGAGAAATATTTAAATATTATATTTAGTGCTTATTATATATGAATTTATGTGTGAAAGTTTTGTAGAAAAATTTTTTCGTTTGAGTATCGAATTAGACAAAAAGGACTTAATCGTAAAATGTAAAAGTGGCATACTAGAGTGTAAAGTGCCTATTTGAGCATGGCTTTAATATGAAGCATTAAATGGGTAAATAACCCATTTTAAAGTTAGTGGGTGGCTTTTGACAAAATATCCATAGTATATATATTGGTTTTATTTTATATTAAAGGTTATATAAGTAAATTAATAAATTTCTTTATTATATGTTATAATAACATAAAATAAAGCCATGATATCATCCATTCTATTAAGGCGAAAGTTGAGAAAGATAAAAGGGTTTTGTTCTTCAAATTTGGCAATTTGAGGCTTGATTTCAAGGTTAGTTCGATTTGGTTTTAGTAATTTTTTCGTTTTTGAGATCGTTGCTTGAACCGTAAGTAACCCATGTTGTAATTTTTGAATCTAAGTATTCTTGATGTTTGGCCATTGTTGTGTTCATGTGGTTTTGTTATTTGATGATTTTAGATAATAGTTAGGTTAAAATTAGTATATTATGTGTTGGAAGTTTTGATGAAATTGAGTTTTAGGGCTAAATTGTAAAAATAAATTTTTAGAGGGCCTATTTGCAAAATAAATGAAATGTGAGGACTTGTAAGGTCCCTAGGAACATTCGCCCTTGCATAGATTTGGCTAATTTGGTGTATTTTGTGTGTTATGCAAATAGGGCTAAATTGCAAAGTTGTGAAATGCTAGGGTAAAATAGTAATTTACCCATTTATGTGCTTAGGGACTAAATTGAGATGAATTGTGCTTGAATAAGCTAAATTTAATGTGTTTTAGATCAAGAGCAAAGAAAACGGAGTTAGATCTGGGAAAGACAAAGGTTCTCGAATACCGATTCGCACTACTATCGACAACCGAGGTAAGTCCTATAGCTAAGTTATATTAAAGAACCAATTATGAATGTATCAAATATTAGAAATGGATAAATTTTAGTATTTGTTATGGTTATGGTTAATGCATAAAGGAACACCGGATTGATGATCAAAGTTTGCTATATGATGTGAATAAATGTTTCTATGTTAATTGTTAGAGTGTATAAAGATATCATGATTTTATTGATTTAATGTGAGTGTGTTCAATGGAATTAGATTTATACATATTTATATAAAATAGTATACAAGGTATCTTGAATGTTTGATCGTATTGATAAGTTTGGGCTTTTACGCCTAGCAGTGCTTCGTCTTTGATATATTCGCTTAGTGCCTAAAGAAGCTTCGTGCAGTGATATATTCAGCTTAGTGCCTAGCGAGCTTCGTCTTGATGATATATTCGCTTAGTGCCTAGCGAGTGCTTCGTCATTGATATATTTGGGCTTAGTGCCTAGAGCGTTATGCCGATGATATACTATAAGAGGAAGTAATGAACATCAAACAAGGTGAAATGTTTATATAGGGTATGTGGTAAAGGTTCTGTAAGAACTAACCTACCATTTTAGTAAGAAATGAAGTGAACAAAAGAATTCTTAATGTATAATTAAAGATCGATGATGTGTGTGATAAAAGTGCTTGTTCTTGTGTATAAATGGAAATAGTAGATCGATGCCTAGATTGGTTTTCGATGTTATTGAAATGATATTTAAGTAAAGAGTATTACTATTATTCAATGATCTATATTTATGTGATGAAATAATTATGTGTTATGCTATATGCTCATTATATTTATGTATGCTTGGGACTTACTAAGCTAGTAAGCTTACTGTGTGTGTATCTTTGTTATCTTTGTTTTATAGATTTTGATTCGAACTATGGGCTCGAAGGATCATCCGTGAAGTCAACCACACTATCGACTTTCTTTTGGTATTGAAAACTTAGTTTGTTATTTAAAAAGGGCATGTATAGGCTAGATTAAATCGTATAACTAATGTTTTGTAATAGTGTAAATATGCTAGCTATGCAAAATGGCTATCTAGTTTGAATAACTCATTTCGTGTTTTGATGATATTGGTTGCTCATGCCATGAACTATTATTTATGCTTGATAATGGTTTAAATATGTGTGAGAGTGGCATTATTGTTTATGCATGTTAGATTATGATAAGAAAGACTTATGAATTGGTTCATGATAATGAGCTTAATATTTGGTATAATCATTGATAGTGTTTGGACTAAGATTCGCTATGAGAAATGGTAAATGATAGTTATGGTTTAAGTATGTTTGGTTAGCTTTATTGGATAGTTAAAAGTGCCAAGTTGATGTTAATAATAATATGGGATGCGCATATGTGTGGTGGTAATATTTGGTTCATTTTGATATGCATATAACCTTGATTATGGTGTGGTTGAATCGGTGACTAGTAATAAGATGAAAAATAAAGTTTAGGTATATAAATGTACTTGCTAATTAGGAGTATATTTAAATGTTGTTTGTGTTCAAATGTTAGATGTGGCTTTTATTTTAAGGTATAATGCGTATAATATATATATATAAACATTAAAAGTATATTCGCCATATTGTAAGGTTACTAAAATTGGATATGTGATTGCATAATAATTGATGTAATATGGTTGAATCTTTTGATTTTGTGTTTGTGTAGTAGCAATGAATTAATAGGTTCGATATTCAATATTTAAATAGATATAATGACATGCATGTGATGTATGAAGTGAAATATATATATATGTATACGCTGCAATATGTTTTAAGTATACAATCGCCATTGATATTTGGGTCATAAGTATTACGATATGAACATGGTTTTGTGGCATATTAGTTAATTCGAGTATTTGGATATGTATAGATGATATTAATATGGTTGAAATTTTAAAGTATAGTTTGCATATGTATTATAAGTAACTAAGCATGAGTAACTTTATCTAGTTGTGTGTTTCATATGTGCAAATTTAACTAATATGATTTAGTGGATGATTGCTATTGGATTTCAAATTATATCGTGAAGAAATTGATATAACGTTGTGTATGAAAAACGATAAATGATTGTGTGAAATCAGATTATGCGGTAATGCCTCGTAACCCTATTCCGACGATGGATATGGGTTAGGGGTGTTACACTTTACCCGTATCCGACGCTGGAATCGGGTATGAGGCATTACCATACTTAACTTGCTCAAACATACAACATCGAGACATACCATTTCATTTCGACTTAAAACTTCTCATTCGAGATCATAATGTCCCTATTATAGGTCCACAAGACCCTAAACATACATACGGAATGGTTCGGGACTAAATTGAAAACTTTTGAACACTTAAAAAATTTTTGCTTAAAATAGGGCCACACGCCCGTGTGGGCAGGCCGTGTGGTCACACATGCCCATGTCCCTAGTCCGTGTGGATTTTATTTTTTTCATTTCGAACCTAGAAGGGTTTTCACACGATCGAACACACGCCCGTGTCCATGGCTCGTGTCCCCCATACGACCTAGACTCGTCCGTGTCTTAGCTCGTGTGCAAAAACCTTGACATTCTATTTCTAACGTCATCAACCTATTAAAGTAACACGGCCAACACACACTCCTGTGCCTTTAGACCGTATGGCGAATTAAATTCCTAAATTAGGTGTAGACTTCACACAGCCTGGGCACACCCCTATAGGCCTGACCGTGTGTCACACACGGCCTAGACACACGCCCGTGTGCCTACCCGTGTAGACCACTATAAGGCTATCTACCAAGCCAATTGCCACCCTAAAAGCAACCACACTTATACTATTTCAATGCAACACACACAACATGACAATAAGGCACATTTAGTATCTAAAAACAAAACAACCACACCTTATTATCAACCTACTTCATCATGCACATACTTCATTCATAACTCATTCAATTGCACAATTTGTATTTCATGAATTTCATCATCATTGATTATATGAAAACTTAACAAGTATTGACCAATTCTAATGGCCATTTACAAAATGAATGAGTAGCATTAATAGCCAACACATTGGCTAACAAATATGACATATTACAAAATAACCAAGTCCCTATACATGCCATACCCCAAATTTATCAACTTTACTATACCAAAAGAGTAGTTGATAGTGTGAATCGAACTTTGACTTCCTTCTATCCCCGAACTAGCTTGGAGATACTACAAAGAATAGGGAAAAGAGAGGAGTAAGCATAAAGCTTAGTAAGTTTGCATGAAATAAGTAGCAACATAAAAGTTCATGATAACATCCATTCATCACACTAAATAATACACAAGTTCTCAAGCACATCAACATAACTTACTCATGCTTACTCTTACCAAATCACATATCACATTTTGCATTCATTACTCGTAAGTTACTCATGGGTACCTGTATCACTTCATCACATAACTTTAGCATTTTATTCTCTTGAACATAGACTTAACTCTTTGCTATCTTTAACATAAACTTAGTTCTTTACCCATTGAACTACTTGGAATATCGAAGGATACTTAATCTCATCATGCATGTAACACAATGCCAATGCCATGTCCCAGATATGGTCTTACGGGATCACATCTCGATGCTGATGCCATATCCCAAATATGGTCTTACACGGGATTTCATATCTCGATGTCGATGCCATATCCAGATATGGTCTTCTACGAGATCATATATCGATGTCGATGCCATGTCCCAGACATGGTCTTACACGAGATCTCCCTTCGGTGCTGAGGCCATGTCCCAGACATGGTCTTATACGGGACCTTCTTTGTCTCATGTTGTGAAAATAGTATCCTTGCTATTCCTAATGTTCAACCAAGACTTCAACTTTACATAATTTCATTATACTTTCATCGAGGCATCATCAATTAATTTCATAAAAATAATATGCATTCCTCATGATATTGAGCAATTAAAAACATAATAGCATTATGTGGCTTTAATTTCACACAAACTTACCTCGATACCAAAATATGTATAGTTGTTCGATTTAGTCCACAATTTTATCCTTTCCTCGGTTTCGGTCCGGACTTCATGTTTCTTGATCTAAAATAATCACTTATTTAATGATCACATTGATTAAAATAACTCATGAATCATACTTTGGCAAAAATTATGATTTTGCCCCTAAGCTCGTAAATCGATTCTAATCAAATTTTATCCTTTAAAAAGCCTAGCTCAAAATTTATTACTCTTATAGCAACTCACAATACCAATTATTTCACACATTTTCTACCTATTTACAACATTTACAAAAAAAGTCCTTTTAGGGGTTTTCATGGAAACCCTTTTCACAAAAGTTGTTTATTTAACAACTAAGATTCATTTTCTTCCATAAAATTTCAAAAAACAACATAAATGCTCACATGGAAAAACCCTAGACTCTTAACCATTTTGCAAAATAGTCTCTTCATTAGCTAGATCATGATACAAGGGTCCCAAAAGTATAAAAATTACCAAGAAAGACCACCAAAATCACTTACTTTCAAGGGTGAGAAGTTGCTGAAAATTTTAGGCTTCCAAAACCCCTCCTTGGCTGATATTTTTGGTGGAGGAAGGTGAATCAAAAAGGTGATATTATCTTTTTCTTTATTTTATTTTATTTATTTCCTTTAATTTAGTCACCTAATTCACCTACTTTGACCAATTTTGGTATTTCTTGTCCCCTATGGCCGGCCAACCCTTTCCTAAGGGTCTAATTGCACATTAAGGACCTCCAATTTAATAGTATATAGCTATTAGACACCTTTAGCTTGTATAACAACAATTTTGCACTTTATGCGATTTAGTCCTTTTTTGCAATTAAGCATGCAATCGCTAAAATTAATGCACCAAAATTTTCATAGATTCATATAATCATGCTGTAGAAGCCCATTTTGCCCGGGCCCATAAATCAGAATAAACCCAAAAAAATTAAAACCTAAACTACCCATAGCAGAACCCAATACCCGTAGCCCACCTACAAACCTAACCCAGTTTACCCATAGCCCAACAGACCCAAAATAAAAATGGCCCAAAAGGGCCCAAACGTTAACAGAAACAGGAAACCCTAGGGTTTCCAAGGCGCCGCAAGGGGCTATCCCAACAGTCGCGTCGCAGCACCCCACTCGTCACAGGAGACCACCAGCCCTCGTCTAGCAGTGAATCGCGCCGCCGTCAACGTGAGAAACCTCATCACCGTCGCGTTCTCATCACCTACACAGAAAAGGGAAGAATCGAAGCAGAATCGCAAGAATATAGTTTTCCTTTTCTATTTTCATTTTTTCAAGGCTATGAAAGTCGATTATTTTGTAAAAATGGATATACACAAAAAATACTCAGAGACACACGGATACAAGCACAAGATATACACAGTAACACAGAGACAATAGAGAATACAAAAAAATTTCTGGAATTATATAGATTGTTTCGCAAAGGTGATTTTATTTTTATCTTTATTTTCGTATACTGATTTATTTTATTTTATTTTATTTTATCATATATATAATATATACAAAAAGTACTAAAAAAGAAGAAAAACTCACATTTTGGGAAATTTCAGCCACCGTGCACGGTGGCCGGCGACGGTGACGGATGGCGACCGGAGCTTCGTCGAGTGACATCGGAAATCGCCCAGGGGAAAGTTTTTTGAAAGCTCTCAAAATTTTTTTCTGCTGATGATAGAAATGATTTTTTTTCACAAAAGGGTAACTTTTATAGGGCATCAAAACCGTGCCGTTTTGCACTAGCCCCTTATGCGCCAAAACGACGCAGTTTAGGAGACCAGACCCGAGATCCGACCCGAATTGACTCAGAAGATCCGCGTGTTTCTGTAAAATGGGAAATTTATTGTTTTAATCCTCCCTCATTTTTATATTTTTAATTCTATTTAATTTTATTTTTATATTTTTAAATTAACCCTAAAAGTTTATGTTATTTTAATTAAATCCAGATTGCTTTAAAGGTTAAAAATCAAAACGATACCGCTTTTAAAATTTTGAATAATTTTCATATTAATCCTTGTAATTTAACGCGTATTTAAATTTAGGCCTTCTATATTTGCTTTAATTGCTATTTTAACCCCTTTTATTGTTATTTGATCCTAATTTCTTTCTTTATTTATTTTATATTTTTCTTATTTAAATTATTTTATTATTATATTAAATGTTTTATCATATCGATATTTTTATAACTTGTATATTAATTTATTCATAATATAAGTTTTATATATATTTTACATTTTAATTATTATTCATTTTATGTGGTTTAATATTATTTTTATTATTAATATATTCTTTATTACATATATAATTTTTATGATTAGTATATTATGTATATATATGTTTTTATTTAAAATTATTATTTACTAATTATTTTTATTTTTATAATCCTTATATATTACTAATTATTTTATATTATTATATATTATGATTTTTATTAATTATTTTATATTTATTTGTATCTTTATATTCTTATTATTATTGCTCTAACATTTTCTTATCATTTATTTATTTTATATTATTCTTTTATTATTTATTACTAATATAATTCATAAAATTGCAATTGATATGTATGTTATAATGTCTTACTAATACCATTTTTATAAAAATATCTTTTAAATTAAAGATTTTTTTATATTTTTAACGATGATATATGATATTTGGGCTCTTGAGAAGAATCGTGCCCCTAACTTATTGGGTTGTGATTTTCTCATTGAACTTAAAGTATTAGATATCCTTCATTTTAAAACCGAAACTTACCAATTTCAAAATAAAAAACCTATTCTTGGGAATTCAAGGTGTTGTGCCTTAACTTATTGGGTTTGACATTTTGCGTTTCGAGATGGGGATTTCCTAAAATAAAGACGAGTTTAATTTCAAAGTCATGAGGTGCTATACCTTAACTTATTGGGTAAAGTACTTTATTTATTTTAGATAGGTAAGTCTTGGTTTCCTTTCTAATAAAAGGGTCATATTTTGTAATTTTCTTTATTTTCAACATTCGAACATGATCTTATCGATTTGGTACCAATTTTTGGGCGTTATGAGGGTGCTAACCCTTCCTCATACGTAACCGACTCCCGAGCTCGTTTTCTTGTTTTTGTGGACCAAAAATGTTTTAAAATAAAACGTTTTACAAGGTGATCCAATCACACCTAAGTAAAAAAAGATTGGTGGCGACTCCTGTTTTTGTTTTTAAAGTCGATCCCCATTTTTCTAAACTCGATTTTTTTAAATGGTTTCAACACATGCTATAACACATAAAATAATATTAAAACTAATTTCTCCAACCTCAAATTAGTGGTTCCGAAACCACTGTTCTTACTAGCCCCAAAATTGGGTTGTTACATAATTACTAGTTTACCCTTATTGAAACATATATTTTTATTAATCACAAACCTAAAACCGTCCACTAGCTTATACCATAGTATATTTGCAATATAAAACCTCCTAAAATTACTAAATAAACCATTAAATCATTAAAATTCAATAGTGATTAAATTTTACATCTTTTACAAGTTAATACTTTTTAATTAATTAGCTATTCAAACATTAAAATTTCTAAATTGATCTTTCATATACCTAAACAGTTACTCCGTAAATATTTAATAAAAATAATTACAAGCTCAATTTACAAAAACGAGGTCTCGATACCTCATTTTCTGAAACCACTTGATTTTTGAAACAACCACTTCTACTTAGTTACTAATTTTAGTTAGCTAAAATTCATCAAGTCAAAATTTAATTTAAAACTATACTTCACTCATATAATTTAAATACTAATTTTTACAAACTTATTTTTTAGATTTGTGATCCCGAAACCACTATTTTTGACACCACTAAAATCAAGTTGTTACACATCATGATTTGTACTTGCAATCCCGGATGACGGTATACAAAAACACCATTTCCCAAATCTTAACTTTGTCTAACCTGTCAATAAAGTCCTCTCCTTATTCCGCCATTAAAAACATGCAATTCATGCATTTCAAACATACTTTGACACTATATACCCACACACAGTATGCCAAATATTCAACATCGAGACGTTTCCATAAACAAACAACAATCATTCTTACAACATTCACATACTTCTACCAGTCTATGCACTCATAGCATACTCATTCATCATTTTTCATGCATAATCAAATTGTAAGCACAATACATATTAGTCATGAAGGTGTTTTAATCAAAAGGCACAACACCATAGAACACCCCAAAAATAGGTTACAAAATCTCATCTTGTTTCCTTTATCCTTGACAACTTAGCTTGTCCAAACGTTAGAGCCTCCTTTGTCCTGATAGCTAAGCATGACAACCATTTATCGGTTAAAATAAAGGTGTTCAACCGTTAAAAACCCAGAATCCATAATTATACAGAAGCTTTTAAGAGTTCTTACTCTACTTCTCTCTTCAATCTGCAAGTACAGAGAGGTAAGGAAGTTTACCAGTTCTCAACTTCTCTGCTACCAGACTTCAATTCTCATGATGTTGCTACATGCAAAGCTAAGCATGACAACCATTTATTGGTTAAACTAAAGGTGTTCAACCTTTAAAAACCCAGAATCCATAATTATATAGAAACTTTTAAGTGTTCTTACTCTACTTATCTCTTCAATCCACAAGTATAGAGAGGTAAGGAAGTTTACTAGTTCCTCAACTTCTCTAGTACCAGACTTCAATTCTCCTAACAATTGTGACATACAAAGCTTCCTTTAGCTACATTATCTTCTTCGTTAGAGCGTTTGAAGAAGACGATGCTTTTGAGAGAGAAAAAAATTAGCAAACAGAATTGAGAAGAATTTTGTTTCCACACACACCTATATATATACTCTATTGGCACAATTTCCATAGACCAATACCACAACTCAATCCTAATAGTTTCTCTCCCACTATGGAGCCATTCGTTCCAATCTAGCTAAACCAAGATTGAAATCTAACCATTCCTAACCAGCCACTTAAATTTCTAACATATCTCATTAGAGCATGTAATTTTGTATTTCCATACAATCGGCTCCTCGATTCTTCTTTGAGTTTGGGTCATTAAAAGAATCGAGTATGACATATTATGTATCGTTTTATACAATTGTTTTAATTATATTTGAAAATTTATCATATTGTAATTGAATGTAATTTGATTGTAGTTGTTTTAGCAACGAATGTGGCACTTTATAACTCAGACCCGGTGATTGGGTCGAGTAATGGGGTGTTACACACAATTTCCAAATCAAGTGCCTATTTTTCTTCCGTTATTTGTGATTTTATGGCATATTTATCTTATATTTATTCTTATATTTAGGAATTATTTTAGGGATTAAGTTTAAAAGTGAAAATTTAGGTTGTTTTGGTAACATTAAATACGTCACTTGGTGGTGAAAAGGGAAAAATTTTCACCCTAATCTCTTTTATTCGACTGAAATAATTCTTTTTTGTAATTTTCTTTCCCTCTCAAAGAATTGCTTTCTTGGTTCAAATGGTATAGAGAAACGTACATCAAAGAAAAGTTTGGAACCTTTTCTTCTCCCATGGAGATATAGAATGATGAGGCAACACATGGGCAGACAAGTGAAACTATCAAAGAAAGTCTTCCTCATATTGATTAATAGGCTTAAGAACTGAACAGTTGTTGAAGCATCAGGTGAAAAATAACCTGAGATTGAACCTGACCAGATGCCTTTTCGAACAAGATATGAAACAGAAGAAGAAATAGATGAAAGAATAGTTTGAGAAAAGATTATTGTTGAGAAAGACATTTTTACTAGTTTGGTTGGGCTTATCTAAGAGAATACCATTGTAGAGGGAGTTGCTTTAAGCTTTTTGACAAAAAAAGGGGAGACTATGACATGTGTTGATGTTAGGAGTTCGAACTTGATGAGTTGTTATTTTTTGTTAATATTGGTTGCTGTAGGCTATTTTGAGCTTGATGAGCTATTATTATTATTTTTTATTATTATTCTTGATCGTTATGGGTTGTTAATTTTGGTTTGTTATTGTTGTTTTTTAGGAGGAATTGAGCTATTTTTGAATAATGAAGTTTTACTGTTGTTACTACATTGAAGATCTTTATTTTTGTTACTGTCCTCTATTAATGATTTCTTTCATTATTAAACATGCCTTTGAGTTTAATGGTTGTGCACTCTTTTAAGTGTCATCTCTTGAAGATCTTGGCATGGTGAAAGGGGGAGAATGGCTACAGGTGTGAAGAGGAGATATATTGACGTGCTGTTGCTTTATTGATTTTTTTTGTGATATTAGCTAAACTTGTGTTTAGCTGGACTCTCTGATGTTTTAAATATTTATGCTACAATTTATTGTATATATCGAGAAGTGATGACATGTTGATAGGGGGAGCATATACCATTTGCTTATGTTTTGTGAAAAAGCTAAAGGGTGAGATTATTAGGACCAAGGTTGTCCAAGCACTTAACACTCGATGATTGATCAGTCAAGATGCTAAGACAACCTAAGTGTTTTATTTGATGGCTTATTTGACTTGGGCTTTTTCATGTGATGTTTCTGTAAGCAAATGGACTTCCAAGATGTGTTTTATGAATGTGATTGTGCCTCACAGTCATGATCAAATTTGGAGTTATTGAAGAGGTTGAAATCGACTTAACTCTGTGGATAAGGCTTGTGCTTATCTTTTGCACTTATCTTGACAGATTTATAGGCTTATTGTAAGGAGATTAATCCTACTTTATCTTGGGATAAATTGGATGCTATTTATCTTGACTATTGTATTGAAGAAGAAGAGTTTATCTTGAACTATGCTAATTGAATAGGTTGTCGTATTAAGCCTATAAATAGACAATCAATATGCATGGAAGATGCATTGATTAAGGGAGTGATGTGTTGATTTGATTAAGCTATCTCTGTTATTTTTCTTTATATTTCACACTCTATTTGTAAGCATTTTTTTGTGAGAGATTGAACCTTTACAAGTGAGGTTATGGGTAAGTTGTTGTAACAAGTTAGAGCTAGCTATTAGGATTGAAACTATTCACTGAGCAATAAATTGAGCTTTAACCAATAAGTGGTTGAATCAATTGCGAAATGAAACCATTCACAGAGAAAGGCATCATAAAGTAGATTGTTTCTAAACTACGTTGATAAACTCACGTATGAACATATGTGTAGACAGCAAATTGATCTTGTAGCAAATTGACTAGTTTTTCTCAAGACCCTTCCAAATATCTACGACTGACACAATGTTTAATATATCAACATTGTGGCGAAAGATGCCTTTTCTATCCCAAATGTTGAGGTAATTAGTTTATTAGAGGATGAGCCATCTTAGGAAGGTCTTGATTCAAGATTTACAGATTGAAAACATTTTTTTTTTTTTAATTTGAATTTTAGTCAAAATTAAGATCAATCAGTGAAATTGTGTTCCAGGGTAAATGGTAGTTGCACATATAGGTGCCTTTAGTTACAAGATAATAGAATATGTTATATAATTCATGAAGTGTACAGATTATTTTGAATTTAAAATTTTGTTTAACTTTTAAATTTAAATTTAATTAAATTTGATTTTTTTTTAAAAAATTAGTAGTTATTAGTTTAGAATTTGAATGGTATTATCTTAATGACTTGAAACACATTGTTCCGAAATGATACTATTTGAATTTGACCCAAAGACTGTAGGAAATATAAAAGATGTAACTTTTATTTTGTAATGTAGACAAAATATAATTCGTGAATATCACCTCTTAACAATGATAAAATTATTTATCATATTTTTTGCATATTAGGAAACTTAAAGGCAAACGTATGTGTTCATAGAAACATAAACAAAACACTTTTTCTTATAAATAACTTGAGTGTAACTTAAAAAGAATTTGAATTCAATTTGATAATTATTGAGTTGAACTTGGTCTTCTTAATACTTCATTCACATGGCTTGAAAGCCTAATCAAACATTTTTAATTTTAATAAATATTTCAAATATTCAAAATTATATATGCAAAAGCATAATGAATGAGAAAGAAAAAATGAATTTAGTTAAGCTTAGCTCGAGCTTCAAGTGTTGGGGAGCTGACCAAATGGTAAGATTAATGTTAATGGAGCATTTCAAACAAGCAATATATATATATATATATATATATATTATACCATATCACATGCATGAGGGGCAGTGAACATAAGGAGCATGCAAGTTGTGTATATATTTGCAAAGGAATCCAAGAAAAGGTCTCTTATTACAAGCATGGGTCGTAGAACTAGAAAGTGAGGCGCCTTAAAATGGTTATGAAAAATAAAATCATGATTGAAAGATGGGCATGGCATTTACATTTTGGTTTGAACAGGTGATGGTGGTGGTGGTGGGAGATGGAGGTACTTAGTATGACGCGCCTGTGCAAATATTTTGGCAGTGCTTTTCTTGCGAAATTCGACATTCACAACCGCAACCGTTTTCCCAATGCGCAATGCCCTCCCTTCTATCTCTATTTCCTCCTGCATATTTTTGCATCTATAATTTCCTTTTATACAACACACACAAATAAAACTAAATTAGGGAGAGAGAGGGGTACATTAGCGAAAGCAGCATCCAGTAAAGAGAGGGTAATCTCCACAGAAACACCGGTGGAAGTAAGTCCATAAGTGAGTATAACCGCGGAGCCAACCAGGTCCACCAGTGATGTTGTGGCTCCCCCATGAAACGTATTCCCTGGGTTCTTTTTTAATTTAAAAAAACACAATTAAACCAACCAACCCCATTAATTTCAAAATTAAAAGAAAAAAATTGAGAGAGAAAAGCAACCAGAAGTCGAACGGGGACTTTCATGGAGCAAAGCACTCGGCCACGTTCGATGGAGTCGAGGCGCAGACCAAGACCTTGCATCATGAAGTTTTCGAACATTCCTCCATTGCCATCGGCATTGCCATCTACACCTTTCTCCAGGTATTTCTTCGCTCTTTCCAACTCCATTCTTCCTCGCTATTCCCTAACTCATTTCATGCTGCTGCATCCCTCTTGCCTTTTTGTACCTGCAGCCGGCCATTCCATCTTATATAAATTTTATCGATTTAATTAAAAGTTAAACAATACCAACCAAATTTTATATTTTCAATGCTAAGCTTGCACCCATCCGTCGATTTTTGCAAAATTGTTTTAGCTTTCTAGTGGGTGAAACCCCACTAATAAAAATCTTCAATTATATCTGTGTGACTATAGTTTAATATAGTTATGGTTTCTTGGATATGTATTTATATTTGTCTTTTAATTGTGCTAATAATACTTTCTAAAAGAAAATTATAGTAAGTTACTCGCCCAATTTCAAAATTTAAGAAAGTCAATAAAAAATATTAAAATCTAAAAATAAATTTAAAAAAAATTAAATTCGTTTAAAATATGAATTTGACTTGAATTGTAATATTTAGAGCCTAAGTTCAATCTGATTCAACTTATTTTTAATTATTAATATATTATTTATTTATTTTGTATATAATATAATTTAAATAACATACAAATTAAATATATAATACAACAATGTACCAATTAAAAATATGTTGTTTTTGTTTAACTTTTGAAAAACAAAATTATTAAATTAAAATTAGTATAATTTTTATAAAAATAAACTTAAAACGAATTCAAATATGAGTGGATTTAAACAAAAATCAAGTTGAATTGAATTTGAATAAGCATGAAGTATTTTAATACTAATTTGATAAATTATATCCTCAATATATTTTACCTAATTAGTTTTTAAAAAAAATTGAGCAATTAAGTAGTAATACTTTTAAAATAAAAGTAGAATCATTGTGTGTAATGAAAGCTAGAAATTCTTTTAGCATCCAAGGTGCTTTTAACATAGTGGTAATTAAGTTATAAATTTTGAGAAATTAAAATATAATTTTATAATGTATTATTTTATATTATTATATTTTAAAAATTAAACATTTTTAAAAAAATTGAAATTTAAAGTATAATTTTATTATATATAAATTCATAATTAAAAATTATAATTTTATTATATATAAATTCATAATTTAATAATTTTTAAGAGAATTGAATTATAATTTTTTATTTTTAGGAGGACAATGCCCTTGCCCGCCGGTCTTACATCCAAGCCTCCCTACCATGATCTTCCAAGGAAAATGGGGCTTGAAACACCTACATATATGCAACACAAGACTAGAGAGAACCGATTTAATCGAAGTCAGTCTACCTCTTGTTGATACATTCAAGATTTCCATCTTCTCTGCTACGCCCTTCTAAAATGTCATAACCATTTTTGGTAAAACGGGTTCGAGTTGATTTAAAAATAAAACGAAAAAAAAAAAAAAGAGTCGCCACTAATCTTTTTTGATGAGGTGTGATCGGGTCACCTCGTAAAGCGGTTGTTTTTAATAAACAGTTTGATTTATCAAAACAACGATTTTGTCTACGAAACTCAGAAAATAGGTTCGGGAATCGGTTACGCATGAGGAAGGGATAGCACACTTGATACGCCCAAAATTGGTACCTTATTGATTAGTTAACGTCTTAATGTCGAAAGTTGAAAATTTTGAAAAAAAATTTTAAAATACGATCTCTTTTAAAAATGTTTGAATTTTCTCAAATTGGATATTAAGATTCTCTCCTTCCAAATGAATAAAATATCACATCCAGCACGTTAGGACACGATAATTTAAATCCTCGAATCCAAGATCTTCTCATGATTTCGAGACTCATGTATTGAAAATATCAAAAGGATATTTGATTATTTGGCCAAACGAAAAACCGAAACCCAGCACGTTAGGGCACGATTTCTCGGATTTTCAAAACGCGAAATATTGCCTTATTCTTTAGAAATCCTTATCCCGAGATAACTAAATGTCACATCCAGTGAGTTAGGACGCAATGTTTCTGAATTCTCGAGAATAGGTTTTTATTTAAAATTTATGCATTTGTTTTATAAGGATATTCAGTTATTTAGATTAAACGAGAAAAATCGAAACACAATACGTTAGGGCACGACCTCTCAAATTTCTAAATACAGAATATTACCTTTATAAAGAGAATCAATTTTGTATCGGGGAAAAGTTAATATAACGATAAAACATAAAAACAAATTGCAATACTAATGTGTATAGCGAATAATAGTAAGTGCATTAATGTGAACAGTAATAACAAAGATGAAAATAAAATGGAATAAATAAATAAAACAAACGAATTATAAAAAGAAAAATAATAGGCAAAACTAAATAAGTAAATAAGATAAAAAGATGTTGGTAATAATAATACTAGGTTAACTAGTTTCATGATATAATAATGACAATAGTAATACAATAATAATAAAGTAAATAATAATAATAATAATACATTAATAAAATAATAGAATTAAAAGAGTGAGAATTAAAAATAATAGTGATAATAATGAAAATAATAATACGAATAATATTGATAAAACAAATAAATATTAGTAATAATAATAATAATACTGATAATAATTAGTGAAAATAAAATAATAGTAGTGATAAAGGATGATATATTATTCAATAACAATAATAGTAAAGACAATAATAGTAATAGTGATAAAGGATGATATATTATTCAATAACAATAATAGTAAAGACAATAATACTAAAAATATAATAATAATAATAATAATAATAATAATAATAATAATAATAATAATAAATAATAAATAAATAAATAAATAAATAAATAAAAGGCTAAATCTAAATCAAAACAAAATTTTGGGGCAATAATAACAAAAAACGCAAAATAATAAAAAGGGGATTAAAATAAATTCAAAACAAAAGTTCAGGGTACATTTGAAAATAAATAAAACAAAAAAGGACCCCCATTGAACACGCGAATAACAAGGAGGGGCTAAAAGGAAAATTTTCCTTCTCCAAAATGCACCCATCTGGGGGACTAAATTGAAAACTAAGATAAATTATGGGGTGAAATCAAAAAAATAAAATAAACTTAATTGTAAATGAATAAAAGGGCGGAAGGACCGCAGAAGTAAATAGCTCATTTTTACCCAAAACACGCGGATCCTGGCCTACTGGGTCGGGTTCTGGTCGACCTCCCCAAAACGATGTCGTTTTGGTGTCTGTGGGGACCATTCAAAACGGCGTCGTTTCTATACCCTATAAAAGCCATTTATCCTTTTTTTTTTCATTTCTGCTGCTTGTTCTCAAAATAAAAAAAAGTCTCCCCCTCTCCTTTTCTAGGGGTGAGCGTTCGATCGAATCGAATCGAATCGAATGAAAAAATTTCGAGTTAATCGAGTTGACGAATCATATTTTATCATCTTAATTTGATTTGAAATTTTCTCGAATCGAGTCGAGTGAGATGGAATTCGAATCGAATCGAATCGAATATATTTGTTCGAGTTAAATTTAAAAAAATAATTTTGGGCCCTTGTAACCATTGTCACATATCGTAATAAAATTTGTCCACCTTAACCAAAATTTTTTATTAACTTTCACACCAAATAATTTATTTATTAATCTTTTATATACGGGTTAGCTTCTTTGCTTGTTTAGTTCTTTCAATTATCTTCAGATTCTTGTCACTATGTATTTTGGAATTAAAAAATATATTAAATGTAAAAATGTGATTTTTTAATAAAAGTTATTTTAAAGATAAAATGTGAAATTGGTACCAATATAAAATTTTAACACAAATATTTTATGGCATAATTAATAATTCAATTTTAATATAAATATTAAATATGACTAAACAATTCAATAATATAAATAATATAAAATGTGAAATTTAATTTAATAATATAAATAGTAGATATAAATAAAATTATTACTATTTATGTTTAGTGATTTTTTTTGGGATAATTTTGATTTTTATTTGAGAGTAAAGGGTGAGAAGTAAAAGTTTAGGAGGAAAATAAAAAGTATTGGAGAATAAAAGTTTGAGGGAAATAAATAGGAGAGTAAAATTTTGAAGGAAAATATTAAAAAAATTTGGAGGGGGGATGGGTTTAGGGTAGATGGGAGGTGAGATGGGAATGGAGTAAAAGTCTTAGGGGAAAAGTGGGAGGGAGTAAAAATTTTGGGGGAAAATAAAAAGTTTTAAGAGTTTTTGAGAGTAAAATTTTGAGAAAAAGAAAATGAGAGAGTAAAATTTTGGTGGGAAATGAATTTTGGGTAGATTGGGGGTTCGGATTGAAGGGGAATAAAAGTTTTGGGGGAAGTGGGAAGGAATAAAAGTTTTGAGAAAAAGTAAAAAGGTTTGAGAGTTTGGGGTAAAAATGTAAAATATTATAGTTTGATATTTGAATTATTCGAATTCTTTGAGTTATTCGAATTCGAAAACTCAACTCGATTCGAACTCGAAATTCGAAAAAAATATCGAGTTGACATCGAATAACTCGATTCGTTTAACTCGAAATTCGAATTTTTTTCGATTTTTTCGAGTCGAATCGAGTTTTGCTCACCCCTATCCTTTTCTCTCAATTCTCACTGGAAGGAACCAGATTCGATGAGGGACATTGTCGCCACCAACACATGGTTTACTGGGAAAAAGTAAAATTCTTCTCCTTTTTTTTTTTTTGTGTATATATTTTGATATTATATATATAAATTGTTTTAAAAAGAAAATAAAGAAAATAGGTTTATATATATAGTTTCAAAAAATAGGGTAAAAAGAAAAATAGAATAAAACCTTAAAATTTTGTTTTTTTTTTTTCTCTTCGATTGCCTATTGTATACTTGTATTAATCTTTGTTTGCGGGTGTTTGTAACTAAAATCTCTATTTTCAAATTGATCCCCCCTCTCTGTTACAATGGTTTTTGATGGCTTTATAGTCATTTTTTACACAATTTTTTTTTGACTATTTTATTTTGTCTTTTTTTCTTTTCCATGCAGGCTTGGGTGGTGCTGGGCGGTGGACAAGACCACGGTGCAGGGGCAAGTGGCGGTCAGAAGACCTAGGTGCGGTGCACTTAAATTTTGTCGTTTCTGTTTTGTTTCTGAAATGGGCTAGGGTCTAAGTTATTTTGGATTTAGGCTGATAGGATTAATTGGGTCTAGTTTTGAGTTTAATTTGAGTTGGGATTTAATTTATTTGGGCCCATTAATTTTTGGGCCTCGTTGTTAGTTTAGGCTCCGAGCAGAATTAGCCTATAACACAAACATCCCAACATATTCTT
Source organism: Gossypium rotundifolium (assembly GCA_025506655.1). Taxonomy (NCBI): domain Eukaryota; kingdom Viridiplantae; phylum Streptophyta; class Magnoliopsida; order Malvales; family Malvaceae; genus Gossypium; species Gossypium rotundifolium. The sequence goes on along the minus strand of CP106731.1, from coordinate 118,913,440 downwards.
TTGGATGCCAAATATTTTGTCTTTATATTAATTTTCGATCCTAAAAATTATTTGTAAAACCACTTAACAACCCTCTCCACATTCAACATTTACTCCATCTTTACTACACTATCACAATCATATGTCTTCTCAAAAGCAACTTTGAAAACCCCCCACCTCCACTTTTGTTCTTAATGTATTCTTTCACTCAATTAGTAAAGACAACTGTAACATCCTGAAAAGGGCCTATGCATTTTGGCCTAATTGTACAAAAAGACATCTTTTATGTGTTTTGGAATAAATTTGGAATGATTTTTGGAAACCTGAGAATGCATGGAAATGTTATGTTGGAAATAGGAAAATGAACATTTTTGGAAACTTGAACATTTTTGGAAATGAATCAAAAATGGAAACCTGAACATTTTGGAAACTTGAACATTTTGGAAACCAAACCAAAATAGGAAACTAAACATTTTGGAAACCAAGCCAAAATAGGAAACTAAACATTTTGGAAACTTGGAAAATACAGAGCCGCGCGAAAATTTTTGGAAACTTAAAATGACCTTAATGTCGAATTTTGGAGCCCAAGGGGAACTTAGGGCCAAATGACCTAAAATATAAAGTACATGAAATTTGACCCAACAATGACTTGGAAATGTGGCTCAAGACGCCACCTAAGGCCTTAGGAAATGGCCCAAATGCAAGAGGTTTTGGGCCTGAGTTTGAGTCATCTAGGAAGAAAATAAAAGAAGTTTTATTTTGCTTCCATGAGTGGGAGTTGACTGACACAAGGGAATCTAAGAGGAGGAGTTTTATTTGGTTAAAACTTGATTAATAAGTGATAAATAAGGATTTTAAATTTGGATTATCGAGGAGATAATTGATGGATTAAATGCTTTTATTTTTAGATAAAGGAGATAATATTATCTTAAGGAGAGTGGTGGCCAAGTCAGGACTCTTGGCCTAGCAAATTTGGCTATAAAAGGAGAACCCAAGGTCTTTTTCTCTCATCTTTCCAAGTAGCCGAAAATCCCTTGCTCTCTCCCCTCTTTGCCGAATTTCTCTTTAAGCAAAATCCATCTCTTGTTCTTCTATTTTCTTCTCCTCTCCTTTGTCATTGTTAAGCCAAAACCCTTTTCTTTTGATCCCTGTTAAATCTCCATAGCCGAATCTCTGTGACTCTAGGCAAGGAAGCAATCGATTAAAGGTATCAAGGTTTCTACAATTACCGAATATAAGGATCAAGGATCTAAGGTAAGGAATATAAATATTCGGTCAAGGTTTTGATTATGTCTCAATATTAAAATAAATCGACATGAAGTTATAGGGATTTGACGGATATTCAAGACAAGGAAACTTTCGGATTTACTAAGTGTAGGCTACAACGAAGGAGAAGTTCTTTTCCAAGGTACACCATAGGCAGCGTGTTCCCTAGTTATTCTATGAGTTTCGGATTTAAAATCCACAAGGTAAGTGTCATAGCTTTCGGCTAAGGCCTATTTTGATAATTAGATCTAATTCTTATTTGTTTAAAAAGCCAAAACTAACCCCTGATGAGATTTAGTGCTTGGCCTAATACAAAGACGAGCATAGCATAGATTTCGGGATTTGATTAGTATTGAAATCGGCAACAAGGTAAGTTTTAAGAATACTAATCCTACTAGGATTTGGATTTATGGTCAAATGGTTTTTTTAATTAAAGTAGTAAGTGATTAATCAAATGTAGGAATTGAGATCTAAAGCAATAGATCGGGTTTTCGAGATCTCAAGGAACCTTTTTAAGCAAATCAGGTGTGTACGCACACTAACTTTCGATATTTCATATGGCAATTATTTTATTATGTGATTATACGTAAGAATATGAATATGGCTAAGTACCCTAATGTGGTACAAAAGTATTCAGGTACGTTTCCTACTTCCGATAGGATTATGAAATATGTTATTTTATAACATGTGAATATATGTATATGATTATGAAATTAAGTATGTTATGCATGATATATATTTTTGGGACATTCGGGATTTATGTGAAAGGGGAAGAAGGTGTTGACTTCGGTCTCACCAACATTTGAAGGTGTTGACTTCAATCTCACCAACGTTTGAAGGTGTTGACTTCGGTCTCACCAACGTTTGAAGGTGTTGACTTCGGTCTCACCAACGTTTGAAGGTGTTGACTTTGGTCTCACCAACGAAATATGGTGACTACGGTCACATTATTTGAATAGGCTAACTCCGGTTACATTATTTGAATATAGTGTCTAATGACACAACGATATGGGCTTATCGCCCGATGGTGTGTAGCGGATGGAGGGTTGACTTAGTAGTCCCCACGGTGTGAATGGCGTGTACGGGTGGTGTGTAGCGGATGGACCATTAGGATTGGGTTTGGGTTGCATCATAATTTCATTTTATATGGATCGATGATATGAACGTGTATGCCCGATTTGTTGAATGTTAGTCTGTGTGCACATTGAGTCTGTTGACTCACCCTGCTAGGGAATTATTTTCGGTGATGAAAAAGGATTTGACCGGCTGGTAGACCCTGAGGTGGCCATGTCTCATTTGAAGATTCCATTTAAATTTGGACTTTATTTCTATTTAGTTCCTTTAATTTTATTTTGGGGTTATACTTGATGTAATAAGGCCATAAGGCCCAGTGGATTTTCTTTACTTTGCTTTTTTTTTTTTACTATTATGTTACGAACCAATTATAACTAAAATTAAAGTGATATATTTTGTTATAAACCCTAAAATTATTTTGTCAACTCTTTAAAATTGGATTTACAAGATTAAATAAACGGGTTCCAACCTAAGCCCAATCCACAACAACATTTTTCTAAATATTTTTTTAATTTCTAAGTATCAAACTTTTTGAAATCGGTTTACTTTAGGAACATACCGATCCTGTTCAGGCTCGTGGGCCGGGTGTGGGGTGTTTCAACAACAAAGTCGATGGTTTGACGTCCTGTAATAAAGCTGAACTGGTTTCTATCAACGTATCAAACTAATTAGCCTAAAGAGGCTAATGGTAGAGGGTGATTCACACTTTGGGATTAAAGTGATAAATGTTTTCTTATACTCCTTTGGGAATGAAAATCATGGAAGAATTTCATCACATCTTTCTACAACATACACTCAAATCTCTAGGACTTTGTTGCCGTTACTGAAACTGAGCTGCCATTAGATAAAAAAAAAATTGTGTTCTTGTTGCCTTCCTTAGCCCATTTGAGCGGAGCCGTGCATGATTGCTTCTTTTTTTCTGAAAGATATCATTCCTGGCCACTTTCCCACCTTTTATTTTAATCTCACTTTCAAGCATATAATCATTTTTTTTTTGTAAATTACCTGTCGTAACCATTTTTTTTGAAAAACAAAAAGGGGTTCGACTTTGGTTTTTAAAATGAAAAAAAAGACAGGGAGTCGCCACCAATCCTTTTTTATTGAGGTGTGATCGGGTCACCTCGTAAACGATTGTTTTTAATTAACAGTTTGATTTATCAAAACAATGATTTTGGTCTATGAAATCCAAAAAACGAATTCGGAGTCCTTACATGACGAGGAAGGGTTAGCACCTCGATACGCCCAAAACTGGTACCAAAATGATTAATTAGTGTCTTAATGTCGGAAATTTGAAAAGATTTTAAAATAAGGATCCTTTAAAAATGTTTGGATAATTTAATGGAATTTGAGATTACTTGTTCGAGAGGATACAAACATCACATCCAAAGACGTTAGGACATGATATTTTAAACCTTCATAATCAAAGTTGTCTCGTGATTTGTGAAATTTTTAGAAGGATGTTTAGTTATTTAGTCAAACGAGAAATCGAAACCCAAAGACGTTAGGGCACTATTCCTCGAACTTCTAAATACAAAACATTGCCTTGTTTTAAAACCTTTAGATGAAATAGGATAATTTTACGTAATATATTTTGTTTAATAATATAATATGAAACTAAGAAAATAAGCGTAAATATAAATATAGTAAATATAAAGAGACTAACAATAGAAATAATAATATTAATAATGATACCAAATAATAGTAATAATAATATCAATATAAAACAGAATAATGAAAGAAAATAGATATATAAAATAATAGTATAGCAATAACAAGAATGATGAAAATAAAATAATAATAGTGATAATAATAAAAGATGAAAAAATAAAGTATTGGTAATAATAAATAAAATAAGAGTAATAATACTAACAATAATAGTATAGTACAATAATAAAATAAAAATATTAAGAATAATAACAATAACAAAATAATAACAAAATAAAGTAATGACAATAATAATAGTAATAATAATAGTAATAATAAAATATAATAATAATAACAATAATGATGACAAAGAACATGGTAACGAAAGCAATAATAGAAATGATAATAAGGATGATGCTAATAATAATGCAAAAACAAAATAAAGGAATAGTAATAACAATAGTAATAATAATAATAACAATAATAATAATAATAAAACAGAAAGGAATAGTAATGAAAATAGAAATATTAATAATAGTAATAATAATAACAAAAATTGCAAAATAATAAAAAACGGTTAAATTGCATTTAAAACGGAAGTTTTTGGTCAAATTATAAATAAAAGAGAGGTTTGGGAGCTAAATGAGAAACGGCATAAAAGGTGGGGGACCAAAAAGATAATATTCCCCAGTAGGTTAAACGTGGCGTTTGAGGGAAGGACTGAATCGCGAACCGCGTGAAGTTTTTGGGCCAATATTGCAATAATTAAAAATTTAATTTTAACAACATGAAAATGCGGAAGGACCTAAAGCGCAATTATCCCAATCAACAAAAATGCGTGGATCCTCTGGTCGAGTCAGGTCAACGCTCGGGTTATAGGGGCAAAACGACGTCGTTTTGGGGCCACTGAATCAGGCCCTAAACGGCGTCGTTTTGAAACCTTTATAAAAGCAAAATTTTTCTTTTTATTTCATTTGTGATGCTTTCTTAAAAAAAAAAAACTTTTGGCTTTGTTTTTTTCTCTGCAGGTCAAGGGTTTTCAGTGTTGCTCTACGACGACGTCGTTGCCATACCACAAGCATGCATGGCATGTTTAACAGTAAAATTTCCCTTTTTTTCTTTTTTTATAAATAAATAAAACGAAATAATAAAAAAGATCTTAAAGAATGAAGCTTTTAAAACATAAATCACCTTCCGAAAAATAGAAAACTCAGTTCTATTGCGATTTAATAATCAGATTTTTGCTCTTGTTTTTGTACTGATTCGTGGGTGTGTACTCGTTTGAATTTCTGCTTTTGTTTTTTACTTCCCGAAGCCTTGCTTGAATCTCTATTATTTTTGTGTTCAAAATCTCTCTTTTTTTTGTCTCCGAAAAAAAAACCCTTTTACAATGGATTTTAATTGGCTTTTTATAGCCATTTACAAATACTTCATCATTTCCTTTGCATATTTCTCCGCTCTGTTGCCTCTATTTCTTTTTGTGTGTGGTTTCTTTTTGCGGTGGTATGGGCGTAGGCGCTGAAGGGCAAAGCAAAAGAAAGTTAAGGGACAGGATCACTGGTCGAAAGTAGAGTTGAATAGTTAAGGTCGTCAAGACCCTAGGGGCGGCTAGGGTTTTGTCTTTTCCTGATAAGAGTGTTGGGGTTTAGTTTGGGTATTGGGCCAATTGGGCCAAGGTCTGTTTTAGGTTAGGTCTGGTGGTTAGCTTTAGTGGGCTATTCGGGTTTAGGTTGTAAAACGGGCCCAGGGCAATTTGGGCCTTCTACAGCTGCCCTCTTTGCTCATTGTCGTGTAACGGGAATGGAGCAAAGACATAAAGAAGGACCAAATTTGCCCGATCTTGTTGAGTCTTGACTCCTTTGGTGCTCTTCCTCTTCAGGTAGCTTCATTCTAGTCCATCGCATCTTGTTGCTTTGATCCATTCCACCGCTACTTCAGAGAGATAGGACCTGTAGCTTTAATTTGCTCCTGCTGCGACTTCTAAGGGATGAGATTTGTTTTTTTTGAATTGCTCCACCGCAACTTCGAGGAGATAGATTTGTATCTTCAGCCCAGCTCCATTGCAACTTCAGGGAGATAAGGTTTGTATCTTTAGCCCAGCTCAATTGCAACTTCAGGGAAATAAGGTTTGGAATCTTCAGCTTGTTCCACTGCTAGTCAAAAGACAGGACAATTATGTTCCACTACTGTTTAGGGCAATAGGATCGACGATCTTGACCTATTCCACTGCTGGTCAGGGCAATAGGATGGTGGCTTAAATCGTGTTCCCCACTGTTTAGGGAGACAGGATTTGCCTTCGATCTTACCCCACTACTGGTTAGGGCGACAAGATCTACAATTTTTTACCTATTCCACTGCTGGTCAGTGGCAATAGGACGGTGGCCTAAATCATGTTCCCTACTGGTTAGGGAGCCAAGATTTGCCTTCGATCTTGCCCCACTACTAGTCAAGGCGACAAGATCTACAATTTTTGACTTATTCCACTGCTGGTCAGTGGCAATAGGGCAATCTTCAACCTATTCCACTACTAGCTAGTGGCAATAGGATAATCTTCAGCTTATTCCACTGCTGGTCCGTGGCAATAAGAAAATCTTCCACCTATTCCACTGCTGGTCAGTGGCAATAGGGTAATCTTCAACTTATTCCACCGCTGGTCGGTGGCAATAAGACAATATTCCACCTATTCCACACGCCGTGGGTGGCAATAGGGTAATCTTCAACCTATTCCATCGCTAGTCGCTGGCAATAGGACGATCTTCAACTTATTCCACTGCTGGTCAGTGGCAATAAGAAAATCTTCCACCTATTCCACTGCTGGTCGGTGGCAATAGAGTAATCTTCAACTTATTCCATTGCTGGTCAGTGGCAATAAGACAATCTTTAGCCTATTCCACTGCTGGTCAGTGGCAATAGCATGGTTTTCAACCTATTCCACCGCTGGTCAGTAGTGATAGGATGATGGCTTCACCGATGTTGCTACACCGTCCTCTGGGGACATATCCTGTAGACTCGATTTTATATGCTTGTGTTTATGCCAAATGATGCGGATGCTATGGTCGGAATGACTCAAATGCTCCTGACTACGTGTGATATGGATGACACTTACATGAATGCAGAATGTCATGAGAATGATGATTTTTCATAATAATTAAGATGCAATGACCGTAATAAATCGAATGCTTCTAACTAAATGATATTATGGAGGACATTTGCATGAATGTGGGATGTCATGGGAATGATCTCTTTTTACAAGCTTAAGGCCGTAATTGCTCGTTCGCTCGTCAAGGTCACGGCACGGGCGCAATATCTCATATGATATCTATGACAGAGAATCTGGGGAAATAGTCATGATTTTAGACTCCTCTTCCTCGAACATTTCCAACCTCTAAGTGCGGTGGTTCCTAGACAACAGTCCTATTTTAGGTTCCTGTCGTTGTTTAGAGGTTTCCAGAGTAATAGGCGGGACTCCTTTTATGGAAGCATTATGGGTCTATGGGTCGTTATTTCAATTGCAAACAGCTTAAAGATTTAAAATAACAATGGAATTTATGAAAATGGAATTGGATTAAATCAATAAAAGTAAACATTATTGGAATACAAAAAATGGGTAAAAAGAAAAAGTAGGTGCCCCAGATATTGCAGCCTGAGCTTCACCACAGAATCCTTCCGAAGACCATTTTGAGCTGAATAGACGTTGGGAGATCTGCAGTGCTTTGTAGATGTTCTGAGGTGTAGCATTCCTCCTTTTTGCTAATTCTGAGAGAATAAAATCGTCACATACCCTTCCTCTTGTCAGAATTTGAGCCGCCCTGGTCTGGTTTTTGACTCAAAACCCCTTTGGTCTTAAAGCGCCTTTTTCGGGTTTTCGCTTTAGCCTCTCCGCCTTTTTTTTTTTTTGGGTCTTAAAGTGCCCTTTGCAGGTTTTCACTTTAGCCTTTCCCTTCTTCAAGCATAATACTTTTAACTGAATCAATTTATGGGATTGGATAAATTTTTCCCATCCATCTCGGTAAAAATTAGTGCCCTCCGAGAAAGCCTTTTTACCACATAAGGTCCTTCCCAATTTGGCATCCATTTCTCTCAAATCCTTTTGTATGGGGAGGATCTTTTCAAAACTAAGTCTCCTTGTGGAATTCTCTTGACGACTTTTTGGTTGTATGCTCGCATCATTCACTTTTGGTACATCTGACCATGACGGATAGCTTTCAGTCTCTTTTCTTCCATCAGATTCAACTGATCATCCAATTTCAGTTCGGACAATACTCGAAAAGACAAAATTTCGACTTCGATGGGTAAAATTGCCTCCATTCCGTAAACCAATGAGAAAGGAGTTGCCCCGATGGAGGTTCTGACCGACGTTCGATAGGCAAAAAGGGCAAATGGTAACTTCTCGTGCCAATCTTTGTAAGTCTCAGTCATCTTCCCTACTATCCTCTTGATGTTCTTATTAGCTGCTTCTATTGCACCGTTCATCTTTGGGCGATATGGTGACAAATTGTGATGTCTGATCTTGAATTACCTACAGACTTCTGTAATCATGCTGTTGTTCAAGTTTAACGCATTATCAGATATGATCCTCTCGTGCATTCCATATCTACATATGATTTCTTTTTTAAGAACTTGTCGATCTTGATTTTGTCACATTAGCATATGAAGTGGCCTCCACCCATTTAGTGAAGTAATCAATTACCACGAAGATGAACCGATGTCCATTGGAAGCTTTTGGAGAGATTGGTCCAATAACGTCCATGCCCCACATAGAAAAAGGCCATGGGGAGGTCATAACATGTAAAGGTGAGGGTGGTACATGAATCTTGTCCCCATAAATTTGGCACTTATGACATTTCTTAGCATAATTAATGCAATCTCTTTCCATGGTAGACCAATAATACCCGAATCTCATGATTTGTCTGACCATTGCGAACCCATTGGCATGTGTTCCATAGACACCCTCATGGACTTCTTTTAAGATCTGCCTAGCCTCGGCGCCATCCACACATCTCAATAGCACTTGATCCTTTCTTCTTTTGTATATAATCTCTCCGTCTAAGATATAGTCACAAGCTTATCTTCTCAACGTCCTTTTGTCATTTTCGGTTGCTTGATCGGGGTATTTATGATCTTTCACGTATTGTAGTATATGGTGATACCACGGGTGATCATTTTGCTCCTCTTCTTCCATGTTGTAGCAATGGGCTAGGGCCTCATAAATGCTCATTTGTATAGGCCTCATATCCTCCTTGTTGTTTGCTCGCACCATAGAGGCCAATGTGGCTAGAGCATCAGCCATCTGATTTTCGTCTCTTGGTAGATAACTGAAAGTAATGTCATCGAACTTTTTGATCAGTTCTTGGACCAATCTTTTGTATTCGACCAACTTGGGATCTCTCGTCTCCCATTCTCCTTTAAGTTGATAAATCACCAGTGCAGAGTCTCCGTATACTTTCAACACCTTAATCTTGCGTTCTGTAGCGGCACGGATACCCATAATGCAAGCTTCATACTCTGCCATATTGTTTGTACAATCAAAATCCAGCCTACAAGTGAATGGGTAATGATCTCCGTTTGGGGACACCAGAACTGCCCCAATTCCATTACCCATAGCATTCGATGCCCCGTCGAAGTTCAGTTTCCAAGGATAATTTTCGGTGTACCTTCTTCAGTGGTTGCTACGTACATTAGGTCTTCATTAGGGAAATCAAAGTCCAAAGGCTCATAATCTGCCAAAGCTCTACTGGCCAGAAAATCCGCTATTGCACTTCCTTTTACCGCCTTCTAGTTTACATAAACTATGTCAAACTTAGAAAGTAAAATTTGCCATCAGGCCATCCGTCCATTCAAAGTAGTTACTCTATTAGGTATTTCAGTGGGTCTAGCTTCGAGATGAGCCAGGTCGTATGATACAATATGTACTGCCTTAATCTCCGGGTTGTCCAGATCAAGGCACAACATAGTTTCTCAATTGGTGAGTACCTTGTTTCACACTCAGTGAACTTTTTACTAAGGTAGTATATTGCCTTTTCTTTCTTTCTTGACTCATCGTGTTGGCCGAGCACACATCCCATTGAATTATCAAGTACCGTTAAGTAGAGGATTAAAGGCTTATCTGGATTAGGCGGTGTCAATATTGAAGGATTGGACAGGTATTGCTTTACTTTATCGAAGGTCTTCTGACATTCCTCGTCCCACACACCTGGATTGTGTTTTTTAAGAAGACGAAATATGGGGTCACATTTCTCAGTCAGTTGTGAAATGAACCGAGCAATGTAATTTAATCTTCCTAATAAACCTCGAACTTCTTTTTGCGTGCGAGACAGAGGCAATTCTTGTATAGCCTTGACTTTGTTTGGTCAACCTCAATCCCCTTTTTGCCGACTATAAATCCTAGCAGTTTCCCTGACCTGGCTCCAAAGATACACTTTGCTGGGTTAAGCTTTAGCTGGAATTTCCTCAACCTCAAAAATAATTTCCTTAAGACTTGGACATGCTCCTTTTCAGTTCGAGACTTCGCGATCATATCGTCGACATAAACCTCAATTTCTTTGTGCATCATGTCATGGAATAGGGTTACCATGGCTCTCTGATATGTTGCTCCCACATTCTTCAGCCCAAATGGCATTACCTTATAGCAAAAGGTTCCCCACATGGTTATGAACGTGGTTTTATCCATGTCTTTAGGAAGCATCTTTATCTGGTTGTATCCTGAGAAGCCATCCATGAATAAGAACAATGAATAACTCGCCGTATTATCCACTAAGGTGTCGATATGAGGTAACGAAAAATTATTTTTCGAGCTAGCCTTGTTTAGATCCCTGTAGTTTACACACATTCATACTTTCCCATCTTTGTTAGGGATGGGGACGATATTGGCTACCCATTAAGTACTTAACCACTTGCAAAAACTCGCGTCAAATTGCTTCCTAACCTCCTCTTTATTTTCAAGAAACATCCGCATCATCCTCCAAGTTTCGTTGGATGGCTTGTATTCTTCTTTTATGGGCAAACGGTGTACCACGATATCGATGCTTAACCGGGCATGTCTTGATATGACCATGCGAAGACATCCTTGAATTCTTGGAGTAACTCGATGAGGTCTCGCTTGTCTCTACTGGTGATACCTGGCCCAATCTTCACTTCTTTCTTTTCTTGTCCATCTCCTAGGTTCATATTTCTACTGACTTTTTGTGAGGTACGATTTGTTTCTCCTCTTGTTCTACCATCCTTAACAGTTCAGAAGATAAGTCATAGCCTTGGTCATCTCCAAAATCCTAAAAATTTTCGCACCCATATCTTGCTCAAAAGGACATTCTGAGTCATTGGTAACGTTACTCAAATCATCGATATTTGGGGACCTGTTATGGAGATGAATAAAGACTCATAGAACCACAGAATCTAGGCATGCTTATTGGTATCATAAATGAAGAATAGAAATGTTTAGAAGAATATCTAAAGAAAGAATAATGATGATGAATGAAATGAACATAGAAGAAAATTTGCTCAAAAGATGGCGGAGATGTATTTCATTGAAAATAACGATGCTTTATACAAAATCATGCCTCATAATGATAATGAATGAAATGAACATAGAATAAAATTTGCTCAAAAGATGGCGGAGTTGTATTTCATTGAAAATAACGATGCCTTATACAAAATCATGCTTCATAAAAGGGACTCTTATTGCTTCTAGACTTATTCCGAGTATTACTCTAAATGAGTTCTAAAAGCTACAGGAATCTCTTCCACAGTCCAGTTGTTTAGAACGTTGCCTGGCTCATAGGGGCGGATGCCATTTCGATTTTCTTCCTCAATTTTCCCCTCAGATATAGCGTTGATGTGTACGATTTTTTCATTTTGTGTTCCTCGTCCCGGATGGATAACCCCTCCTGATATAAAGGTCTCACGAATATGAGGAATTATCATCGGTTCCCATTTAATCTCATCTCCACCCAAACGCGCTTTCCTTCTTTCTTGCTTCTTTTCTAACTCTTTCTTCTTTTGCTTTGCGTTCGGCTTGAATCTTAAGCCAAATAGGTCTCTTTTTTCTTTCAATCTCGGGACTTCGATTCCTCCTTGGAGATACCTTCTCAGTCCCTTTCCGGGTACGGCTCCATTTTTGACCATTAATTGTAAACCCATTTTTATGGTTTTGGATAATTGAGGCAATGGGATCTTGTTTCCCTCGATGACGTATGTTGCGTTGACGAATTCCAAAGAGCAGAAAGAATATTCAGTTGCTTCGTCATTTGCTTCTAAATATGGTGCACCGTTGGTTACGGTTGCGATGATGTCTTCTTCAGCATTTATTATTACCAAACGGCCTTCTATGACTAATTTCAATTTTTGGTGCAAGGATGAGGGGACTGCTCCCGCTGAGTGTATCCAAGGTCTCCCCAACAAACAGTTATACGATGGCCTGGTATCCATTACTATGAAATCCACTTCATATGTACCTGGGCCGATTAAAAGAGGTACTTCGATCCTTCCCATAACTTTCCTTTCAGTTCCATCGAATGCCCTTACTACATTGTAGCAGGCCTTCATGTGAAATATATCAATGGGTAACCGATTCAACGTCGATAATGGCAGGACATTGAGCGCCGATCCGTTATCGACTAGTACCCCTGGTAGTGTGTATCCTTTGCACCGTGTAGTAATGTGGAGGGCCTTGATGGAACCCATACCTCCCAGCGAAATCTCGTCATCATTAAAGAAAATGAAGTTATCAACACTTATATTGCTAATTAGACAATCCAACTTGTTAACGGTGATATCATTAGCAACGTAAGTTTCATTCAATACTTTCATCAGTGCGTTGCGGTACGCTTCTGAACTTAATAGCAAGTCAAGCATAGATATACGAGCTGGCTGTTTATGCAGCTGCTCCACGACGTTGTATTCACTATGTTTTAAAAACTTCAAGAATTCTCTAGCCTCATCTTCCTTCACTGGCTCATTTATAGGAGCTTCCTATGTGGTCGCACTTTCTCTCTTTTGTTCACCCACCAAGGTTTTCTCTTTTGCAAGCTCGATCCGTGGGTTTATCGTGTCGTAACGCTTCCCGTTACGCGTATAGGAGCCTACTTCCTGGTTTTCCTTTGCAGTGCTGGACAAGTCTCCTTTCCTAGGAATCGTCACATTGTAGTTGTAGTTTCAAGAAACCTTTTTATTATCTTCATATGAAAAGGCCGCAGGTCTTTGGATCACAATCTTCGGAAGCTCCTGGTTTTCTTTTCAGTAGTGTGGGACGAGTCCCTATTTCGAGAATCGTCAGTTGCGATTAGAGTTCTGGGGAACCTCTTTGTTGTCTTCATACGAAAAGACCGTCGATTTATGAATCACGATCTTCAGAGTTATCTTTATCTCGGCTCCATCGTTTTTTGGCCGTGAGATGATGACCAAAGGATAGCTAGTTTTCGAGGCTTTTATTGCTGATTCATCTTCCAACGCGCAAATGCTTCTTTCTTTTCGGCCTTCATTAATTTCAAAAAACTCCAACTCTTTATTGTCCATCAACCTTTGTACCTGAATTCGAACTCAATACAGTCCCGGATTTCGTGCCCCTCCATGTTATGAAACTCATGACCTTTTCTTATTCCTTCATGCTTTACTACCAACTTGATACAGCTAATCCCCTCTTCATCATTTCTTTCCAAACTCGTTTCATCGGAGTCTTTACTTCGTCGACATCCCTTTTAACTCTCCTTCCCATGTTCTCACCTATCATATTGACCCCATGATTAGGCAGCGGGTGCCCCGTGCTAGGGGTATCGTCTACTTCTATAATGCCCATCTGGATGAGTCTTTCTACCAGTTTTTTGAAAGCAAGACAGTGCTCTATTGAATGCCCCAGAATCCCTGTGTGGTACTCGCACTGTGCGTTCGCGTCATACCACTTAGGGTATGAGGGTTGCAGGGGTTTTAGGTAATGTGGGGAAACAATATGTGCATCAAATAAGTTCTGATACATTTCCTTATACGTGACTGGGATTGGCGTGAATTGAATTTTCTTCGTGTTCTGCTTTGTACTGGATTCCTGCCTAGAGGAGTCCTGATGATCAGCGATTACGGCCCTGGGTTGATTTACAGTAATAGGCTTCGGATAACCTTTATTTAGGTTATTTACATCGTTCTCTCTTTTCTTTGGGTGGCACTTTCTCCCACTTCTATCTTGCCACATCTGATTGCATTTTCTATCATCTTCCCTGACATCACGATGTCTGAAAAGCTTTTAGTGGCGCTTCCCAGCATATAATTGATGAAAGGTGCTTTCAACGTATTAATAAAGAGCATGGTTGTGTCCTTTTCCAAAAACGGTGGCTGAACTTATATTGCTACCTCTCTCCATCACTGGGCATACTGTCTAAAACTTTCGCCCGGATTTTTCTCCATATTTTGGAGCGTGATTCTATCAGGAGCAATATCAGCCACATGGCCATAATGTTTCATGAAGGCTCTGTGCGAGGTCCTTCCACGTCTTGATTTGGGCACGACTAAGTTGGTTATACCATTTGGCGCAGACTCTACCAAACTATCTTGAAAATAGTAAATCAAGAATCGGTCATTATTAAGGTGCCCGCCATCCACCGCAGAACATTGTGATAGCGCCTCGGGCCTAGTCCCGTTATATTTCTCGAACTCTGGTGTTTTAAAATTTGACGAAAAGACTAAGTCCGGGACCAGACTTAAGTCTTTAGCGTCCATCCCGTAACGTTGGTTAGCTGTTTCTATTTCTTTAAACTTTTCTTTTAGCCACTTACAACGGTTCTCAAGTTGCCTTGACAAATCTATTTTTACCTTGTCCATTTCTGCCAGTTCATCGAAATCGGGGACCACAGGGTTAGTTGGACTTTCCCCTGGGTTAGTACCCGAACCAGTCGGGAGGTGGGCCGATATCAAGGTACCAACCTGATATTGTGGTCTAATAGTAACAGGCGTCCTTTGGGGATGCACATCCGGTGGCGCTTGGGTATTAGATGGGGTAAAACCCGGAGGGTAAACAGGGTCGTCATTATCGTTTCTTAAACTAGTAGCAATGCCCTTTCCTTTCTCACGTTCATTGGCCAACAACTGGGCCAACTGATTCATCATGTTATTCTGAGATTCTTGCATCCGTTCTATCATGTCTGTTGTATCTTGATTAATCGTTCTTGCATCTAATCCTGTATTTCCTTTTGCATTTGCTATAATCTTTCCATTCTTTAATCCATGATTTTTGTTTTGCCTCGTGTATTGTAGCGATGTTTCAGGGTAACTGTCATAATTTAAGGCTTCTTTGTGAGATTTAATGCACATGATGCAATGTAATGCTAATGCATGAAATGTATGCAAAAAAGGCATTAATTCTGATTCAATTTCCATTAGAATAAATTTTCTAGAAAATAAGTTTCTTCACATAAAATGGATTACATATAAGGCCTCGCCATAATACTTAAGGCCTTGACTTCCTCAAGAAGCCCAACTAACTCTTGACCTTGCTCTGACTTCGATTCATAAAATAAACTTAGTACATCAGCTCAGACTACTAAGGTTTGTAAGTGATCTGCCACCTCTCGCACTTGAGCCACGGCTTCCCCCATAATGTAATCCCGGTCTCTGACTTGGTTCTAAGAGTGATGAAGTTGTTACTTCCAACGCTCTTCATTACTTCAAGAAGCTCTACCCGTAGCTCACAACCATGTAAAGTAGATTCTAGCTCTTCGATTCTTGCTTTCATTTCTTCAATTTTACTCAGACTAGCCTTTAATTCGACTACAGAGTTACGGCTACGATACTGATACAACGATCTTTCCAATTCTGTCACCCGAGCCTTTAATTCCTCTTTCTCATTCTGACTTTCTACCAAACTTCTTTTCAGAGTAACTTCTCGAACTTGAGTATCTCGGAGTTCTCTTTCCCATTGACTGGCTCTATTTTTTTCTCTCTAATTTCTTGACGCCATTGCTCTGACGTTTTTCCTAATCCAGCAATTTTCATTGACCTTCGCAGCTTCTTATAGTCTATTTTCAAACTGTCCAAATCTTTCTCAGCCTTATTTTTTCCTTTTTTCAGCTTCTCGGCTTCCAGCTTCTGAATGTAAACATCCAATCCTAGCTGCATTTTCTCTTTCTCTAATTGTTCTATCCTTTTCCCTAATTTCACATTCTTTTTCTCAAAATCCTATTTGATAATTTCGAGCTCCGATGGGATTACCTGCAGGTGCTCTTCCACTGATCCGGCGTTTTCTTGGCCTGATGTGAGGATGTTGTCATTGATTCTCTGACTCCACCATCGGTCATATTCGGGGGTTGTCATCGGGTTAGTGGCAAACCTTTTCATTCTGTGAGTCCGGTTCCAAGCACTCGATATTTCATGAATTTTCTTTTTACAATTATCTCCTTTATATTCAAACTCGCACTGAATTAGACCTTGTGTTGCAGGTGTAAACTGTCTCGATCTATACTGTCTCAACACGAAGAGAAGAGCATACCCGACAGCTCCTTATATTCCCAGTAGAGGAACCCAGTCAAAATCTTCACACCGATATAAGATCTCATCAGGAATCATTAAAGGAGCTTTCCATTCTATATCTTCTTCTTGTAGGTTTTGCAGAATCATAAGATCGTCTCGCCTTGGCGTAGCTGCTAATTCTTTTAGCGGGGAATAGTCCTCAGAGAAGATTCGACATTATGCCTTTTTCGCTTTCCAAAAATGACTGTAGAACCATGCTCGTAAGAGTTGTGCACAACCGGTGAATCTTCCTTCGCCCGCTCTTCGACACGCTTAGGGACCTAAAAGTTTCGGCCAGAATTGTAGGAACAGGTGTGACTCTTCTATCCAATCTGTCGAATAAGTCTGAGACCGCCTCGTCTACATGCCCTAGAGCTTTAGGGAAAATAATCAGTCCATAAATGCTCAAGGCAAAAATGTCAACCCTTTTCTTCACGTCAGGATACGCTATGATCAAATCCCTTAAATTTCTCCAAGAGATGCACTTACAATCTCCCTTTTGTTTTATCCGAGCTGTAACCCACTACTCGCTCATCCCCATAATATTCATCAGCTTTTTTAAGAATGTAGGGACATTAACAGGTCTTGCATAAACTTTGTCAGTTTGAATTTTTGGGCAACGGAGTAAAGCTGTGTATTCTTCTATAGTAGGTACCAGGTCCGCTTTCCCGAAAGTAAAACAACTATAAGCAGGATTCCAAAATTGGGCTATAACTCGGAATAAGTACTGGTCTACCTTGATGTCAAGTAGATAAGGCAGATCACCGTAATGACAGTAGAATAGTTACTTGATCTCGTCGTCCCATTGACTCCATATCTCTTTCATCTCTTGAAGATTATTTTGGGTTACGCTGATACGTGTGAAGTCCCATAATTCTGACATGTGCCCTTCTAAAAGACTATCACCTTTTCCTTGTTCCACTGTCTCGGTCCATATTCGGATGGCCGCATTGTCCTCCACTTTATCAAGAAACCCCCTTTCCATGACAAGCTATCTGTTTAGCAATTGAATATGAATCAACACCTTTTTGATGAATATGCCATGCAAAAATAAAAATGAAGCAAATCAGTATTTCATACACAGTAAGCAAAGAATAAAAATACCTAATCTGGTAACCACTAGGGTTTGGCACGGCTCTACCTAGGGTGGGTTCTTAGGGCTTACTATATGAGGTTCGGTTCTAAAGAGGGGTACCTGAACTAGCAGATTCCTCGATCCTCACCCATTATAGGCTCATATGGACCGAGTTCAGTTCAGGGGAATACATTTCCCTATGGCTGCACGGAGATGAAAATCTCAAGAAAACATAGGTACGGATGTATCCCGAAAGCGATCCACTATCCTGCACGGAGGTGAAAACCTCACGAAGGAGTAGCTTCTCACTCCCACTTAAAGGTGCGACCACAACGGTCATGCAATGTAATGCCGAAATTAAAACAACATGCAATAAAAGGATCGTAATTCTCAAATCTAACATTCAAATTTCGACAAAAAAAGCAGAAAATAATCAATTTATGGCTTGACTTTCTAAATCATTCCCGGTGGAGTCGCCAAGTCGTCAGTAACCATTTTTTGGAAAACAAAAAGGAGTTCAACTTTGGTTTTTAAAACGAAAAAAAGACAGGGAGTCGCCACCAATCCTTTTTTGTTGAGGTGTGATCGGGTTACCTCATAAAACAGCTTATTTTAATTAATGTTTGATTTATCAAAACAATGATTTTGGTCTACTAAATCCAAAAAACGAGTTCAAGCGTTACACATACGAGGAAGGGTTAACACCCTCGATATGCCCAAAATTGGTACCAAAATGATTAATTAGTGTCTTAATGTCGGAAATTTAAAAGATTTTAAAATAAGGATCCTTTAAAAATGTTTGGATAATTTAATGAATTTGAGATTACTGTTCGAGAGGATACAAACATCACATCCAAAGACGTTAGGACATGATATTTTAAACCTTCGTAATCAAAGTTGTCTCGTGATTTGCGAAATTTTTAGAAGGATGTTTAGTTATTTAGTCAAACGAGAAATCGAAACCAAAGATGTTAGGGCACTATTCCTCGAACTTCTAAATACAAAACATTGCCTTGTTTTAAAAACCTTTAGATGAAATAGGATAATTTTACGTAATATATTTTGTTTAATAATATAATATGAAACTAAGAAAATAAGCGTAAATATAAATATAGTAAATATAAAGAGACTAACAATAGACATAATAATATTAATAATGATACCAAATAATAGTAATAATAATATCAATAGAAAACAAGAATAATGAAAGAAAATAGATATATAAAATAATAGTATAGCAATAATAAAGAATGATGAAAATAAAATAATAATAGTGATAATAATAAAAGATGAAAAATAAAGTATTGGTAATAATAAATAAAATAAGAGTAATAATACTAACAATAATAGTATAGTACAATAATAAAATAAAAATATTAAGAATAATAACAATAACAAAATAATAACAAAATAAAGTAATGACAATAATAATAGTAATAATAAAATATAATAATAATAACAATAATGATGACAAGAACATGGTAACGAAAGCAATAATAGAAATGATAATAAGAATGATGCTAATAATAATGCAAAAACAAAATAAAGGAATAGTAATAACAATAGTAATAATAATAATAATAATAATAATAATAATAATAATAATAATAAAACAGGAAAGGAATAGTAATGAAAATAGAAATATTAATAATAGTAATAATAACAAAAATTGCAAAATAATAAAAAAGGGTTAAATTGCATTTAAAACGGAAGTTTTTGGTCAAATTATAAATAAAAGAGAGGTTTGGGAGCTAAATAAGAAACGGCATAAAAGGTGGGGGACCAAAAAGGTAATATTCCCCAGTAGGTTAAACGTGGCGTTTGAGGGAAGGACCGAATCGCGAACCGCGTGAAGCTTCTGGGCCAATATTGTAATAATTAAAAATTTAATTTTAACAACATGAAAATGCGGAAGGACCTAAAATGCAATTACCCCAATAAACAAAAACGCACGGATCCTCTGGTCGGGTCGGGTCAACGCTGCAGTTAGTTATAGGAAGCGACGCGGCGTCGTTTTGGGGCCACTGAATCAGGCCCTAAACGGCGTCGTTTTGAAACCTTTATAAAAGCAAAATTTTTCTTTTATTTCATTTGTCTTTCTTAAAAAAAACTTTTGGCTTTGTTTTTTTTTCTCTGCAGTCAAGGGTTTAGGTGTTGCTCTACGACGTCGTGGCCACGACCACCAAGACGCAGTGGTAAACAGTAAAATTTCCCTTTTTTTTTTTTTTTTTATAAAATAAATAAAACGAAATAACAAAAATATCTTAAAGAATGAAGCTTTTAAAACATAAATCACCTTAGAAAAATAGAAAACTCATTCTATTGTGATTTAATAATCGATTTTGCTCTTTTTTTTGTACTGATTCGTGGGTGTGTACTCGTTTGAATTTCTGCTTTTGTTTTTTACTTCCTGAATCCTTGCTTGAATCTCTGTTATTTTTGTGTTCAAAATCTCTCTCTTTTTTGTCTCTGAAAAAAAAACCCTTTTTACAATGGATTTTAATTGGCTTTTTATAACCATTTACAAATACTTCTGTCATTTCCTTTGCATATTTCTCTGCTCTGTTGCCTCTGTTTCTTTGCGTGTCGATTTCTTTTTGCAGGGTATGGGTGAGGCGCGCGAAGGGCGGTGGAGCAGGTTAGGGGACGGGACTGCTGGTCAGAAAGCAGGAGTTGAACAGTCAAGGGTCAGAAGACCCTAGGGGCGGCTAGGGTTTTGTCTTTTCCTGATAAGAGTGTTGGGGTTTAGTTTGGGTATTGGGCCAATTGGGCCAAGGTCTGTTTTAGGTTAGATCTGGTGGTAGTGGGCTATTCGGGTTTGGGTTGTAAAACGGGCCCCGAGCAATTTGGGCCTTCTATTACAACCAATATTTAAACCAAACTTAATATAAATAAGCTTTAAAATATTTAAACTCTTTCTCCTGCATGGGCCACCATGTGTCCTCTCCGATCCCGGTCCAATCTCAAGAGTCACCTGACATGTTAGGAAAAATAATTGGGTGAGTCATACAGACTCAGTGTGTAATTAAACCACTGATATCCACCCACATGCTAGCCACAAATCAACCCAATTATCAAATGCAACATGTAAACATAATCACATGGATATTACCACAATCTGGGCTTGGCCCACAATCAAATCATATTCAAGCACTGGGCTAGGCCCTTTTCTTATTAATCCACTGATTACTGGGCTTGGCCCATTTCCACGTATGTTCTCAAAACATACCTATTCATATTCCATATTGGGCTTGGCCCATTTCCATATCAATTTATAACAAAACCATGCAATATGAAACCCAACCCAATCCTAAGGTCCATCCGCTACACACCCCTTAACCAAACCTACCACACACCGGGGGACTATCGAGTCACCCTCTCCTTTTCCTCCAAAAGGCAACCAATGCCATCCACGATGTAGCGATAGCTAACATCAAACCACGATGGAGCACACAAGCAATCCATCAAGCCACAATATGGCATAAAGCCGATATCAATCAAGGTAACCACGCGAACTAAATCAAAAGATCCACAACGCGACCTCGGCCGGCGCCAATCCACGATGTAGCACAAAGTGACATCAACCACGCATCAAGTACACCGCACCTTCTTTCAAAAAACCCACCCATGCACATGTAACATAATATAATGCGAGATGATGCATGTACATGATATTCACAAATATAGACATGCTCACATAGTTAAAATCAATTATCACATATTAGCCAATTTGCTACTAACTGTCGTCATCATACCCTTTTAGGTATCCATTACACATATGGCAATCGCATTCATTAGTAAACATATAGCACAACAGAGATCATACAAATCCGAAACAATGGCTAACTACACACCTTATAACCTGAAGCTCTAAACCTCGATCTCGACGCTATCGCTTAGCGAGACTACAGTTATCGCCTATCGTTTTACATTGCGCCCACACCCGGTGGCCAATCTCGCATGTACAGTAAACCGATCTCTTTTGAACTTCGGGATGGGAGCTTTCCTTTCTCCTCTTGACCGCACTCGCATCCATTGACGATACTTAATCGAACCACACGATTAATCAACAAAGTCATAATCTATAATTAACGAATCTAAGTCACTTACTAACATCCTTACCAAAAGTAAACTTGAATCAAAAGCGCACTAACCCTTGAGCCACGGAAATCTCATTACAAGACTATTAGAATCGGCCATACAAAAACCCATGGAAAGGCCCCTTTGGCCGAATACCTTGCCACCCTTTACCTTGATGGGTTCAAACAATTGAGACTTTCCTTTAGACTCCTTGGCACGGCTACAAACAAGCAAAACACATCACTTATAGTCTATAGAGCATTGGCCAACCCACATTAAGGCCACCACCATTGGTTTTGGCCATTAAAACAAGTAACTAAAACACTTACCCACAAGCTTTAGATGTCGACAACACCACACCTCATGATTCGGCTTCAATCTTGGCGAAAAAGAAAAAAGAAGGTAGAGAGGTGAAGGTTTCGCTAGGCTTCTAAAACAAGATGGAATTTTCGCTAAAGAACGGAGGAAATAAAGTAGACAAAATATAAGGTTTAGGGGTTCAAGTGGACATTCGGCTATTAGCAAAATTTGGGAGACACAACTACTACTTTTTGATCAAGAAACTAAAAGAATAATTTCGATACTCCCCCCCTATTTATAGAATTCGGCCACCTTCCCACGTGAAGAATCACTAATTCAAATCAATTTTGAATTAGCCAACTCCCCCATTATTTATCCATATTTTATCACTTCATTAAATCAAAAAACTAACCATTATCTCCTAACCACTAATTTTAAACTAAGTAAAATAATCCTATATTTAACAAAAATAAAATAAAAAATAAAGCCAGCCTACTCACCAGCCGAATTCAATACTAAGCAACACCCATCTAACCTTATCTATTAAAATAAAGTAACAACAATTCATCTGCTAATTACAAATTTTAAACTAAAAATAATAATCCTACCATTATCCTACCACTAAAAAAAATAAACCCAACCCTTATCACTCCTTCAACTTAAAATACAAAATAAAAATAAAACTCATCCTTATCTTCCACCGAATTTGCAGCACAGCCAGCCTACCTATTGAAGACTCCTTGTGCCTTACTAATACCTTCAAATCACGCCAAAGAGAATAAAATAAAATTCCAAATGCAACATTCTGATTCGAACAGGACGGAACCTTGCCGCTTCCTCCAACGCCTGAGCCACTCTACCACTTTGAATTTCTTGACATAGAGCCCCACATTTATTTTTAACTCATTTTACTTCAAATTTCATCACCAAATAACAAAAACAAAAAGCCAAATGTCTGCCCCCACTCGAACCAAATACTTGCTCTCCATCAGCGCCCAAGTAGCGCATTAGTGCCACTTTGCCAACTGAACTTCCATGTACACCAAGCCACACCATGAATTTTAAGGCATACTTAGCCCAGCCCCTTGACGCACAAAAATAACACAAAATTGTCGCCCAAAGACTCGAACCTTACCCCTTAGGCGCCACCTTCCCAAGCCCCAAGCACCTTATGCCACTTTGCCAACTCCTTTCTTGTGTCCTAAATTCCACAAATTTAATTTAAAGCCTACTTGCCCTATTTCCCCTTCTTACACTAAAAATTTAAAATTTTCTAAAGCCTTCCCTTTCATCCAAACATTTCTAAAATCCTAAAACTCATCCAAGCACTCCCAAAACCTACTAGCACTCGAATTACTCACAACTCGTGATAGCCCTAAAACAGGTGTTACAACGGTGATGCACACACTATCAACCGCCGAGATGGGAACTTAGCTAACACCTCCTTGATGAAGCACATAGCTAACATCAAGCGCTAATGTAGCACCTGGCTAGCATTAGACCACGTGCATAGTGTACACCCTTTCCTCCAATAGTCACATCCCAAGTCCCATGCATATATATGTGTACCATGGCAACATATTACTTGAAACAAATATACATCACATGCCATCACATTTTATACATTCATCAATAATCATTTATTATCGTAAATCACCGACGATTATTCAATCACCCACCAGTATTCACAATCTTAGCCCTTATTTGGCTATCATTCACTTTATACACATACATGAAATAACACATATAACACATATAAACATTCAAGAGACGGTCGATAACTACGCATCCGATTAGCACAATTGACTAAATCCTCAAACCCACGTCTAATGATTTGCACCTTTGCGATTGTAGAACTCCTTCCTACACCACCTAAGTCGAATCGCTAACATTATATACCAAAATGGCCTATGGCGAAAATCACTAACGCCTTACCTTACGGATCTAAATCCCGAAATTCACCGAATAACTAGGGAACACGCAGCCTATGGTGTACCTTCGGGAAAAGAACTTCTCCTTCCTTGTAATCTACACTTAGTAAGTCCCGAAAGATCTCCTTATTTGAAGAAATCGATTGCACCTTCACTTCAACCTTCAGAGATTCGGCTATGGCCTTGATCTTAGCAAGCTTTCGGCTTTTGGAATATTGAGAGGAGAAGAATGAAGAAGAAAAGAATAGGGGTTGCAGAGAAAATTCGGCAGAGGTTATCAAGGAAGAGTAAATAATGTTGAATGGCCTCTCTATTCCTTTTATAGTTGAATTTACTAGGCTAGAGTCCCTTACTTGGCCACCACTCTTCTTAATTTGATAACTTTATCTCATTAAAAATAATAATAATCCTTCTATTATCTCTTCTTTTATCCATTAAAATAAAAGGAATTAATCCACAATTATCTCTTGAGAATAATATAAAATAATCCCATTATTTATCCCCTATTTAGCCGAAATTTAAAGAGAATAAAACTCCTCTTTTTTTAAAAGCTTGTGCCGTCCACCTCACTTCTTCTGGAAGCAAAATTAAATTTTCTTTTATTTGCTTCCCATGTCACTTGAACTTAGGCCCAACACCCTTGTATGTGGCGCCATTTCCAAAGGCCCTAAGTGACATCTTCAGGCCACTTTTCCAAGCTCGATTGTGTGTCAAATTTCACATACTTTTTCTCTTAAGGCCACCTTGCCTTAGTTTCCCCTTTTTAAACTTTAAAACTTAACATCTCCATACATTTCCAATACAAGGCATTTCCTTACATTTTCTTACATTTCCTTACATCCTAGGGTTCCTACAGCTCCTCAGATCACATCCAACACACCCACTGAGCCCACTATTTCATGAATTATGCACGAACGCATAACCCCTAATCTAGGATGTTACAGTTCCTTAAAAATAATTTCTTCCTCGAAATTACTTATTAACAGTCGTACAATCCTTCTCACAAGACTATGCTTACTGTGCAAGACTCGATCTTAAGTTTACGCCCCTAGAACTCATGTCTACTTCACGATTTAATCGATTAAGAAGTTTTATGAATTAGCTTTTATTCCATCGATTATTCGCGAAGAAGTTTTATGAAAAGAATTTTTTTAAAAGTGGTTCTTTCAGATTCATACATGCACGATCTTTACATTCATACATCCATCAATCAATTATGAACTTTCGTTCATTCGGAGAAATGTTGTAGTTTTCATTGTTCTTTGTTTTTCCACTACCCATGGGGTATTTTCGTAATTTGTCCTCTGGGTATTTTCGTAATTTGTCAAAATAAGGTTCCTTAGTGATTTTGTCAATAAGGGTATTTTGGTAATTTTGAAATCTCGAGGGTATTTCAGAAATTTTGAAATTACATGGGTATTTCAGTAATAAACCAAAGCTAAATTTATAAATCTTAATAAATCAAGGGTATTTCAAAATTTTCAAAACTTGAGGTTCTTTTTGAGAATTTGTTTTCCAAATTAGTCTTTGTTGCAAAAATTTGAAAATCGGGTCATTCAGTAATTTTGTAACTTGGGGTATTTTGGTAATTTTGCAGGGTAGGGGTAATTTCGTAAATAATTTTTTTCTATAATCAAGGTATTTTGATATTTTGTAAATTTAGGGTTCCTTTAAGCAAAGTAGTGAAATTTTGATAAGAACTATGGGTACTTGGAAATTTCATAAACCAAGGCATTTTGTAATTTTACCACTAGGGGTATTTTAATAAATTTGTAAGTCGAAATATTTAGGAAAATTTATAAAATAATCTTTTCAAATCAAGAGGGTAATTTAGAAATTTTAAAACTAGGGTTTCCATAAAAATTCGGCTAGTCCCTTTCGGTTTTTTGTTAGGGGTTTAGCAGTGTATAAGTCCTCTTGGTTAGGGTGAACCAGGGCTACGCACAGGTAGGATTCAGTGGAGAGGAGGTGAGTCACTAGGACTGCTTAAATACCAAGCTCCCAGAAACCAATCCTGACATGTGCACCATGGTTACCACACCTAACTCAAATGACTTAACCACAGGTTTGTTTAATTAGATATTTAAGTCTTATGTATTTGTTGGGGTACACTAGTCCTAGGGTTCAAATACTTATCGACTAATCTACGTTGCCATAAAAGCCCATACATTTCACATATTCAAATCACTTGAAGTCGAAGTACTTACCGGTGGATTGAATGTGGAGACACAGTGCCATGCTAGAATAACTTTGAAAAATTTCTAAAAAGCCCATTTTTTGAATAGCCCATTTTGAAAACATTTTGGGCCCCACAACCCTCAAGTGAGTTTTGAACCGGCTCGATACCAATTTGTAACACCCCAAACCCGGCCCATTCACTACTAATCGAATTTGAAATGCCATCTGCGGAAAACATTTGAAACAAATTTGAACTTAAGGATAAAACATGAAAATTTTGTTAAGTTTAGAAAACAGTGTTCATTAAAATTCTTAAGTAAGGTGTGGTGTTTATAAAAATATCCGGATTAAAACTTTAGTATATATAGATTTAAATAAAAATCGTTTGCAAATAATTCCTCAATTGTCAATCCATAATTAAACATAATAATAAACTTAATGAAAAACACTTAAACAGATTTAAATACTTTTAGGGGCCTTATTACAATAATTGAATAATCAAAGGACTGAAAATATAAAGGCTTAATTAATTAAAAATATCTTTCTGCATGAAAATTTGCTTCTGCATGGCCACCTTTGTATCCACTCCAACCCGGTCCAAGCTTTACGCATCACCTGAAAGGTTTAAAATATTGGGTGAGTCAAACCGACTCAGTGCATAGTCATTTCACATATCTCCACATATGGGCTTGGCCTATATCCACACAGTCCATACACATAAATATGCAATTATGAAGCCCATCCCAACCTAGGGTCCATCCATTACACCTACCTTGGCAGACCCCCTGCTCAAGGCCGTGGCTAATCCACCACCGATCACATAATGATCCACATATCTTACCTTGGCAGACTTGCTGCTCAAGGCCGTGGCTGAGCCACCGATCTCATAGGGATCCCACATATCAATCAGTCCACGGTGATGCACACTGACTATCAAGCCGAGATGGGCACTTAGCCAACACCTCCCTTGATGAAGCACATAGCTAACATCAAGCGCTAATGTAGCACGGGGCTAGCATTAGACCACGTACATAGTGTACACCCTTTCCTCCAATAGTCACATCCCAAGTCCCATGCATATATATGTGTACCATGGCAACATATTACTTGAAACAAATATACATCACATGCCATCACATTTTTATACATTCATCAATAATCATTTATTATCGTAAATCAACGACCGATTATTCAATCACCCACCACAGTATTCACAATCTTAGCCCTTATTTCGCTATCATTCACTTTATACACATACATGAAATAACACATATAACAGATATAAACATTCAAGAGACAATGCGATAACTACGCACCTGATTAGCACAATTGACTAAATCCCGAAACCCACGTCTAACGATTTGCACCTTTGCGATTGTAGAACTCCTTCCTACACCACCTAAGTCAGAATCGGCTAACATTATATACCAAAATGGCCTATGGCGAAAATCACTCTTGCCTTACCTTACGGATCTAAATCCCAAATTCACCGAATAACTAGGAACACGACCTATGGTGTACCTTCGGAAAAGAACTTCTCCTTCCTTGTAATCTACACTTAGTAAGTCTGAAAGATCTCCTTATTTGAAGAAATCGATTGCACCTTCACTTCAACCTTCGGAGATTCGACTATGGCCTTGATCTTAGCAAGCTTTCGGCTTTTAGAATATTGAGAGGAGAAGAATGAAGAAGAAAAGAATAGGGTTGCAGAGAAAATTCAGAGAGGTTATCAAGAAAGAGTAAATAATGTTGAATGGCTCTCTATTCCTTTTATAGCCGAATTTACTAGGCTAGAGTCCCTTACTTGGCCACCACTCTTCTTAATTTGATAACTTTATCTCATTAAAAATAATAATAATCCTTCTATTATCTCTTCTTTTATCCATTAAAATAAAAGGAATTAATCCACAATTATCTCTTGAGAATAATCTAAAATAATCCCATTATTTATCCCTATTTAGTGAAATTTAAAGAGAATAAAACTCCTCTTTTTTAAAAGCTTGTGCCGTCCACCTCACTTCTTACGGAAGCAAAATAAAATTTCTTTTATTTGCTTCCTATGTGACTTGAACTCAGCCCAACACCCTTGTATGTGGCGCCATTTCAAAGGCCCTAAGTGACATCTTGAGCCACTTTTCCAAGCCCGATTGTGTGTCAAATTTCACATACTTTTCTCTTAAGGCCACCTTGCCTTAGTTTCTCCTTTTAAACTTTAAAACTTAACATCTCCATACATTTCAGACAGTAGCATTTCCTTACATTTCCTTACATTTCCTTACATCTTAGGGTTCCTAAAGCTCCTCGGATCACATCCAACACACCCATCGAGCCCACTATTTCATGAATTACGCACGAACGCATAACCCCAAATCTAGGATGTTACAATAATAATAATAATAATAATAATAATAATAATAATAGTAATAATAGTAATAATAGTAATAATAATAATAATAATAATAATAGTAATAATAATAATAATACTAATAATAATAATAGTAATAATAATAGTAATAATAATAATAATAATAGTAATAATAATAATAATAGTAATAATAGTAATAATAATAGTAATAATAATAGGACTAATAGTAATAATAATAATAATAATAATAATAATAATAATAATAATAATAATAATAATAATAGTAGTAGTAGTAGTAATAATAATAATAATAATAATAGTAATAGTAATAATACTAATAATAATAATAGTAATAATACTAATAATAATACTAATAATAGTAATAATAATAATAATAATAATAGTAATAGTAGTAGTAATAATAATAATAATAATAATAATAATAGTAATAATAATAATAATAGTAATAATAATAGTAGTAATAATAATAATAATAATAATAGTAATAATAATAATAGTAATAATAATAATAATAATAATAATAATAATAATAATAATAATAGTAATAATAATAATAATACTAATAATAATAATAATAATAATAATAATAGTAATAATAATAATAATTGTAACATCACGAATAGGGCCTATGCATTTCGGTTTAATTGTATGAAATGACAAGTTTCAAGTACTATGAATAAATTTTGATACTTTTGAAAACCTAGAAATGCATGAAAATGGAAATGAAAATGAAAATGGAAATGAAAATGGAGATGGAAATGAAAATGGAAATGGAAATGGAAATGGACATTTTGGAAACTTAGACATTTTGGAAACCTAAACATTTTGGAAATGATCCAAAATGGAAACTTGAACATTTTAGGAAACTTGGATATGTAAGAGAAATAAAGGAGTTTTATTCACATAAATATGTGAATAATAAGAGAGAAATAAAGGAGTTTTATTCACATAAATATGTGAATAATAAGAGATAAATAAAGGAGTTTTATTCACATAAATATGTGAATAATAAGAGATAAATAAAGGATTATTTTCTAAGGAGATAATTGAGGAGATAATGGATGGATTAAAGGCTTTTATCTTTTAAATAAAAGAGATAATATTATCAAAAGAGAGTGGTGGACAAGTAAGGGACTCTAAGTGATAACTTTGGCTATAAAAGGAGGAGGGGAGGGCTACTCAATCACTTTGCTTCCTCTTTGTCAAATTTTCCTAGCTCTCTCCCCTCTCGAATTTTTCTTCAAGCAAAATCCATCTTTTCTTCTTCTATTTTTCTTCTCTGTCTCTCTTGTCAAAGCGAATCTTTGTTGATTCTAAGTAAAGGAGCAATCAACTACAACATCAAAAGGGTTTCTTCAATCATCGAATACAACGATCAAGGATCTAAGGTAAGATAAATTTATTTGATTAAAGGTTATGATGTATATGTTAGATTAGATCTAACATGAAGATTTCGACAGACATATAGGCAAGGAATCCTCTTGATTTGGAATTTGTATGGTAAGTGATATTCGGTAAAGGCTTGATTTTGGTATTTGGAATTATTTTCATTATTTCAAAAGCGAAAACTCACATGGTTACATGAATTAGTGTTAGCGATTTCAAGGAAAAGGATACTAGCAATTGTGGGATTCGATTTACAATCATCCAATTCGGCAACAAGGTAAATAATACAAATCCTACTAGGATTTGGTTTTTAAGCCAAATAGGTTTGTTAATATGTTTTAATAATTGTCCGAATATAGGAGATAAAGATCTAGATCGGTAGATCGTTCTTCGGGATTTCAAGGAATCTATTAAGCCAATCAGGTGTGTACCCTTACTAACCTTCGATATTTCATATGGCTATTATTTTAATATATGAATATGTATAAGAATGTGAATGTGGCTAAGTACCACAAATGTGGTAAAAAGTACCAGTGCACGTTTCCTACTTAGATAGGATTCTGAATATGATATATATATATATATTTTTGAATATGTAATATGAATAAGAAATAAGATATGTATAAATATTTGGGGCATATGGGATATTTGTGAAGGGGAAGAGTAGGTGTTGACTTGGTCTCACCAACGAAGATATTGACTTGGTCTCACTAATCGAAATATGGTGACTACGGTCACATTATTTGAATATGGTAACCGGTTACATTATCTCGAATTTGGTAACTCGGTTACATTATTTGAATATAGTGTCTAATGACACAACGTATATGGGCGATGAGCACGTCATTGCAATGATGCCTTCGATGGTGTGTAGCGGATGGAGGTTGACTTAGTAGTCCCACGGTGTGAATGGCAAGCACGGTGGTGTGTAGCGGATGGACCATTAGGATTGGGTTTGGGTTGCATCATCATTTATTTTATATGAATATGAATTTGATTTGAACTTGTATGCTGATTTGTTGAATATTAGTATTGTGTGCACATTGAGTCTGTTGACTCACCCGTTGGGAATTATTTTCGGTGATGAGCAATAATGGACCGGTGGGCGGGAGCTAAAGGTGGCCATGCATCACTTGAAGAATTTATTCGAATTTGGACTTTATTTAATTTTAGTACTTTTAATTTTATTTTGGGTTTACTTGATGTAATAAGGCCATAAGGCCCAGTTGGATTTTCTTTATTTCGCTTATTCATGTTTGTTTGTGTTACAATTTATTTTTAATTAAAGTTAAGAAAAACAAAATTTATTTCTTTCAAAATAATAAACCCTAAAATTGTTTTGTCACCTCACTTAAGTTGGATTTTCAAAATTTATTAAATGGGTTCCAATCTAAGCCCAATCCAAACAACATTTTCTAAAATTTCACAATTTTCTCTAAGTAACAAAGAAATTTTGAAACCGGTTTACTTGAGGAACATACCGAGATCAGGTTCGGGCTCGTGGGTCGGGTTTGGGGTGTTTCAATTTGGTATCGAGCCCGATTTTAAACTCTCGGCTACGTGGGCTAAGGCCAAAACATTTTCAAAGCGAGCCAAATGATTTTCTTTGGAAATAAGCGGGCTTACGGCATGGCCCCTAAGTCTCCAACCCATGATCCACCGGTAAGTACCCCTAACTTTATGTGTGATTACATGATTTATGAACTCTGTAAGGGTAGAATAGGCATGGAGCGTAGAATGATAGGAACTTGAACCCTAGGATTAGACTACTCAAACACAAACACATAAGACTTAAAGCACTAAACAAACCTATGGCTAAGTCCTTGAGCTAAGGTGTGGTAACCCCAGACGCATGTCTAGGATTGGATTCGGAAGAGCACAGGTATTTAAGGTCCTAGTGACTCACCTCCTCTTCGTAGGAATCCTGCAGTGCGTAGCTTCAGTTCACCCTAACTCGGAGGCTCGGTGGTGTGGCAACCTGCATGCATGTCTAGGAATGGTTTGGTGGGAGCTTGGTATTTAAGCGATCCGCGTGACTCACCTCCTCACCACACTAATCACGCCTAGTCGTAGCTTTGGTTCACCACGACCAAGAGGGCTCGGTCATAAATTTGAACATAATGACTAAAACCCGAAGGGAACTAGCCATGTTTTTAAAAAAAAAAAAGAACAAAACAACAAACCCTAGTTCTTCAAATTTTAAAACTTTCTTTGAAATCGGAGAAAATTATTTTTACAACATTTTCTGAAAAACTCCTGATTTGCGAAAATTACAAAAATGCCCTTAGTGGTGAAATTACTGAAATGCCCTTGATTTACAAAATGTGAACCTTAACCGTTTTCTCAAAATTTCATTATTTTATAAATGTTCAAAAACCCTAACTTGCAAAATATCAAAAATATCTTGATTTTGGAAAATTACAAAATTGCCCTAACTTACAAAATGACCAAAATGACCCTGTCTTTTGAAATTTTTGCAAACATCACTATTTTAAAGGAAACTCTCAAAAGAATCTTCAAAGTTTTACAACTTTTGAAATATCCCTAACTTATTAAAATTTACAAATTTACGATTTGTGAAAAATTACCAAAATACCCACGAGGTCAAAATTAAAATACCCCAGTTTTGAAATTTTTCCAAAATTACGAGACTTCAAAATCTTCAAAATACTTTTGACAAAAACACCAAGAAACATTTTCTTCTAAAAATTACGAAAATGCCCCTATAGGATAAAATTACGAAAATACCCACAGGTAGTGGAAAACAACAACAACAAAAACTACAACGTTTTCTGAATGAACAAAAGTTCATATTTGTTTGATGGATGAATGAATGAATGGAAAAGACGTGTGTTTGTGCGGATCTGAAAGAACCACTCTTAAATCCCTTTTTCATAAAACTCCTTCGCTGGTAAATAAGTGGAACAATGACTAATCCATAAAATTTCTTAATCTGATCTCGACGCTAGAAAATGAGCTCTAGAGGACGTGGTCGTTGTGGTCGAGGTAGAGGAAGGATGACCGTGTCAGAACCCGTTAGATCGGGTCAACGGTCCGACAATGAAATGCCACCACCACCACCACCCCCAGCTGTTAATGTTGAGCAGCAGGCTCAGACGGGGGAAGATGCTATGTCGCAGGAGGTGCTGCGAGTTTTGGAATTGGTGGCAGGTGCAGGAGGAAATTCAGAAATCGAAATGTTTGACTGAGCGGCTCGAGCTAATGGGCGAAAATGTTTGAGGAGTATCTAATGTGGCACCCAGTCTGGTGAAGCTGGTTGGAAATAACGGGCGTATCATGGATGAGCTCGATCGACTCGAGGGAAAATTTGAAAGGATGGTGGCATTGTTACGCGATGAAGCGTATCGATGGTGGTTAACATGCGAGATGGTGCTATGGCGGAGGATCGACACAGGAATATGTTAAGGAGGCATTCCAAAAGAAATATGGGAACGGTATATAGGCGAGCAAAGGAAAGCTTTTAAGGGGCTGGTTCAAGGAACAAGTTAAATGGCGAAATATGAAGCGAAATTTACGAGGTTGAGTCGTTATGCTCGAGGTGTAGTGGCGATGAACATGAACGCAGTGTCCGTTTGAGGACGATGAGAGACGACGAGAGGCGTTGATAGCACCGCATTAGGAGCGGGAGTTTTCGCTTTAGTAGATAAGGCTAAAGTGGCGAGGGAATTAAGGATTCTATCAAGCGAACAACGATCGAAATAGGTAGGAAAGAGGTTTTGGATTATCGGACCATCGGGGCATAAGAGGCCTAGAAGCGATGGTAGAAGGATCGAAGTTGGTACCGGAGGCGATGTCGTCCTTGTGAGCATTGTGGAAAGAAGCATTTAGGTGAGTGTTGGAGAAAGGCAGGAGCATGTCTTAAGTGTGGGTCCAAGGACCATATGCTCAAGGACTGTCCAAAAATATCAGATGACAAATGACAAAGAACTCGGAATGTTAATCAGTGGTAGGGAGGGATGTGACCTCAACGAGGTCGAGGTTCGAATAACAGAGGTAATGGTTCCGGCCAAGGTCGTGGAGCACCAAGCGGAGGTGTTGAAGGTTCAGAAGCAAGGCAGCCAAGGTTAGTTTATGCAGTCGATCGTCGCGAGGATAGTGACGCGCCAGACGAGACAACGAGTAAGTTTCTTATTTATGGATTATACTTCATTACTTTACTCGCTATAAGATTAGTTCGATCTTATGTTGCTAGTGAAGTGACTAAAACCTTGGATGTGAACCTAGAGAATGTGCCTAGAAAGTATGATAGTTTTTAGGATCGAGTGCGTGACAATAGCGTAGTGGGGTGAGTTAGACCGCACGATTGTTAAATCGATAAGTAATTTTGGGACGAAATTTTATTTAAGGGGTAGAAGCGTAACATCTGAATAGGGCCTATGCATTTCAGTTTAATTGTATGAAATGACAAGTTTCAAGTACTATGAATAAATTTTGATACTTTTGGAAACCTAGAAATGCATGAAAATGGAAATGAAAATGAAAATGGAAATGAAAATGGAGATGGAAATGAAAATGGAAATGGAAATGGAAATGGACATTTTGGAAACTTAGACATTTTGGAAACCTAAACATTTTGGAAATGATCCAAAATGGAAACTTGAACATTTTAGGAAACTTGGATATGTAAGAGAAATAAAGAGTTTTATTCACATAAATATGTGAATAATAAGAGATAAATAAAGAGTTTTATTCACATAAATATGTGAATAATAAGAGAGAAATAAATGAGTTTTATTCACATAAATATGTGAATAATA